>OZ024715.1:4402481-5002481 GCA_964016945.1 Microplitis deprimator | reverse complement strand
ATTTGACAGTTTTTACAGTGCAATACTTTACGGTAAAATACCGCAGGATCATCGAATTGTTACACGCTGAAAAAAAAGTGGTAATACTTGCCATCTTAACAAAGTAATTATTCCCATCCTTACATTTTAATGATTCTCATTCTTTGATGTTAACTTTTCCTATCGGTGATGGTAAGCATTCGTATCTAGATAGTAATCATTCTCATCCGTGATGATAATCATTACTATCTTAGAAGGCAAAATTAAAAATTTTTCAGATATAAGAAATATTACGATCTAGATGGTAACTATTACTATCGGCGATAGTAATTATTACTATAAAAGAAACGAATAGTTAACATAAACGCATGATAATGATTACCACATGCAGATGGTAATCATTCCCTATCGCAAGATGGTAATAGTTAGGATTTTTTTTTAGCGTGTACGGTAAATTACCACATACTGACTGCAAATTTACGGTGAAATACCGTAGTCTTGCTATGAAATACCGTACTTCTGCCGTAGAATACTGTACGTTTGCCGTAAAATATGGATTTTTGCATAGATTACTGTAATTTACCGTAATTCGGATCCGCCAGAGTAAAAAATAAAAAACAATTTCTTTCAACGATAATTTAAGATGGACACATCAAATTTATTTGTTAAGAGATGTGATTGATGTATTAATCACACAATTTTAAAAACGTCAAAATTTCATTTTACCATATCCCCCGACTTGAATATATTTTACGTGTTCATTAAAAATTATTGTTGAACATAAATTATTTTATACTTTTGAATATTCACGACAGTCGGGGGTTTTTCAATAATTTATTTTCCCCATTTTTTTTTTTTTTTATATCGACTCAGTAAGACAGCTTGAATATAATTGCTATAAGAAAGATAAATTTCAAATAAAAACAATATCGATTAATTTAAAAGAGTATTTGCAGCATAACGAGTTAAAAAAATATGCTTGTGAGAAATAAAAATATTTTTACGACTGACAGGTCAATTTACTACCGCTTTAATTGTAAATTGATATTAGATTTATATCTTTATGATTCTTGTTGATTGCAGTTGTAGCAAAGTAATACGAGGTGATAAGTCGGCTAAAGCTGCAAATAGACTGAGAAGTTTGAAAATATTGAAATGCGTTAATTTTTATTCTTGAATAGTGATTAGAAAGTAATTTTATTTATTATCAATTCAAGTGATAATGTTTCTTTTAATAAACATTTATGCGTTAATACTCACTCAATCACTTATAAATGCAAAAGGTACATTTTCAAATCTATAATTCCTATATTTCTATACCCATTTTTTTATAATTATAAAACTATAAATCTTATTGGTTTGTACTTCGTCATTGTTGGTACTATTGGAGAGCTCATCTCAAAGCGTCAAGCAGGAGGGTTTGATTACATAAATTGTGATGCGTGGAAAGATGAGTATCCATCCTGCGGTGGGAATAATCAATCACCTATCAATTTGGACTTTGGCAAATTTCGAGAAGTTGTTGATCCTCAAAAAATTGAATTTCATGGCTACAACAATATACCAAAAAAAATTTCCATAGTCAATAATGGACATACATGTAAAAACTTTACTTAATATTTTAAAAATATTTATACACAGAGAAAACTACAGCAACCATTCTTAGGGCATTACGAAATATCGATTCATAACGTTATGGTAACAATTACTTGGAGTAATGGAATATACGCCCATAATTTTTGGAAAGTCACCATAACTTTTGGAATGATCCCTATAAGAATGTTAATATCCTATATCGTATGGTAATAGTTACGATATTTATATAAGAATAGTTTTTACAGTCACGTAATAATAAATCCTGTATCCATCTTGGAACGGTTTCTAGGTGCGTATAGGAATAAACCCTATACATCACGGTAGCTGATCCCATAATATATGTGAAATATTCCCATAATTTTATGGTAATCGTTCCCATACTACGATGGTAAATGTTACCATAACATTTAGAAATTCTTCATATTATGGGAATCATTTCATAATATTGTGGAAATGGTTACTATATTATTGTAGTAACCATTAATACACTTTTATGGTAGCCATTACCATACTATTATGGTAACTATTACCATACTATTATGGTAGCCATTACCATAATACTATGGTAATTATTTCAGTACATTATGGTGACTATGACCATAGTAATATAGTAATGATTCCCATAATATCAGAGAGTTCTAAATGTTATGGTAATTGTAACCATACTATTGTGATAATTATTACTATAATATATGGTAATGTTTACCGCAGTATATAGTAACTTTTACCATATTAGTACGGGAACAATTTTCATAGTAGTATAGTAACGATCACTTTGATACTTTACAGTTACCATTACCATAATGTTATGGCAATTACTTCTATAACATGAGGGAATTATAAATGTGATAATAATCGTTACCAAACTATTGTGGCAATTGTTACTATACTATTGGGGTAATTATTACCATAATATCATGTAATTTTTCCCATGAATTGTAGGGGTAATTATCATAATCTATTGTAATTGTTACCATAAATTTCTCTCCATGTAGTTTATTTAAAATATTTGCTTAAGTCAGTTATAATCCATGATTGCAGTGGAATTAGAAGGTCAATGGTCATATAATAATCATCCTTATATATCTGGAGGGCCACTTCAAAGTGATTATATATTTAAACAATTACACTTTCATTGGGGTGTTAATAATGATGAAGGAAGTGAGCACACAATTAATGGTAAAAGGTTCGTCATAAGTCTTGTTCAAATTAAATATTACATTATGAAAATTTATTATTTATTAGAATATAAAAATTTGAATATATTACAGTTTTCCACTGGAAATGCATTTAGTCCATTATAAAAAAGATTATGACTCTTTCAAAGATGCATTGAATCACGCCGATGGAATTTCAGTTGTAGCAGTATTTTTTGATGTATAAAAATTTTCATATTGATATTACTATATGTCATAATATTACGACTATCAACAAAGTCTATGGGCTAGCCCGATAATTTTCGCACGACTCTTAATGCGAAGCATCAGAGTGTGCTCTACGATCGAATTTTTTGTTTACGAACTCGATAACCTTGCAGAGGCTGTTAAGTTAAAATTTCAGAGTTTTTAGAGCTTAATAATATATTTTCTTTATTAATAATATTGTAAGATCAAATCTATATTTATATTAGGGTGGTCCAAAAAAAACGACTATTTTTTTTTTCGATCTTGCATGAAAATTTGTTGGCTTATGATGTTTTAAGAAGTCTCTCCAAAAATCAGCTTGATAAAAAATTTTCTAGAGGTCGCTCACGAATTTTGAAAATATCAAAAATGATTGAAATTCGGATTTTTTATTTCTAAATTTTTTCTTTCTCGTAGCAGCAATAGTTTCTGTTTGTGAAATCATGATTGTGCTGAAAATTTCAGCCCAAAATTTAAATATTCAAACGGTGCTCAAGAATTTTGAATATTAACTGATAATATGTAACTAATTGTTTGAATTAGTTTTTGTATTTTTTTATAACTCAATTATTGTGATTTTTGTAAAATATAACTTTTGCATAACCAAAAATATACAGGACAGTCTTAAACAATAAAACAGCACTCGGAAACATTCAAAATTCGTGAGAGAGGTTTAAATATTTAAATTTTGGGCTTAAATTTCCAGCGTAGTCATGATTTCACAAATATAATCTATTGCTGCCACGAGAAAGAAAAAATTTGAAATAAAAAATTCAAATTTTGATCATTTTTGATATTTTCAATATTCGTGAGCGACCTTTTGAAAATTTTTTATCGAGCTGATTTTCGGAGAGGCTTCTTAAAACATCGTAAACCGACAAATTTTTATAAGAGATTCGAAAAAAAAAAAATAGTCGGTTTTTTAGGGCCACCCTAATTTATATATTGAGTGACCTTGACTAATAAGTTGCTAAAAAAGATTTTTTTGATTTTTGAACGTAGACACTTGTTGAAAACCTACTTTTTCACCATCAGACTGAAATCTATTTTCGATTTTTAAAGCAAGGAGTTAAAACTATTCTTATTTTTTTAATTTTCTGATAGATACAAGAAGCGGGCTCAGAGGGCATAGCCAATGTTCTCAAAAATGCGTCTAGTCTTTTACGTCCGAATAGTCATGTGAATTTGGAACCATTTGCTCTTTCAACTTTTGATGGAATCACTTCTGCGCCCAAATATGCTAGTTATTATGGTTCTCTTACTACTCCACCTTGTAGTGAAACTGTCACCTGGATATTTCCAGTCACTGTTTTGGATATTTCTGCATATCAGGTATTTTTAATAACTTTAATTTAAAAAATTTATTTTTTAATCATTAGTATGGAATAGAAATGTTTTTTAACATAATCATAACATGAATTATAATTAATTAACGTAATTTTTTTTCCATGCATTTTTAGATGAAAACATTCAGATGCTTAAATTTTAATCACAAAGATTACCATAATTTTCGGCCGATACAAAAAACAAATGGCCGCATTATATACTTATTTAAACAACCACCAAGCTGAATATTTATTGGGAATCAGTTACAATTTTTATTCGAATTAAATTTCTAAAATCAATTATACTAAAAAATTTTATTGCTTAGAAATAAAAAAATTATAGGTTTTGGAGGTCCAGAAAGATCTTTTTTGTATATAAAAAAAAATCTTAATAAAAATTTCTGATATATAGATTATTTTATCTCTAGTAAAAGACTAATAAAATGAATAAGTTTTTAAATTTCATGGTCAAATTATGGATGACCTAAAATTTCTAGTCGTTAGCTACCCTAGGAGCATTCTTAAGGAAGTTTTACGTGAATCTGCATTTTCAGTCTTCACTAAATCTGCAATCAGTCTTGGCCACGACCGAGGTAAAGTACTTTCATAATATACATTAAGTAAATCTGTAGTAATGCAGTATAATTTCTGTAATGTGACTCTCTCCCTAAATTTAACAAGATTTCCTCCCTAATGTTAACAATTCGGCCTCTCACTACATTTTTTTGCGCAAACAATTAAAAAAAGCTTAATGGCTGGCAATTCAAATCTTCCCATGAGCACCGATATCATTATATAGATTAAATTCTAGCCTAAAGATGTACTTCATTTTTTTTTTCATACATTGCGCATTTTACCGTGCAGACCTGCGCACATAAGTCACGAGTATTGGTATACTGGGGACGACAGGATTTGTTAACATTACGGAATGGTCCTAGACAGAAGTGTTAACAGTACGGAGATTTCACTCTAATCTCATCGAATGATTATATTATTAGTTTATAGCACTCTTAATTTTAATGAGGACCCGGGTTTGCTATAGGCACTGCGTTCGAGTTTAGAGTGACATAAAACGTATATCGATTAAGAATTGCTGAAGAATGTTTCTGCCGATTCTCTTCAGTCTTTAAAAAGAATCTTAAACAAGAATTGATGAAATTTATCTTCTCCAAGTCTTGTGTAAGTCTTCTGTAAGAAACGTGCTGAAGAACATTCGTCCAGTAACTTGCTTAAGACAATATATATATATATATATATATATATATATATATATATATATATAGGGGGGGGGGGCACGATACTACATGTTTTACGTATAAGAATTTGAATTTATGATGTATGATAAAGTTTAAGAATTATAATTATTGAAAAACACTACACTTCAATACTGAATTGTTTTATTGGTGATACTTCTGTTGAAGTAAATCTTTTTACAATAATTTTATTTTAATCACCGCAGGTAAGAATTGATATTTACAAGAGATAATAACAAAATGTGCATTGGTAAGTATTCCCAACCACATTATTTATGATCGTACATGCAGCGGTTTGATGAAACTCACGCCCTTTTGTTCGTACCTCATGCAATACCTTTAAATACGTCACGTTTAAAAATATGTGTTGAGAGTAAATCGACACGTTAATTGACCGATTACTTGAATCTTCAGTGCAAACTTGATCGAAAAACAAGTTGGCTCTGCACACCTGCGAATAAGAATACGTGAGGTTATAAAGTAAGTTAAAAATATCTGGAAAACAACAAGTTACCAAAGATAATACTCAGAAACTAGCCGAGGTTTTATAAAGCGGAAACATTCATCATCGCCTTGTATTTGCGTTTTCTTCATCGTTATATCTCGTTCCATCTCGATTGATCAAACACGCAGTGAAATTATAGATTTAATAACATACTCTATATTTTGATTATATTTCAAGTAAAGGAAGGCTGAACAAGATACTCTACCTAAGAATGTTATTTGTTTATAGCAAAAACTAGCGAACAATTTATATCACAGTCAATTGAAATATAAATTTTGTAACATTTTTTCAAAGAAAAATTTTAATTTTCAAAAAATAGAAGTTACAATTTTCAAAACAATTTTCGAAAATCGAGTTTTTATCAGATGTCTGCATTATAAGATCCTTGGAATATATGTTGATTAGTTTTAGAATAATGTGTGTGTGCTAGTGTGTGAATATAGCTTTTTTGAGCTCGAAAGTCTCAAACGTACCATGGTTTCAGAGGGCTTGAAGAGCTTGTAACCATAAGTAACGTTTTTGAGCTCCTTTTCTAGTAGCGTTCTTAGAGAAACTAGGAAAATATGTATTTTCAGTCTTCAATCAGTCTGTATCATCAATCTTGGACATATCCGAGGTAAGATACTTTAAACAATAGTAATACTTGCCTAAGATGCATTAGCTCAGAGTTGCCACAGAAATACTTATAACACCTGGACATGGCTATCCTCTTCGTTACTCCGACTGCTCTCCATTCTGCACGAGTATAGTAAATTCAGTGGTACACACTTAATGTTTGACATAATTTCATCGAATAATATTATAAATTTGTAGCACTTTAAATTTAAATGAGTATCACTGGGTTTGCTATAAGTACTGCGTTTGTGTTTGAACTGATTCGGGGATAAAGAAACCAGATCTTGAGCAATTCTGCAACAACGCTGACGTAACATTGTTGCATAGTAGTACACTGCTTAAAAGTTGCTGCAGACTATCTACAGATTTTTGTATGTCTTTAAGAAGAATTTTAAGCAAGGATTGATGAAATCTATGGCAAGTATTCTTATGAAATATGTCTTCTCCAAATCTTGTTTAAATCTTCTGCATGAAACTTACAGAAGGACATTCGTCAAGTAACTTGCTGAAGACAATTCTGCTAGGATTCAATAGTGAATAATTGAAAAAGTCCAACTTCTTCAATGCATGCAATAAGCAGAAGTAATGGTTAGAAGTCAGTTATATGTAGAATTCAAAAGTTAAGAAAGAAGTAATAAAAATAACATGCATACGTACTTGTTATTCCATACCCATAATTCGTGTTTACTTATAAATTTATTGCTGTGAACCAGTTGAAAAATAGTGATGAATGAATAATTTTGAAAAATAACCTAAATTAGGATACAACTGTTGAATCACGGAAGTGAAAAAAATGTATTCATTGACTACAAAGACGCTATATTGAATACTGAGGATTAAACACTAAAATAAATGTGTAGACCGCTACCAACGAGCAGAACATGAAGTCTCTTGATAACGGCTGGAACTCAAGCGCAATGTGGGCGCGATTGCTAACTTTGCAATGGCTTCAACGACTTGCGTTAGTATGACACGGGTTTCAATAGTATTTGCCTTGTTGCTGTTTACTTCTCTTACTTGGTTAGCAGCTATATACCGCGGTGGAGGATTTAGAACCGGAGTCTCGCGGTCCCTCTCAGGTTAACGCACCGTAAAAAGGAGCCCGAACAAGGTACAAGGCGAGGACGTTGTCCTAGCCGCCCACGTTACTTCGTCTCATGGAGTCTTGGACCTGCAAAACCTGAAAGATTCTTTCTCTCTGTTATTTTTCTTATTCCTTTCTCTCTTTCTGTTTATGGCGATTTCTGAGAAATAAGTGAAGGTTTGTAGTCCTTACGTCCTTCATGATTCACGCTAAGAACTATTGAACGATCAGATCAATCAATCTTTGTATATGTCTAGAGTGAGATATCGACACTGTTGTAGTTAATGAACTAATGTTTGGCGCTAAGAAATCATGTACATCGATCTCTACATGAATATCCTCTCGGCACGAGAGTCATATCGCGTGAAAAATCATAATTGATTACTTGATTGATCATGTTTTCAAGGAAAGATTTCAAATTTTTATTCTGTTTATTAAAATATTTTTATTGGTTTATTTTAGTCATTGCTTCTTCAACTATTTTTTACTCAAACCAGTTAATTGAAAATGTATTGAATGTATATATTCAAGAGTATTCTTTCACTAAAATATAGATATTTTTTATTATTTACGTGATGATAAAAATATTTCATTTTAAAATTTGTCTCTATGAATTTCAGACTGATTTAACTTATCTTCATGTATGATGAAGATAATTGCCCAAAAATGAGTGTATAAAATTTTATTGTGATCCGATAAGAATTGTAGGCGCGATTGTTATGACGAGGTGTGTTATATTGAATAAGAGTTTTGAAAGATCATAATTAATAGAGAACGTTCTTTTAAATAATAAAATATTTCATTAGCTACAAGAAAAATTTAATGTAATTAGAATGTCATGTGTAATAAATAACTTATTAGGAGTTAAAACCATACAAGATATTTTTTTATATATTTTTAAGAATTTTAAAAGCTTAAAATTTATTAGACGGAACAGTCAAAATGTTAAGCTTAAGGTAAAAAATCAAAGCTTATGTAACCAGTTTTAAAGTACATTCAGTAAAATCATCTATGGGGTTTAGTTCTAAAGTTATATGAACTTTAATTCTGAAAAAATGAATTTTTAAAAAAACTGAAAATTTTTAACAGCCACAACTTCTAAAGTAATTGACCGATTCAGCTCGTCTTAAAACTTAATCAAAGTAATCGCTTATAGAATAAGTGTGAAAATTTTCATTAAGATTCGATAAGAATTGTAGGCTCTATGCTGTCGACAAGGATGGTTATATTATATATATGTTAAACTGTTTCATTTTTAGACGATATTTTATTTTCTGCCCAACCTTAAAACTTGATAGTTTATAGAAAAAAAAATCTGTTAAAAAAATTTTCTAAGTGAATTAGAGGCTTGGCACATTGAAAAATTCAATTTTCCATTTAAATAACATGGGAAAATTTTTCTTTCTGTTTCAACTGAATTTTTCGTCTTTAAAATATTTTTTTGAAAAGATTAAGTACATCACTTGTGTAAGGCACAAAAATTGCTACAAAAAAAGCTTACGAGTCAAATGTGTACGGGAAAGAAAACGAATCTCAAAATATAGTGATAATTACTATGTGGCAAGTAATCCAAAACCATTATTGGATCCGATAGCTTTTACTTTTGTCGGAAGTGAAAGCTATCGGAATCCCTTGGTGATTTCGGATTACCTTCCATGCAGTAATTTTTTCGTAAACTTTTTTTCCGTATACGACCCATAATTTTCCGATTGCTATTGAGCCTGTTATTTTTTCCTACCTTGAATGGAACACTTGGATTGTGGGTATAAATCTCTATCGATTAAAATAGAAACCTATAATTTGATATCAGGCTATTACTAAATTAAGGGCATTAGGGAATTATTAAGTTGTTAGAAATTTTCATTGAAAAAAAAAATGTAATACACAGTGAAAATTTTCCATTAAAAATTACTATGGGCGCATGTTATAGGTGAACTATAACAAACTTGTCCACAATTTTAAAATGCAACTAATAAAAAATCATATTTCACTCATAAATTTCTACCAGGGACCATAGTAAATTCCGATATACAACAATTTAATAAATATCAACAATTTTTTTCTATAAAAAAGAATGAAAATTATAAGTGTAACCTGTGATTTTGACTAAAGTACCGTAGTAAAATTTATTACAGATTGAAATAAACCCTGGAAATTAATTTTATTTCACAATGTTACCACAGTAAAATAAAACGAATCACACTATAGTCAGTTGGATCCAATTCTAAATTACTATGGTACATTTTAAATTTTTAAATATACCCATATATTAAACGTATGCGCGTTAGTTGCGACCCGTGCTTTTCTATTGTAGCGTATGTATGCATATAAATATCTATAACTTTTGAACCGATGAACCGATTTTGATCGTCAAGGTGTCATTCGACGCGGCTTGTCAATATCTAAAAGCTGAAAAAATTGAGCTTGATCGGTAGGGCTCGTTCAGAGATATTCCAAAAATATACTTTTTTCAAAAATGTTTTTTTTTGATAACTGGTAATGTGCTTGATGGATTGATACCGAAATCAACTAGGCTTTGAAGCTTCATAAGCCGCGTCGAATGCCACCTCAACCATCAAAATCGGTTCATTCTTTCAAGAGAAACCGTTGACGAAAGAATTAAAAAAAAAAATTTTTTTAGTATTTTCGAAATTTCTCAAAAACGACAAGATAAATCAATTTCAAAATCTGATCAGCTGTAGAATTCAATAAAACGCGTCGATTTTCATCTCAACCTTCTCAATCAGTTTATTCGTTCGAGAGATATTGTTTGAGAAAAAATGGTAAAAAACATTTTTTTTCGAAAACAAAGGCAGACAAAAGTATTTTAGAGCTCGAACAGCTCTACTTTTTTTTATAAATTTTTTTCATGGGGGAAAGGTGAGTTCACTCCGGTAACTTATTTTGAACATTTTGATAACATGAATCATATAGAGTAGGAATATATCATGTCTATTTTCGTCAAATTTTGCGGTAGAAGGGATGCACAAATGGTTTAAGAAAGTTTAAATACTGCATTTAACCAATCAGAAATGATGAGTGTTTAATGAAAAAGTTTGTGAGGTTGACGTTAGGCATTTAACGAAAAATTATATGAAAAAAATTTTTTAATTTTTTGAGCTATTATTTATTGTTATATTACATTAATATATATCGTTAATAATTTTTCTTTTGAATTTTTATGTAAATATAATCTTCTTCCGTAGCATTAAAATAATGAATTTAAATGAATATTAGAAATCTTTGATATTTTATTTGAAAAACAAAATGTTAATTATATATTCGTATGGTTTTACAATAATTTGTTCTAATTTATATATACAATAAATTTATCTCATTGTAAAACGAAATCGCAATTAGTTGAACGGTTTACCAGCTACTAATTACCGCCCAATTATTATATCAGAGCCTGTGCAATATAGTTCATCAAATGGCCATAAGTTAGTACATAGTCCTGAACAGCAACTGGCAAATCGGCACTGTTTTAACAATTAATAATTATTATTATTACTTATTACTTATATTAATCATTAAAAAAATATACATGCATATATTTATTAATTATTAAAAAACTTACGTTGCGGAGAAATCCTACGCAATCTTTAGCATTGGATTCCATCATGGAAACAACGACTATCATGAAAATAAATGCGAACAGTATCTTGGACATTTTTGGTAGGCTGTTGTCTTAAGTAGTATGTCTACTACAAAAAAAAAGTAAATTATATTAACTCAATAATCAAGTGAAATAATAAAGCAATTACTTAAATTTACACAATAAAAAAATCCAGCAAAAATATTACTATTATATATACTAACGCGGTATCTTGAATATAAAACTGGATTTATTTGACAAAATTTTTTAATAGTTACAGTTTCAGATTTAATTTAAACAAAATTTTTAGTAAAATTCTTAAATTCTTATGTGAAACTAATTGTTTTATAGAATATTTGAATCTACTGCAGTTTAAATTGTTTTGTATATATATTAATTATATGTAATATAATAACCCGAGAAAAAGTTTTTTCATAAAATTCCATGAAATTTCATAATATTTTGAAAAATTTTTTGTAAGGCCAAAACTTCAATTATATAAAATTCCATTAAGTTTCATAAAATTTAATAAAATTATATGTAAAATATAAAATTTTATGAAAAAATTTTTTCCTGGGTAAATTTAAGTATTTGGAACCCGTGTAAAAAAAAAATGTTTGAAAAATATACGAAAAATGTTCGAAGCTCGAATATCGAAACGTTACACGATTTCGCATATTTTTCGAACATTCAATGATTTAATTTTTTTCGTTCCGAAAATTTTTTACAAAAAATTTTTTGTATTTTTGTATCAGACTTTCAGATTTTCAAATTTTTTATTGTTTCAATCTGGATAAGCAAGAAAATTTTTATAATTTTTAATTTCAGAGATTTTCAAAGTTTTGCTTAAAAATCTTAGAGACATTTATCTAGAAATTTGAAACAATTTTTTGATATTTTCCGAAAAAATTTCGTACATCGAATTTCGTGGATTTTGAGTATATTTTTGTTAAAATACTAAGAAAAGTTATCGAAAAAATTTTGAACATTTTTCGCATAGTTTTCGAATACAAATATGATAATAAAACTCTTATAGGAAAAAATGGTAAAAAACATTTTTTTTCGAAAACAAAGGCAGACAAAAGTATTTTAGAGCTCGAACAGCTCTACTTTTTTTTATAAATTTTTTTCATGGGGGAAAGGTGAGTTCACTCCGGTAACTTATTTTGAACATTTTGATAACATGAATCATATAGAGTAGGATAATAAAACTCTTATAGGAAAACCAATTTACTAAATTTAAATTATAAATTAAATGACGTATTACTTACTTAATTATTTATACTGCAGAGATTGATGTATTCAGTATCGTTACGATCTAATTTATTAATGAGAAAACAGAATTTCAGCCAATATTTAAAGGTACCATATCCCCCACCTTGGCGGAGATAAAATTAATAGTAATAAAATGAATAGACGTCATTTTAACGGAACTTAAGAACAATCGTGATAATTTGATGATCTAATGACGTACGAAGTTCGAGTCCGAAATATGTAGGATATTTTTTTTTATAAAAAAGTCATTACGGATTGTTGGGAATTTATTCAATATGACGTCTATTCATTAATTTGTACAGTACAGGAAACAACGATTTCATGAAATTTTATAAAATTTGTATTCACTCTCTAAAAGTGAATTAACGAAATTCACTAGCAATTAGCACTAGAATATTCATTACTTTTCACTAATTCAGTTTTAGAGATCAGTCTAAAAAAAATGATTTTATAAAAGTTCTATAAAGTTTCACGGAGATATATTTTAACATTATAATTCATGTAGTCACGGAACAAAAGAGGATCAAAAAGTTAAATTTTTACTACAAGCAAAAAAAAATTAATTATTCTAAAATCGGATTATCAATTATATGAAGATATACACAGAAAAAAATTTCCTGTTGCTGCAACAAATCGGGCATATTGCAGCAACGTGATAAAATCCTGTTGCAGCAACAGGATTAATACTGTTATTGTTGCGACTTGATAGTAAAATATAGTAACACAGTAAATAATTTTACGTTATTGCGTCAAATAACTTAGTGTTAAAAATATGAATTTAAAAAAACGCTCGTTCATTATTTATTTTCGATTCTTACATTTTCAAACTTTAACATCAAACGTTACTTGTTTGAATTTGACAAGCTCATGAAAAACAATTGCATTTGAGAGTATTTTCGAGCTTGAAGAGCTCGAAAATGTATTCACAATAATGTTTCCAAGCTCTTTGAGCTCGAAAACAGCGGGACGTTTTAGAGCAGGCCTGTAGGGCCAACCGTTGCCCCAATTTGATTTATTGGTTTAGGCAATCATTTGTTTAAACACCATAATTTGTTTTTTAATATTTTTTGATTTATTTTGTCATCAACAGTTTATTAAAAACTTCCCTGCTTAAAAAATCCGATAGATTTTTATAGCTGTATATATAAGGCCCTATACTTAACTATAGCGCGTCTCATAGAACTCATTCATTTTTATGAAATTTCTATATCAGAATTGATGAGAAACTATTGGATTCTATGAGATTTTCTAAACAGAGTTATTACAAAGGTACAATTTACTTCGATCTCATTTTAATGTACAGTTTGGTAATAAGAATGTGCGTCAACTGTCACTCTGACGTTGGTGAGTTTTAAAATACTTTTCGCCTCAAATAATACTTAAACATAAGTACGTGTCCAGAGAAGTTTGAAATAATAAAATAAAATGATACTATAATATCAATAAAAAGAATTTGGACGTAACAGTAAAAAATTATCATAAATCATAAATTTATACACTTGACGGTGTAAAAATTTTTAATTTACACCGCCTACATTTTACACGATATTTGGTGTGATTTTCGCACCAGAATTTTTACACAGTCATTTACACTACGCTGAGTCTAAAAATATTTTTCAGTGGAGATTTACGGAATTTTATATAAATGTAGGGTAGGGTGGGGCAAGAAGGCCCCCTGAAAATTTGATCAAAAAAAATTTTTTTTTATTAATTACTATAAATCCGATATACACTCATGCCATAAATTAAAGGATTTTAGTGATTTTTGAAAGGCTGTAACTTTGTGAAAAATAATCGTATCGAAAAACAAAAAAAAGCATTTTGTAGCTTGAAATCTCTAGTTTCAACTCATTTTCATTAATTTTTTTTTAGACCTCCAGCCATTGCGCAAACATGAGAAATACCGCGAGATAAAAATTTTCTAAATTTTTCCTTTTCTTTGAGAGAGTCCACGAGCTGCGAAAAAAATCGTTCAGCTAAACCAATGCATAAGTTGGATAGCAAATTTAATCAGCTTTAATTTCCATTTTTTTGGAGATTCGTACGATAACTTGTCGCTGAGATTTTTTTTTATCCTTAACATCCCTATGAAGTGAGTACAAAAAAGTGACTTTTTTTGGCTAAACAGTAAATCAACCGCTACTTTGTAAATATTGTTAAAAAAAATAATGTTGCCAGGGAATTTTTTAGCTTAATGTACCCCCAATAATCCTGTAAATTTTTAAATTGATCTATCGAGCCGTTTTTCGGGGTGGATTGATCAAAATTTTCCAAAACAATTAAAGGAACAAGTTTTGTTCCTTTAATTTTGTTATGACTATCGAAATGAAAACAATTATCGTTTTTTCATTGTTTTTGTCAATTTGGTACTCATTAGCGGTTGAAATTAAGAAGAAAAAAAAAATTTTTTTTAAATTTTTTTTTTTGAACTTTTTTTTTGAATTTTTTTTTTTGAACTTTTTTTTTTGAATTTTTTTTTTTGAAATTTTTTTTCTGAAATTTTTTCAAATTTTCTTCAAATTTTTTTTTTAATTTTTTTTTTTTGTGTTTTGAAATGTTTAAAACATTTTAATGCTGTGAAATGCCCGTGTGTGTGTCTGTCCGTGTGTGTGTATTTGTGCGTGGGTGTGTCTATGTGTTCTAATATTGTGTGTTGCCTCCTCTACTTCTAATAACTGCACGCAACCGATTTCGCATACTAATGCAACGACGAATTGCCAATTGCGGAATCGTTTGCCAGATTCGCTGCAATGCACGTTCTAATGCAGCTAAATTCGGCAAATTCGGATATTCCAGGCGCAATCGACGCCCCATTATATCCCACACATGCTCAATAGGATTGAGATCGGGACTCATTGGTAGATGTCGTAGCAACGTTATGTCATGTCTCTCAAAAAATCGTCTAGTCACGTTGGCTGTGTGAGGGCGAGCATTATCTTGCATAAAGATGAATCTCCTCACAGCTTGTCGTCGAGGCAAGACAACTGGCCTCAAAATTTGGTCAATGTAGCGTCTGGCGTTGAGGGATTGACGAACGATTACTAGAGGAGTTCGCCACGACCATGAAATCCCAGCCCAAACCATCACCGATCCTCCATTGAAGGTAGCAACAGGGCGAGTGAAGTTTTGTAATAAACGTTCACCTTGGCGACGCCAAACTCGAGGCCTTCTGTCGTCACCGTACAGGCAAAACCGAGACTCATCAGAGAACAAAACATTGGTCCATTGCCTCCAGTTCCACCCAAAATGTTCGCGAGCGTACGCTAGACGAGCTCGGCGATGTCTGACCGTCAGCATTGGTACCCGAACCGGATTTCTGCCTCGCAACCCAAACTCACGAAGACGATTGGTCACTGTTTGGCGTGAAATGTTTCGAGGTTGTCGTCGTCGTCGTTGTTGTTGTCGCTGTCGTTGTTGTTGCTGTTGCTGTCGACGGTTTGGAACATCCTGAGCAATGACTCTCGCATAAACAAAAGGTTCTTGCCGAGCACGTCGAACTATTGCTCGATCATCGCGAGGAGTCGTTTCACGTCGACGACCTTGTCCTGGCCGTCGCCCGTATTCAGCTGTCTCTTGATATCGCGTATAGGCACGAGACACGACCGATGCGCTAACGCCTAACATGTCACCGACATCCCGATACCTGTAACCCTCTTCAACGAGAGTTACTAGCCGAGCGACTTCTGGCTCAAATAAATGCCGCCTAGGCATGATCAAAAATTGAAAAAAAAATAGTTTGCAAAAATTTTTAACAACTTTTTTTTTTTTAATTTATCGAAATTAAAAAAATAAAGATTAGTTTTGAAAAAAACTGTTTTTTTTTTTTTTTTTTTTAGAGTACAAATAAACTTTGCTGAGAGTATCAATAATTAATCGCATATATTTTCGTAGGTTGAGTACATGAATACCGGTTAGGGGTATCAACTTTAATTTAATGCAATTAATTTGGGATAAGGAAAATTGTGGTACGCCTATGCCGAATCATGTCAAAATTCAGTGAGCATTATTTCCTGAGATGTTTCAAACATTTTAAAACACAAAAAAAAAAAAAAAAAAATTAAGAAAAAAAAGTTCAAAAAAAAAAATTCAAAAAAAAATTTTTTTTTTTTTCTTAATTTCAACCGCTAATGAGTACCAAATTGACAAAAACAATGAAAAAACGATAGTTGTTTTCATTTCGATAGTCATAACAAAATTAAAGGAACAAAACTTGTTCCTTTAATTGTTTTGGAAAATTTTGATCAATCCACCCCGAAAAACGGCTCGATAGATCAATTTAAAAATTTACAGGGTTATTGGGGGTACATTAAGCTAAAAAATTCCCTGGCAACATTATTTTTTTTAACAATATTTACAAAGTAGCGGTTGATTTACTGTTTAGCCAAAAAAAGTCACTTTTTTGTACTCACTTCATAGGGATGTTAAGGATAAAAAAAAATCTCAGCGACAAGTTATCGTACGAATCTCCAAAAAAATGGAAATTAAAGCTGATTAAATTTGCTATCCAACTTATGCATTGGTTTAGCTGAACGATTTTTTTCGCAGCTCGTGGACTCTCTCAAAGAAAAGGAAAAATTTAGAAAATTTTTTTCTCGCGGTATTTCTCATGTTTGCGCAATGGCTGGAGGTCTAAAAAAAAATTGATGAAAATGAGTTGAAACTAGAGATTTCAAGCTACAAAATGCTTTTTTTTGTTTTTCGATACGATTATTTTTCACAAAGTTACAGCCTCTGAAAATCACTAAAAAATTTCTAAAATTTTTCTGTTCCTTTAATTTATGGCATGAGTGTATTTGCGCAAACCAGCCTATCATTCTGGAAAATAATTTTTTCATATTTTCATCGTCAAATCATTAAAAATTCATTATACATCCATTTTTCTGCTGATTCTCTATGCCTGGAGCAAAGTTGGCCGCTAAAAATATTCGAAAATAATATTTTTTTTTTAATTGATAAAATTTTTTTAATAAAGCAAAATTATCTGTGATCTAAAAAATTGAAAAATACGTTTTTTGGGTTAAAAATGATGACAAATAAGAAATAAATTCTTTATTTTTTGTTAAATCACAATTAGTAATTATGTGTACTTTTATGTGTACATTTAACATTTATTCTGTTAAATCAACACAAAAAAGTGTTAAATATTTAACACAAAAATTTTTGACGTAATGACGCAAAATTTTTTACTGTAACTATATTTTACTATTAAGTTGCCATAACAGTATTAATCCTGCTGCCTTAAACATGTCTGCCTCCTGTCGCTGCAACATGGCTGCCTCCTGTTGCAGCAACAGGAAAATTTTTTCCGTGTATAGAGAGGTTAGCAGTGAACGAGACTAGTGTGTCATCCAGCAAGACATTGATGAACTCGAGATTTGGTGCAAGAAGAATAAACTAATATTGTGCCAAGACCGGCCCCGTTGTCAATATTTTTTTTTCCTACAAGGACTCGGGAAAAACTGATGATGGGTAACTAATTTTTGCACTAGGATATTCCAACAAGTTCCCGATTGGGTCCCGATGCGGCAAAATCAAGTTATTTGTTTTTGCACTGAGATATCCCAACAAGTTCCCGACTGGGTTCCGACTGAGGTACCCTTGTAGGAAAAAAAATATTGACAGCGGGACCGGTCTCGGCACAATACTGGGCTATCGAGGCTCGGCCTCCCAAGGTTGGTCCGAGATCTGACCAAAGTTCAAGTGACGAGCCTTGGTTTGCCAGTCTTGGGCCAAGATTCAGCCAATACTCTCGTGAGAAGCCTTGGGTCAAGATTTAACAGACATTTAAGTGACAAGCCTTGGTTTACCACTCGAAATAACAAATGGTACCGAAAAACCTCTGGCTTCTGTGAATAGCTTAGCAGCCTAGTGAATAAGACGCTTGCCAACCAGCCTTGATGGACCAGGTTCGAGATCCAGCAAATGCAAAAAAAAAATTAGTTCCATCGATCCACCTGATTTCTCTGTGTACAAATTTATTTCCATATGTTACCATCATGCACATGTCTACTAATATTTTTTTTTTAATTTATTTTTAATAAGCATAGGTGCTTATTTAGCAACAGTCGTGGCACAATACTGGCATTGGTTATTGGGCCAATACTAAGATGCAGTCTTGACACAGCGCTGTCACTCAAGCTTGTCTCGGTCTTATCATTTCGATGCTTAGACAGACTCGTGCCAAGCTTGGATTTCAAGCTTTCCCCAGAGTTAATAAGTTTTGCGCCAAGCCTCGACCAAGCTTGGGCCTATTGTTTCTTCCTATAAGGGTAGACCTACAGGGTATGCCACACTGATTTCCAATTGGGACTCAATACATGGATTGGAACAATTTCTAATTGGGTAAATCACTTTACTTTTGTCCTATTTCAACCAAATTCATAGACATTTTGCCGGAGTTCTGAAAAAAAAAAAAAGTTTTTTTATGGGGCAAAAAGGCCCTGACCAAAAAAAGCTTTTTTTTTTTAAATTGCTTTCAACGTCGAGAAAGTATTTTTTTCACTTGACAACTATATTTACTTTTATATTACGCAAAAATAATTTTTTAAGGTGTAATAAATCATTCTCCCACGATTAGATTAATTACTAATTGTGATTTAACAAAAACTAAAAAATTTATTTCTCATTTGTCATCATTTTTAACCCAAAAAACGAGTTTTTTAATTTTTTAGATCACAGATAATTTTGCTTTATATAAAAAATTTTATCAATTAAAAAAATAATATTATTTTCGAATATTTTTAGCGGCCAAATTTGCTCCAGGTATAGAGAATCAGCAGAAAAATGGATGTATAATGAATTTTTAATGATTTGACGATGAAAATATGAAAAAATTATTTTTCAGAATGATAGGCTGGTTTGCGCAAATATATCAGATTTATAGTAAGTAATAAAAAAAAATTTTTTTTGATCAAATTTTCAGGGGGCCTTCTTGCCCCACCCTACCCTACATTTATATAAAATTCCGTAGATCTCCACTGAAAAATATTTTTAGACTCAGCGTAGTGTAAATGACTGTAAAAATTCTGGTGCGAAAATCACACTAAATATCGTGTAAAATGTAGGCGGTGTAAATTAAAAATTTTTACACCGTCAAGTGTGTAAATTTATGATTTATGATAATTTTTTGCTGTTACGTCCAAATTCTTTTTATTGATATTATAGTATCATTTTATTTTATTATTTCAAACTTATCTGAACGCGTAATTTACGTTTAAGTATTACTTGAGGCGATAAGTATATTGAACCTCACCAACGTCAGAGTGACAGTTGACGCACATTCTTATCGCCAAACTGTACATTAAAATGAGATCGAAGTAAATTGTACCTCTGTAATAACTCTCTAATAAAATGAATGAGTTCTATGAGACGCGCTATAGTTAAGTATAGGGCTTTATATATACAGCTATAAAAATCTATCGGATTTTTTAAGCAGGGAAGTTTTCAATAAACTTTTGATGACAGAATAAATTGAAAACAAATTAAAAACAAATTATGGTGTTCAAACAAATGAATGCCTAAACAAATAAAACAAATCAGGGCAATGGTTGGCCCTACGGGCAGCCCCAAAACTTCCCGCAGGGTCAACTGATAGACCGATTTTTTTTTATTGTTTGTGACAGTTCTCAAAAGAATAATATATGTAATTCAAATTATGTTACGATGATCGAAAGCGAGATGGAGATTAAAAACTTTTTATCTCGTAACGTAACGATCCACTAATTATCAGGACTTTTAATAATGTCACAATAGAAAAAAAAACAAAAATTATTTTTGTGTTTTTTCAGTTATAATTAAATGACTAAGATTGAAACTAACTAGATAATGATATAAGCTAGGACTGAGGATGAATGAATATACTCACAGTTGTTGACCTCAATTGTCTTCCACATGACAAGAAGAAGGAAGTGATCCTCTTGGCATAACTCCTGATAGTAATACGACGTCGATCAGAATCAAGATGAAATGGCGTTTTAGTAGTTGTACGAACCTTGGAATCAAGTAACCGAAACCGTATTAACGGCACCTGTGAACAAATCTAATTTGTTCCTGCAGCGGGAAAGACTGAAGATATCTCTCGACCTCAGATGAGAAGCATCAGACCCTCGACCTTGCAAGAATCGTGCAAATCGAGTATCACGATTTTAAATAATCAAGTAACATCAGCAATTTATGGACATTTATATCAGCCATTTCTACGTTATTTCCCGATTATGTTTATACTCCAAAAAAATTACATTATAAACAAAATTTTACATGCCTACTATTAGTATTATATATTTTTCTGGAATTTAAACACCGAAATCAGTTTTCAATAAAAAGTAGTGTTATCCCAGTAAAGCTAAAGTGTCTAGAACGAGTGAACTTTCGAAAAACGCGAAAAAAAATAAGAAAAAGTGGATTAAGTTGAAAATATACGAATCCCCTATTTGGCTCTGAATCAGAAAAATTGTTTCATAGTCTAAAATAACATTTACTTTTTGAAAATAAATTGAAGGCGTCGTACTCAAACCAACAAAAAATTTAAATTTCAAGTAATAACAAAAAAAAAAAAAAAACAGATAAGGAAAACAGTTGGTTTGTAAGTCTCCTTTTATTTAATATTTAAATTAAGAACTACATTCTGAGACCAAAAAAATATGACTCTGATAACAATTCAATTAACAATCAAACTAACCTGAAGTTATGGATTTTTTTAAAACTTCCCGGATCATAATTTCTAGCCTCAATCTAGCCTCATCGAACCCAAGTAAGCCTTAATCCAGCCTCACTGAGTAAAAAAAGCATTTTAAACCTCAATGAGCCTCATATGAACCTAGTCTCGAATATGTAATGTAAAGTCGATTAGTATTATTTGAGGCTCTTTGATCACCATTTGAGGCTCATTAAGGCACTATGAGCATTATTTGAGGCTCGAAATGCTTTTTTTACTCAGTGAGGCTAGATTAAGGCTTACTTGGGTTCGATGAGGCTAGAACTTATGACCCGGGTTATTAAACTACCACTTCTTCAAATTTTAAAAATTCATAACTTACGAACTCATACCTATTAAGGCCGAAAAATTTATAGGTTCACTTCTTGTAATATATACAAAAACATGTAAAAAAAGTAATGACTCAAAATGGAACGCTCCATCCATAAAACTATCTCTGGTGGATCCGAATTACGGTAAATTACCGTGAATTGCGGTAGTTACCTTAAGTTACGGTATTTGGAAGAATTACGGTAAAAGACGGTATTTTACCGCAAATTGCGGTATTTCACAGTCAAAGTACGGTTAATTCACCGTAAATTTGCGACAAACCTACGATATATTACGGTAAAATATTAATTATTACTTAAAACACTAAAGTATAATAATTAAAAATTTTCATTTATTATTTGGACAACTTAAGTTCAATAATCAAAAATTTATATTTAGTAATTAAAATACTTGAGTAAATTAATTGAATAGTCATTATTCATATGAAATATTCAAGTCCAATAATTAAATATTCATATCTAGTATTTAATTATAATCCTCATGGATCCTTCTTCGGATTCCTCTACGCTGTTGGATATGACTGAAAAGCATTTCAAAAATCTACTCACGAATTTTTTCCTTCAGGGTACTTGTACTCTTCTACTAGGATATTTTCCTGGAGCGAGAAGTTGTCAAAGTGACTTTTCCACTCCTTTGAGCGGAAATTATTACTTCTATTCTAACTGTCCAACTAGGAAAATGTTGCAGCGCTCGTCTACGCCTAGCGGTGACTCCTGGTACTAATTTTTTCTTTTGCACTCTGCGTCTCCTCACTTTGTCATTTTGCTCGCCTTATTTTTTCTCTCTCTCTTTATTCATTAAAATTTTTTTTTTTTTTTTTAACACGCAATATATTTTCTGCGTTTAATTGTTTTTCTTTTAATAATTTTTTTTTTACATTTGTGAATGTTGTGACTCGTCACACTATGAAAAAAAATTCCTTAAGTTGAGAAAAAAATACTCTCGAACTGAAAAAAAAATCACTTGGGCTGAGAAATTTTTTTCTTAATTTAAAATTTTTTTGTGTTAGTTTGAGAATTTTTTTATTCGACTCAATACGAAAAATGTCTTTAGCCAAAAATAAAGTTTCTTGACTTGAGAAAAAAATATTCTCAAACTTAGAAAAAAATTGCTTGGTCCAAGAAAGATTTTTCTTGGCTTACGTAATTGGTTTTTTGAATATAGAAATATGTCAACTTAATTCAAGAAATAATTGCTTGTTAAAAGTAACTCATGTATCTAGTAATATATTACTAGATCGAAGCAATAGTTGTTAAAAATAAGAAATGTTATACTTCAATTGAGGAAAAATTTCTTGTTCTAAGTATTCACAGAAATAAGTAAAAAAATTTGTTAAAAAAATTTTTTTTTCTCTCAGTGATTCGAGCGAAAAATTTTTTTCGCCTCACTTCGGCAAGTATTTCAATTATTATACCCTTGTTAGTTCACGGAATTGAGATGTATTGCATACTATTTTGAAGATAATTCAATGGAGATGAGTTCCATACTTTTCAAAAATTTATTTCAATAAAAACGGAAAAAACATCAAAGTAGCTTAAAAAAATTTCCTGTCCGTCAAGTATGAAACCCATATACACGATAACTTGCGAAAAAATCCAGTAATTGAATCAAAATTTTTTTTTTTAATTCTTTGAAAGATTTGTAGGTCCCCTATTGTGAATGGCTGGGTAACTCAGTGTTGTTTAATTACAATTAATAAAAGAATAAGAAAGGCTGTATAACTATATTTATATATATCTATGTACAATTAACATGGATGGTGATATATATCTATACATTATACGTACATTTATTCCACCAGGGGCACTTGCACATTACCCTCCTACTACAGCTGTTTTTTTTTTTTTGCTAATTGGTAAGCCTGAATTTTTTCAATTCAATTTTTTTGATTTTTTTTTAATTACATATATTTTTTTTTGCTATTAATCGAGATATTTTGAGAAGGTTCTTTTATAATTATAAAAAAAATACTAATATAATAAAAAAAAAAAAAAAAAAAAAAAAAAAACCACAATTTTTAATGAAAGAAAATTGTATATATTTGAAATTTATTTGTGCTTCCCGCCATTTTCTTATTATTATTTTATTATTTCATAATAAATGAGCATTATGAGTCGTGCACTTTTGGATTTTACAATTACTTAAATAAACACTTCTTAGATATATTCAATTGAAATTTATATCGTTAGTTAGTGTAAAGTAAATGAAAGTTTTTATTCATGGTTTTGAGCAGTGAAAAAATCCATACAGAAGTTGAGAACAAAAAAAATTTTATTTATTGATGCAAAAATAATCTACTCTACTGAATTCCATCATGTCTACCTGTAAAATTATAAAATTTATTATATATTTAAATTTATTGTTTTGATTGAGTAAAAAAGTACCGGAGTCAAAAAACAAATTCGGATTTTCGTCTCAAAGTTCTGAATGAAGTTTTTGAGGATCAATTTAGAATTTGAAGATTGACAATGGTACAGAAAGTTTTCCTAGTTTAGTCCTCAAAGTAGTAGTTACGACCCATTTTACCACTTTAAGGACTAAATTGGAATAACATAATCTGGATTAGAGTCTCAAAATACTCAAAACATACAGAAATAGTTTTTTCAATTTTTAAAAAAATATCTGGATTTTGGAGCACGACAAAGTCCAAGCACTGACTCGATTTGTCAAAAAACAAATTGCTGTAACTTTGCAACTATTGCGGATAGTTTTCGACCTTCAAGTCGTTTTTATACAGTATGAGTTAAGCTTTCTTATAAATTTTAAACCTAATTTTATCTGTTATAGTTGAAGAAGAGCTAGATAGATAATTAGTTTTACTGCGTATCAACGATAAGATGGCAGTAGCAAGAAGAACTGTGAGTGAGAAGCGCAGTGTAGCGCTTCAGTCGCCTTGGCGTAGGGATGTATGATTCAAGATCGATTCTCACTAGAATCGATTAAGGCTGAGCCGCACCTAACGAAATCCTGAATTTAAGAATTCTAATTACTTTTGGAATATTTAAGGGACTCGATTGATGAAAATCTTCCGAGGAAGTTCGTCTTCGGCTTCTAGTCGGAAGCTAAGAAAATTGCTGTTATGACAATTATTTAATAAATAATTAGAATTCTTAAATTCAGTATTCCGTTAGGTGCGGCTCAGCCTTAATTTATGGAGACGATTCGATTATTGTAGTGAGTTTTGACGAAGAGTTTATATTAGAAATCCAGGCACATATCTTCACTATTCGGTTTAGAAAATTAGGGAACGGAAAGATGGTCCTATATACAAACTCTGTACAAACAAAATCTCCAACTACCATTACAAACCGAGTATGCTTATCCTTTGGGATTTCAACACCGAATTACGTCGGCTTAAAAGACACCCGTTTCAGGGAGTTAATTCCGAATCAAGAGAAGACATGTTTTGACACGTCTGTGTGGATATTTTCCACGTCGAACATTGATAGACAAGGTATTTTTTTTATCCGACAAAAATTTAATATTTTTAATGTTTGTTGTCAAAATTTTACATTTAATTATGTTTGCAACTGTCTTGTTATTACTTTTTATTTTAATTTTTTTATTTATTACATTTGAATCGTTCAAGCCCACTTGAAAGGTAACCGCTTGGATGATTCAATCGAAATAATTTTTGCTATTTCAGACGAGAAATTCCCGACTTGAAAAATACTCCTAACAAACTTCGAGAAACTGTGCTGTTCAGAATCGAATAAAATAATTTTTACATTCATTTTGAAAAAGATGCGAATACATATTTTCCCTCGCGGAATTGCCATAACGGTATTTCTACGGTATTTTCCTGGTATTTTTTGGGTATAAGTAGTATTACAGTATACCCACGGTATAAATGTGGTATGTTTGTGAAATTTTATTACCGCATAAATACCGTAAATATATTGTGTTGATACCAAATTTATATAGGGACTATACCGTATTTATACTGTGGTTATACCGTATTTACACTCTTGCTATACCGTATTTATACGGTGTTTATGCCGTATATATATAGTGGTTATGCCGCATTTATACGGTGATTATGCCGTCTCACTCTTACAAGCTGAAAAATACTTTTCATATCTTTTAGTTTTATTAACAAGCAATCTTCATATTCTATAACAGATACAATATGTTTTACTACTACTTGCATTCTTAAATGACTCATCTCTTCACTATGTTCTGCTTTCAATTGTTCAATAAAAAAATACAGTTCATTTTCACTTTCAAAAAAAAATTTTTTTCAAAAAAATTTCTCTCATATTAAAAAATGAAAACTCTTGAAACTGGTAAAAAATTTTCAATTTAAACAAAAATATGCTGACTTGAGGAAAAAAAATTTTGATTCAAGATAAAAATTTCAAGATAATTATTTACTTGATGCAAGAAAATTCTAGTTTTCTGAATCGTTAAAACAAAATTTCTTGAATCAGGAATTTTTTTCTTGATTCGAGTTAACTGTTTTTTCTATGTAGTAATAATTCGCAAGAACATCAGATAATTTCGAAATACATTTAGGATCAATATTAATAACTAGAATTATTTTATGATTAAAAATTATAAAAGTTCTTCAATTTAAAGATGTTTAAACACTGCAGTGTTTATGTAGTATGGGTATTTTGACATAAAAGTTTTTTTTTAGCTCATAAAGTTCTTTATTTGCACGTTATGAAAACCTACACGCGTCTTTTGAATTTTAGTTTCGCTACACAGAAAATACAGTTAACGAACCAAGAAAAATATTCTCGATACAAAAAAATTTTTTTTAACGATTCGGAAAATAAACATTTTCTTACACCAAATAAATAATTATTTCGAAATTTTTATCTTGAATCAAAATTTTTTTTCCTCAAGTTAACATATTTTTATGCTTTAATCGAAAAACTTTTACTTGTTTTAAAAGTTTTTATTTCTTAATATAAGAGATATTTTATTGAAGAGAGCCGTGCCAGGTTATTGTAGCAATATTGCATTTTTTTGTTAAAAAAAATAAAATTTCTTGAAATAATTACTATTTATTTAACGCAAGAATTTTCGTATGCTCCAACCAAGAAAAAAAAGTTGCTCAAACCGAGAGAAAAATTTCTTGGTAGAAAAGATATATATGGAGGAGAGGGAAGTCACTGGAGCTAGACAGCAGCAGAAAGAATAGTTCGGTGCTCGCCACTAGATAGCGCCTACGACTTGTAGTATCCCTGGTAAGAAACTGATTTCAGAAGTTTTATATTCCAAACTTGTGACTATTCTGGCCCGGGTACTCCTCCGTTATTTGACAGAGTGATAAGTACCTTTTTCGATGGTAATGTAGTACATTCTATATTACATAATGACAAAAATATTTATTATTAATGTTTCCATAAATAATTTATCTCTGAATTTGAACTAGAACTTTAAAAAAAAATATTTTAATCAAAACTCTACAGTCTCTACTCTATGATTAAAAATATACGAGTGACATAATACATTGTAAAGCAATATATATATTAGACTATTTCAAATTAGGGGACTATTTTTTTTTTTTTTTTGATGAACATCGAAAAATCGAAAGGGTATCTTAAAATATGATTACAGTTAAAATTTGAGCTCTCAATATTGATATTTAGAGGTGGCTATTGATAATTTTCGGTTTTTCATTTAATAACATGGTAAAAAATACATAACTTCTGAAAAAATCAAGATACAAAAAATCTCTATGCAAATATTTTGTAGCAAATTTACTGATCTACAAAAAAAGTTTTTTATGAATTTTGCATAAATTCAACCATTCACAAGATATCCGACGTCAAAGTTTGATAAGATTCAAAGAACTTGTTTTTGCTCGTTCTGAATTTTATACCATGTCAACTAATGAGACTTCAGAAATTTTCAATACAGTTTTTTGTAGGAAATTGAACGCTCTACAAAAAAAGTCTCCTAACATTTTTCGATAAATCCATCTGTTTAAAAGATATTAGAGCTTGAAGTCAAGTTAGAGTAAATTTCGAGATCTTTTTACTTTTCCGGCGAAACTATCGGACTAATCATAAAATGTCATGGAATTTTTTTTGTAGACAATTTGATTTTCTACAAATTATCTCTGATAAATTTTTTTTTAATTCTGCATTCTATTCTAGTTATTTGCATTTTAATGCTAAGCTCCTAAAAAAATAGTGTTCTGATCGATTTTAAGAACTTGGCATTAAAATGGAAATAACTATAATAGAATGCAGAATTAAAAAAAAATTTATCAGAGATAATTTGTAGAAAATCAAATTGTCTACATGAAAAATTCCATGACATTTTATGATTAGTCCGATAGTTTCGCCGGAAAAGTAAAAAGATCTCGAAATTTACTCTAACTTGACTTCAAGCTCCAATATCTTTTAAACAGATGGATTTATCGAAAAATGTTAGGAGACTTTTTTTGTAGAGCGTTCAATTTCCTACAAAAAACTGTATTGAAAATTTCTGAAGTCTCATTAGTTGACATGGTATAAAATTCAGAACGAGCAAAAACAAGTTCTTTGAATCTTATCAAACTTTGACGTCGGATATCTTGTGAATGGTTGAATTTATGCAAAATTCATAAAAAACTTTTTTTGTAGATCAGTAAATTTGCTACAAAATATTTGCATAGAGATTTTTTGTATCTTGATTTTTTCAGAAGTTATGTATTTTTTACCATGTTACTAAATGAAAAACCAAAAATTATCAATAGCCACCTCTAAATATCAATATTGAGAGCTCAAATTTTAACTGTCATCATATTTTAAGATACCCTTTCGATTTTTCAATGTTCATCAAAAAAAAAAAAATAGTCCCCTAATTTGAAACAGTCTAATATATATATATATATATATATATATATATATATATATAATTCCGTATAAACACCTTATTAAATCAGTACAATTGGTGTGTGAACTCGGCAGAAATACCGTATTATTACGGTAACAATGCCATATTATTACGGTAGAAATGCGGTATTATTACAGCACAAATGCCGTATTATTACGGTAGAAATTTGTTATTAATATCATATAAATAAAGTATTAATATTATAGAAATGCCGTATTAATACAGTAGAAGTACCGTGTTATTACGGTAAAAATAATGTATTTATACGGTAGAAATGCCGTATAAACGCAGTATAAGCTCTGTAGAAATACCGCAATTAAATTTCACAAATATACCGCATAAATACGGTAAAATTACTTGTTATCGACTACGTTTATACTCTTTTAATACAGTGTTCAAACCGTATCATGAAAACCGCGAGGGTTAATTAATTTTATTTACATAAATTTCATTAAACTTATCGTACTTGCTAATTTTTCCAAACACGTAATAATTGTCCACGTACGTAAGAATTATATTCATATATTTAAATACAAATATTATTGGTAAACGCATATTGTATTAAATATAATGTATAAAACATGCTTAATAAAATATTCAAAAAATTTTGACCATCAAAAAAGGTAATTATCACTTTGTCGTATAACAGAACAGTATTGAGACCAGGTATGCGTGCAAGTTTGGAATATAACACTTCTAAAATAAGTTTCTTACCAGGGACACTACAAGTTGTAGGCGCCATCTAGTAACGAGCACCGAACTACTCCTATTGCCGTTGTCTAGTACTGACGACTCCTTCTCTTTCTCTATGTGTTCTCTCCCTTTTTCTCCCAAAAAATTTTTCTTTTGGTTTAATAAATTTTTTTTTTTTAGTTAAAGCATACGGAAACTCTTGCGTTAAAAGAATAGTACTTATTTCGAGAAATTTAATTTTTTTTTTCTATATTATCAGTATGTATCGATGAGTTGGGAAATTTCCTCAGACGGTTTTAAACTCAGATTATATGTCAATCTCAATATATCTTAAAATGATAACGTTTTTTTTTTTTTTATATAATATGTTACTTTTACATTTCTATCAGAAATACACAAATAACAAAAAATTTAACATTTATTTTATTGTTTACCTTTTTTCTATTAACAAAGAGGTGATTACATGATTATATGATTACATGAAATCATAATAAATGTAAAGAGGAACCCCCCAAGTTTCTCGGAAGAGCCGTAACATGAGGCTTGGCTTCATGGGAATTGTGAAAGCTGTTCTCAAAGCGTGGGTGTCAAGAATCTCACGCACTATTCAACACTTGTTTCCTACTTGATTTCCTTAGTCTAAAAATGCAAGCTAAATATTTTCTTTCTGCAAGATCTTAAACTACCGCCAGGCCATAATTCCGCTTCTGCACCATTTTAATATTTATGTTTATGTATGAGTCATTCCACTAAATTAAATTTATTTAAAAGTGTGACCCCCACTGATCTCTTTCAAATTGTATCAAGTTATTCTTTGCATCATATATATTGTAATGTTTTCCATCCTTTGACATTCGTCTTAGCCAGCATCGTAGATAGTAGGAATTGCAAATAATGTGAGGGTACTAGATTGTAAATTTATGTAAGCCCATGTGAACAAAATAGTTTAGCTCTCGGAATATTAACTATACAAATACGCGTCGCAACTATCAGTTTGCACACACCTTGACCACTAATGTGATTTATTACCAGGAAGTCTAACAATCTGATTAATGAAGGTCGATCTAGGTACACCCTGGATCTATTTGAGACTTAAGTATTGGAGCTTAAGGCTCTTGTGATCTGATAGAAATCTTAAATCATATAATATAACATAGAAACATAAAATGTAGTAAGAGAAGCATTATATTATTAAAAAGATCATTAGCAAACTGAAAAAAAGAAGAGACTGCAGATTTTTGCTTACGGTGATGAAATGAGTTCCGATCTTTATGCTTTTTCTTCTTTCACCTTCTCTTTTTCCATTTTCGCTTTTCTAATGTCTTAACATCTTACTGTCTTAAGACTTATGTTTTCTTTTCACTGTCAGGGAAAAAAAAGTAACTAAAGAAAGAAGCGATAAAGGAAACGATCAAAGAGTGACCAGTCAAGATCCGCGTCTACTTCAATACCAGTAGATACCGTTATATTTTCTACAGGACTCCCGTGTAATTTATATATCGTTCATTTGTTTCTCTGTTATTCACTGTCCAATAAACCTCACGTAAGTGCATATCTTTTTTTTTATATTTTTTCTCAAAAGTATTATATTTTTTTTCTTTTTCTTCTTATTCGATACTATTCATCTTGCCACACAGTAAGGCTTTTTGCAAATGCTCTTGATACTTTAAAAAAAAATTCATGTGGATCAATAAAGTACGGGAACTAACAATTACGATTACGGTAGCAGTCACCTACTGTTAACTGATTGGTGCCCGTTTACTTAAATCGTTTTACTTAGCGCTATATTTATCTTTCCCTTCTAATATTCACTCTTATTCTCTCCCGGGAAAAAATGCTTAGATATGATCATATCTGTTCATGTATGATCATATATGAGCTCAGATATGATCATGTCTGTTCATTTATGATCCTATATGATCGAATATATGATCATGCATAACGTCGTGTATGATCATGCATGATCATACCTATTCATGTATGATTATATATGAGGCCATGTATAATCATGTATTGTCATATCTGCACTCGAATAGGAGAAAAATTTCAGACATGATTGTATCTGTTCATGTATGATTATATATGAACTCGTATATGACTTCATGTATATTAATATGCCAAATATGATCATGCGTGATCATATCTGCAGCCTTTTACAAGGAAAAATAATCAGGTATGATCATATCTGTTCATGTATGATAATATGTGAGGCCACGTATGATCATGTATGGTCATATCTAGACTCGAATACGGGAAAAATGTTCAGACATGATCATATCTGTTCATGTATGATTATATGTGAGCTCATATATGACTTCATGTATGATCATGCATGAGCAGGTATGATCATGCAGGGTCATTTTTCGGATCTGATCAGATCTGAGTATTCATAGATAGATAGATAGATAAATAAATTTATTTGATCTTGGAGTCGAGACTCCCTCAAGACCATCAATATTACATAATGTAGCAAATATTATACATTGTATACAGTACTTTTAACAATATAAGTAAGAATATAAAGTAGTATTCGGATTAGCTAATTAACTAATTAATGATATGATTTACTGATTTACATTTTCCATATAGTAATTAAAGCAGGCATTACTGAATTCTTCAAAATTATTCAATGTAGTAATATTAGCAGGTAAGGAATTCCAGACGCGTATACCATGAACAAGAAAATAATTTTCATACATACTACAATTAAATCTAGGTAATCGCAAATAGTCATCCCTTACATCTCCTCTTCGTAATGCAATTGGTAAAAACTCTAAATCGCTTCTAAATAATTGCCGATAGTTTAATCGAATTTCCTTATAAAAAAGACAAGCTACAAAGTAATCTCTCCTTGATTTCAAGTTCAACCACCCTAGCCTAATATAGTAGGGCGTAACATGTTCAAATTTTGATATTTTGAAAATATATCTAACACAACAATTTACTTTTCGCTGTAATCTGAGTTGTAGTTTATTTGAAATATTAGTATATGCTGCACTGCAGTAGTCAAATATCGGAAAGATTAGAGTAGTAACAAGTTTTATTCGCAACTGTTCGTTAAAAATTTCATTATTAATTTTTAAATGTGCTAGAGTTCTCATTGCACGACAACACAAACTTGTAACCTGACTTTCCCATGACATAGTGTTGTCAATCATGATGCCTAAATATTTTACAGTTTTTACATATTGAATAATACAATCTTTAACAACAATACTATTTGCATATTTACAATCATCACAATTAACCTTTACTCTACTCCCAAATATCGCAGCTTTCGTTTTCAAAGCATTTAACTTTAAGCAGTTTAAACTGCACCATTCCACTATCGTATTAATTTCATTGTTTAAAATATCTACAAACTCATTTATTTGCGATGGATAACAAGGAAGATAAATCACTAAGTCATCAGCATAAAACAAATATCGACAATTAAGCCGGTTAGAGAGGTCAGCAATATATATTGAAAAGAGCAAAGGGCCAAGTACGCTACCTTGAGGTACACCATTTAGCACTTCTCTCCAATCAGATATGTTTTCTTCAACTACTACTGACTGTCTTCTATGCATCAAGTAAGATTTGATCCAAGCAATAGAACTATCAGAGAAGTTCATACGCAGTAATTTATGAAGTAATCTTTTATGATTTACAGAATCAAATGCCTTACTTAAATCAAAGAAAACAGCAATAGTTAATTTTGACTCATTAATACCCAAACGAACATCATCACAGAACTTAATTACCGCTGTCTGCGTATTTAAACCTACTTTAAATGCCATTTGATACTTATCAGTATAATTATTATCATTAATATAACTAACAATTTGATCATGCACACACCTTTCCAGCGCTTTCGATAGGTTACTCAATAGTGATATCGGACGATAATCGGAACAGTTCATAGCATTAGTAGTCTTCGGTATTGGAACGACATGCGAAAACTTCCATTCAGCAGGGAAAACGCCAGTAGTTAGCGACTTATTGAACAACTCTGTGATAAATGGTAGTACAAATGACAACGCACATTTATACGCTTTGATAGAAAAATTATCCGGACCTACTGAATTAGATGTTATTCGCATGATCGCTTTCTTTACAGTGATATCATTAAGTTCCGAGAAATTGAAATATTCATTACTATCAGTATTATTAATATAAAGGTCTAAGATATCTGTTACATCAACATCTATATTTGTAATATCCGAAGATTATACGAAAAAATCATTCAGTTCATTCACATCTACAAAAACCTTCGATTGCGTATTTTTCCGCTTTATTAGACCTAGTCTTCTCAGATCATTCCACATTGCCTGAGAATTTTTAGCACTTAGTAACTGATTATCAAAATAACATTTCTTCGCTTCACTTATTCGCTGCTTGACTAAACGACGCACTGCTGAATATTCTTTATAGGCATAGCCTGTTCTTCTAAAGATCCGATAAAGTAAACCATGGTGCTGGTGGACGACGAGGACACACTGTCTTTTCAGGTGCTACAGTATCAATAACACGACCAAGATGATAATGTAACCAATCATTCATATCATTCACTGATGCTAATGATCTCATAATGTTAATGTCAATGTCATCAAATAAACACTTCAGTAAATCATCATCAATATTATGCCAGCTTCTGAATGTAAAACAGATTAGTTTTTGTGGTCTCAACTTGTAATTATATACCACAGATATCAAATCATGATTTGATAAGAATGGCTGCAAAGACTGATCATAAGCCAAAATTTTTGTCTCATCATCAACAGCACAGACATCGATACAAGAATCTGAGTTTTCCAAATGGTGCGTCGGGCCATACGGGACAATATATAAACCAAAACCATCACAAAAACTACGAAGCTGTTCACCATAAAAATTTTTCTTATTCAGATCTGAATTGAAATCACCCAATATAATAACATTTTTATATGCCGCCATTACAGCTTCCAGTTCCTCATCCAAGTCATCTAGATGTCCAGTATTTGGGGGCTTGTAAACAACACCAATCAAAATTTTTTTCCCTAGACGACCTCAATATTTCTATAAATAAGTACTCTGGGTGATTATCTTCTATATTTTCTGAAGATGATACATACTTTGACACTAAATCATTTCTCACGTATATAGCAACTCCACCTCCACTTCGCAAAGTACGGTCATGACGATGCAGCGTAAATAATGGCAGAGACACAATGTTATCAGATATTAGATAATTCAACCACGTTTCTGAGACCGCAATAACATCATATTGATGATTCCGAAAATATTCTTTAAACAATTCAAAGTGACACTCATTCCTTAGAGACTGAGCATTGATATGACATACTTTTAAACAGTTATCAACATTACTCTTGGAAATATTCACATTATTTTTTGTATTCATATCAGTATTAATATAATTAGTATTAGTTTTAGTATTAATTTTAGTATTAGTATTAACATAAGTATTAGCATTAGGTGCACCAATAAATGACGGTGATGAGAGAGTCGTTGATTGTTAGTCAAGCACACTCAGTAGATGCTCCACCCCTGTTGATGGCAATAGTTTTGCTGGTGGCTTGTCATCCGCATATCTAACATTTACGGAAGCATAAGAAATCCAGATATTTTTAGCAGGAATATGAGGATACGCCTTACGAACATCAAGCCGAAGCTTATACAACGACGAAGGATAACGTCGATGTACATAGACTGGAGCATTTGGATTTTGTGCTTTTGGTAACAATGCACCTACTTTAACTGCATTATTTTTTATTTTACTCATGATTGTATCCACATGTTTTTGATTATCGAACTTAACTCTGACGTTTCGATTTATAGTTCTAACTTTTTTACCAAGTCGTTCTACTTTGACAACATCAGCTTCAGTTACAGAAATTTTAAGAGTTTTTGTGAGCGACATAACAGTATCAAGAAGCCGTTCATTTTCTATTTCAGGAATTCCACTAATAGTCAATTCCGATGCCAATAATTGAGACTCCAACTGCAATGTACGAACTTCCAATTTACTATCAGTTATATTTTGAATGGTGCTTTTTATTTCATCCAAGAGATTACTACTGACCGCCTGATTATGTTCATTATTTTCTACCTTCGCAATCCTAGCCTCCAAAGAATTAACATTAGCTTGAAGAGACTCTAAATTAGTCACGAGACCGTTAACTTTATTAGAAATCGACTCTACAGTTGCAGAGGAAGCATCAATTTTCGTCTCAATACCAGCCATTCTCTGATTTATTAAATTCAAAGTATCTGTGATGTCAACAAAACATACTGGACACGAAGCAGCTATTCTCCCACCCGCAAGCCTTTTGTTTGGTAAACAATAACGTACTTTGACACATTTGTCGTGAAAATAATGCTTACAAGCAGCGCCAGTCTGAACTACTTCGGCTTGGTCGGTAATCGTACGTTGACACAGAGCACATGACATAGACATCGCAACGGTAGATGTCAGCAAGCAACAATTTCTAAAAGCAACGTGAGCTAAATATCCTAACCTTTACTAAAAAATAGCAGGGCTATTTACAAAATAATATGAATAACAACAGAGTTTTTAGTAAAAATAATTATTTCATAAGATTGTCAGATTTTCAAAATATAATTAGGAATAAAATGCATACAAGTCAATCCACTATTTCAAGAGAAACCAACAATTTACTAGCACCATAAAAGAAACACGTACGCACTGTATCACAATATCACGGTAAAAAAATTTCATTACTTGATCATATTCATACTTGATCATATCTGAATATTTTTTCCCGGGCTTATATTTTCTACATTACATCTGAAGTTTTAGGTATCCTTAAAATTTCTCTAAAAAATCTTATCTATTTGCTTTATATTGTATGAAATCAATTTATTCGTTTTGGCACACAATCTTAAGTTAAAAATATAGCTTGAGGCATGAACAATGATACCATATTTTTTAAAATAAATTGCATTTTACACCGTTTGAAACATGTTTTAGAAAAGAAGACAAAAAAGAGGTAAAGCTTCATCACTATTATTTATTCATAGCTTATCGTTTATAACAGTTCATTTTTACAGGAATTTGACGAATATGCCAAGCTTGGTATACCACATATCATATAGCATGTACTTAAAAGATGTATGTAATCCTCGATTTAGCTACAGGCTATCTAGCTCGTGTCCGATGCGTTTGACAAGAGCCGTGATGATCTGAGATTTATACGCCTCAACACATCACACAAACGAAAGCATCTGACCACACTCTTAATATCTGAAATACATCTGCACATGAATAACAATCAACTATGGGAGGAACTCTGACATAATCACGTTCATTAGTACTAATTTGTATTACCCTTACAAAAAAATACTAATGAACACTATTGGAAAACTAATGGTTTAGTATTTTCGCGCACTAATGCTTTAGTAGTGTCATACTCAAAAGTTGTGAGCAAATATACCCATGCTCATATGTTCCGACAACATCTGGGTGGATGCCAGATGAACCGCGATCCAGTAGTTGCTGAGTTTTTGATGGAGACAATCTTTACCAAAACCATCGAGAATTTCAATGATATTGAACATAAGGCAAAAACCCAGTCGATGAGTGGCCACTCCGCGACTCACCCTTTTATGTTCTGGAGCACTTCACTGCTCGGAGGCTTGAACTCAATGCTTTTTACCAGTTAATGCTGGGCGGTCCACCTTCTTTTGTTGCATTAGGGACATTTGAGATTTTTCGCGATTCCACACTTGAAGAATCTATCTTCAGCCTTTCGTTTTTCACGTATCCTTTGCCGAATATCGTTAGTCGCACAGTGATGGAATCGACACAATCTTAAATTTAGTGCTATGTTGCAAAGTCGAATACAAAGTTTCATTAATTTACATCAGATTATTAATTTTTTATTTACATCCTATGAAATTTATTTATTATTTATACGACTAGGATCCATCTTTTTTTGACTGATTAAATCGGTTGAGAACGTATTGTACAGAAAATAAATATGCACAGAAAAACGGAATTTTTGGGTGAAGAATAAAGTCGTTCCCAAATCAAAATTTCCCTTTTTCTTGTTTGAAAAATTTTTCTCTTGGTAAAAGAAATTTTTTTTTTTTTTAAATAAAATATATAAACTTCTCCAATAAAGAAATTCAATCTTGATTTGAAAATATAAATTTTTGCTTGAAATGTTTTTAGTTTCTTTGAATAAGAAAACAACTTAGTTGGCTCAAAAAAATCAAGCTCTTGGTTTCAGAAGATACCAACTCATTCTGAAAACATCGTTCTCTCGAATGTAGTCGATATCGATTCATTTCGATACATCGAGTTTTTAAACGAAGTAACACTTAACTTACTTCAAGTAAAAATTCATTTCAAGATTTAATAATATTTATTACAAAATGAATGTAGACTTATTTCAAAACGACTAGTTTTAGATTAAAAAAATAAAAAAACTCATTTGAAAATTAAATTACATTAATGTAAAGCAAAAAATACTTTTATTTTGAAATATATTAAATCACACGGAACGAACGAAATTCGACTGGGTACGATGTCAAATTGTACGGAGCCCCATCTGTTGTGAAAAAAATTTTCACATTGGAGCTGCTACAATCTACATCTTAGTGACTACAATGTACATTGAACTCAGTCCCATCCGAGTTTGTACTTAGTTCCATCTAAGATGGGACTGCGTAAAATTAAACTGAGTCAAATCTTACAAAGTATTGGTCCCATCTTACATTGTAGTCAGTTCAATCTATAGGATAGTACTCAATCCTATTTTATCGATGGGACTTATTTAAATCTAACATTGATTCAGTTATCATGCGACATTTAACTGACTACAATGTGAGATGGGAGCCAATGCCATGTGAGATTTGACTCAGTCCAATTTTACCCAGTCCCATCTTGGATGAAACTGAGTACAATCTCGGATGGGACTGACAAGGAAGGTATCCCAAATGTCCCTCTCCGATTTCGATGAGACTGAGATATGTTATTCTCCGTCGAAATCTAAGGGACACGTATTTTTTTTAGCTGCGGAAACACATATCTAGGGGGGTGGGACCACCCCTCAAAGTTTAGGCTCCATAGGGGTGTTGCTATGATTATAATATGAATTATTTATGCTTAAAAATTTTAATATTAATTACACATAAATTAATAATGTAAATTAAAGTAATAAATAATGATATAAGTTATTATTTATTTCAATGATTTATACAAAGAAAACAATCAATTAAAAATTAACGGCCACACTTGAAAAAAAAACTATTAGAAAGTGAATATTTACTCTCGTGCAGAATCGTTTCGCATAATTTTTCCTATGAATAATATATTTTACTCAACTAAAATTTTATTATTTAGATTAAATTCAAGCATGTTTCAAAAACTCCCTAAATGAAAAAAAAACAACTCTGGCGGATCCGAATTACAGTAAATTATGGTGATTACCGTAATTTGCTGTAATTTACGGTGTTCCGAAGAATTACGGTAATTCACGGCACAATGTCGCAAATTACTGTAATTTATCTTTATTTATGGTAAAATACGTATTCTACAGTGTTTGAGCGTAAACGTACGGTATTTCACAGCAAAAGCGCGGTATTTTTACCGTTAATTTGCATTAAGAGAACGGTAATTTGCCGTAAAATTGTGGCAAGACTGCGGTATTTTACCGGAAAGTATTGCACTCTAGAAACTGTGAAAATAAAAAATATACGGTGTTTACACTAAAAATACCCCAAATTACGTTAAATTTCTGTAAATTACCGTAAATTGCGGCAAATTTGCCATAAAAATACTGTATTTTACGGTAAATTCCGGCAGAATTTGGTAAACCCGCATGAAAATACCACATATGATAAATATATATGGAAAAATATATAATCAATATGGGACCATATAAGTAGCCAAAAACGATATATATTTTCTTATATATAATATAGTAAGTTTTAATATAATTAATTATATACGTAAGTTTATATGTTTATACATGTACTATATATATTGATAATTATATATGTAAATTTGTAAACTAGCACACACACATATATATATATATATATATATATATATATATATATATATATATATATATATATATTCTGGACACAATGTTTGAATCTTACAACAGAGAGAGGAAAACAGAAAAGAATAGATTTTATTTATTCTTACATATATGCGGAGATTTATATGGTTTTATATATCGAAAATTATACAAAAATTTATAAAGTTGAATACATGGTATATATATCGTACCAAATAATGATGATTTATATATGTATTCTTATCTGTTTCCATATATAAATAACATTCATTTTTAAATATATTAAAATTATAAGTTTTTAAATATATAGATAATGTATTGAAGTTATACGGAAATATATGAAATCATATAAGAGAAAACATATATAGAAATATAATAAAATCGGCCAAAATCTATATAGTTCTATATAAGATTTCATGTATTGTCACATATATATTTATATCTGTAAGATATATTTTTTAATATATGTTTACCATACATGATATTTTTATGCGGGAACTACCGTAATTTGGATCCGCCAGGGAATGATATTTGAATTTAAATACAATCATTTTTACTTGGACATTTCATTTTTAAATAATATTGACAAAGTCACAACACCAAAATAAACTTTTTTGATGATCATCGAAAAAATAGGTATTAAAATCGAAAATAATTTTTTGTTAAAAATGTTTTTCGTTCAGTATAAATTAAAAAAAAAAAAAAGTATTTATCGCCATGTGGTTTGCAATTAGTCATTGACATTAGCACGAAAAATAAATGTTTTAAATTAAATATGGTGGAAGTAAAATTCCATTGTATCAAGATAATATTTAGTGCCTGCGGATCTTAAAAAGTTAGTCTGCATATTTGACGTGTCTGTTGCGGACACCGAGCGACCCTGAATGTCTCGTCCAGTATCAAGATCTTATCGAGAGAACTTAGTCGACCATATTGTGAATCCTTCCATCGTCTACCCCGCTGTGACTATACTGGCGAAGCTTCTTTTCGTATCGTGCAGCTTTATCGTTACTGTCTTCTCATCTCGGTCTACTCGGTAATTTTAATGATATTGATTTAGACGCAACGAAAACACGCAAGTACCATTGGTTTTGTTTGTTACTAGACCGTTAAAACAAGAAAATTTTGACCTTGATCCTGCAGATAGTGGTCAATTCAACTCGTTTATTAATTTAGAAATTTGGATAAGGTTGCAACACTAGGACAGAATATTTTCGAGAAAAAGTTCCGCAAATTATGTAAGCAATTAATTCACTGCTTAAGAACTATGAACATTTTTATTTTATGTTGCCTTTCCCCTCTATCATAATATATATAAATATATATGTATATATGACAAAAAATATCGTTTTCCGAATTGGTTTCAAGGTCGAAGGGATACGTATGTCACTAGGGAATATACAAAGATCGATCGTCATACAGACGCTGATCATACTGAAAAACCACAACCCAAGCTGAAGAATCATAAAGAAACCCAGGTCAAGCGCCGGTTTATTGGCATGATCGACGACCTTGAAAGTTCATTGTCTTCGTGTTTGTATATGTAGTTGGTGAGATATTAGGGAAATCCGTAGGCGCAAAACTTTATGATATATTACAAACATTCAACAAATATAATGGAATATTTTTATTTATAAATATATATTATTAATTATGTTATCTTGGGTACAGGTGGAAAATATCTGTTCTATCTTGTAAATCACAATTTTTATTTCTTGCCTCATCAAATATTACATCAATTCCTTGAATTATTGCCAGATAAAAAATGCACAAATACTTTTAAAAATTTATCATACTGTAAAATTTATTCCCTCTTTGTGCTTTATCGAGATAATAATATAAAATTATATATCCTTTTGAAGATATGAAAATTGATAGAAAAATCACTATTATGATTATATTGAAAGTGTTAGTTGAAGTTTCTGAGAATAATTTATCCATATGATTATTTACACATTTTTTAATTCTCCACGTACAAAAATCGTGAGTACTTTTGAGCTTTCCCAGTTTGAAAAAATCTCGTTCGAACCAATAAAATTTAAAAATGGTCGACACTGCAAAACTGATCATCAATATCTGCTTCATGTTTTATATTTTGCAAAAAATACCGGAAAATTGTAATCTTACTATAGTACTAATCTTTTTTACTGTAAAATGTTAAAATGCATGTATCTCATGAACAGTGGACTTTAGCAATTTAAGTGTCAGGAACAATTTTGTAGAGGACAAAATTTCCTAAAAGATTGGTCCTATGCATATTTTTTGTAAGATGAGCCGTTTCTTCACTATTAACAAAAATAAATGACAAAAGTGAAAAATTGACTTTCGGAGCTGATACAATCGACATGAACGAGTGAGACCAGAACCGTTTTATACACTTTTAAAAAACAACAAATACTCTACAAATAAAAACTGGTTTCAAAACGATAGCTCAAAATCGGGCTAAGTTATAGTAATTTTAAAGAAAAGTTATTCGATTTACATGCTTTTTAAATGAGAAAACTTTGATGCTCGATAGGAAGTACTTAAAATTAAAATTAAAAGCTGAAATTTTCAGGGAATTTTTCTCTTAACATAAATAACAAAATTTTCTTGTGTCCGCTAAAAAAAAAAAAAAATGTTCGTTTTAAATGGAGCACCCTACACGGTAAGAACAAGATGATACTGGCTATCATCTCAGATTATACTCAGTTACATCTGAGGTAAAAAAAAATTTCAGATAGTACCCAGTATAATCTAGATTATACTGAGTTACATCTAGATTTTACTCAGTTTCATCCCAGATTATACTCAGTTGCTAGAAAAAAAATGGCTGAGTTGTAACTGAGTTAAATCTCAAATAGTACTGAGTATAATCTGAGATGGTGCTGAGTATAATCCAGATGTATGTGGTTGTCATCTAGGATGAAAACCAGTATAATCTAGCGCTGTATAATCTGAGTTGTAACTGAGTATAATCTGGGATGAAACTGAGTATAATCTAGATGGAACTCAGTATAATCTAGATTATACAGGATACTATCTGAAATTTTTTTTTACCTCAGATGTCACTGATGATTTTTGAGATATCTACTTAAGAATCATCCATAAATTTAAAAAACTACATTAAACTGAAGAATATTGTTTTGCATACACATAGTTGAAAAAAAAAAACTTTTAGCCGCTGCATTGGTCGCTATACTATAATTTATTCGTGAAACCCATCACAAAGAAACTCATTTACAAACGTAAAACATAGCTAATGAAATTATTTCGAGCGGCAGTAGCCAATGGACTTCTGACAGTACAAAACCCCAAGCACAAGTTTTCTTCACATTTAGCCTTTTGTCCATTCCATTTAAAATTCTCAAGAGCACAAACCAGAAACACATGTACATCTTTTTCTCTCGGTCTCTGTAACATGCATTATTTTCTTTATGCCATATCGACAAGTACTCCAGGTTACAATGACTTGAAAAGAATCCTCATTTGACTCAATAAGTAGCAAAAAAACTTGGTATTTTGGAATGACATCAAGTACATCAAGTTTTGCTTTGAATATGCATGAAAGAGCCGAACAGTGTCCAAGTGTGAACTGAGTAAAAATTGAGAATAAGAAAAAAATTTTATTAGAAATAGTAACTACTATTTCGATGCTGCATTTTAAATGACTTGTATCCAATGCAAACAAATTATCAACATCTAGTTACTAAAAAACAAGTTATACTTTAGATAACACTTGTTTATTATAAATTATTGTTATAAATACTAATTTACATATACACTATAAACTTTATTTCATTAATTTTTACCTGTATTTCGGATTGAAAAAAAAATCTAGATTGCTGGGTGACGGTTGGCCCCGCGGGCCAGCCCCAAAACTTCCCGCTGTTGTTGAGCTCCAGGAGCTCGATTTTTGTGTGAATACATTTTCGAGTCCTTCGAGCTCGAAAATACTTTTACATACAATTGTTTTTTTTATGAGCTTTTTAAGCTCCAACAATAAGTTACGTTTTATGTTAAAGTTTGAAAATTTAAGAATCGGAAATCATTGATAAACAAGCGGTTTTTGAATTTTTATTCCTGATTATGTTCAATAAAATAAATGTAATAAAGCAGAAATCAATGTCAGTGATCGAAATCAAGATTTAAATGAGTTTTGAATCAGATCTAAACGATAATATATACAATATTCAAGAAAAATATTAAAGACTGTGTTTTTTCAATTTTTTTCGATGACATTATATGATGATCAAAAGAGACCATAAAGACCAAGAGTTGGTGTGATTTCGGACGTATTTTAGTACATTATATTATGATTTATCTGGAAAAAATAACAATGTAACAATATATTGGGGTTATAACCACAAATGTTATTTTTTTAATTTTTTGACGCCGATATCTTTTGAACTAACCAACCGCTTTTGACGTTTAATGTCGCAATCGTCACGTTTTGTTGAGTTCTAGAGCTGATTGTAATTTGAAATCGATCGATTCAGTCGTTTCGAAGATATTTGGAAAAAAACGGGTTTCACCATTTCTTTCTCCAATGATATCTTTCGAACGCATTAAATGATTGAGATGGTTGAGGCAACAATCAACGCGTTTTTCTAAATTCTAGAGCTGATCAGATTTTGCAATCAATTGATCGAGCCCTTCTGAAAAATTTCGAAAAAACTAAAAAGAATTTTTTTTTTAATTTCTTCTATATCTTAGACTATATTTAATCGATCAATCTGAAATTTTCAGGAAAGTTGATGGCTAATAAACCTTTTCGATTGCCGCAAAAACCATATGAATCAGTTGATTAGTTAAAAAGTTATAGCGTGTTCACACACACCCACACACACACACATATAGAAATTCGGACATCATCCTGACAATAGTCAGGGTAGCTTCTTAAGACCTCAAAACGTCGACACCTGTTGAAAAATCGATTTTCGTAAGTCGGGGTGAAAACAATAACTTTTCGAATTTTTCGAAAATCGTCGATTTTCTTAGCGGAAAGTTAAAAAGAGTTACGTGATGTCGACTATTTGATAAAAACTGACATCCAGCCATACCCAAAATGGTGGTTAATTTCTTATTTCAATCAATTAAAGAATTGAATTTTTTGAAAGATTTCATAAAGAAATCTACATTTTATATTTCTCATTCTAATACAGAAATAAAATTTCAAATTGATTTTACAACATCACTTAAATAATAATCAATCATTGTTAATTTTATTTTAATATTTTCAATTTATTGAAGCCACAACGTCAACTAACGAAATCCTTGTGAAAAATTACATTTTTTTTACCAAAATTTGTAGAAAGAACCATACAGACCTAATTGCGATCTTAAGAAATCGATTACTATACTTTTGAAACGCCATAAAAAATAAACTAATTAGTTCAAAATAAAGGCATGATGTTGTTAATTAATACTTGTTTCATAAGGTACAACATGAATTTTTGGAATTTGAGTTAGGTCTTATCATTCAGAAGTAATTCGATGATAAACCTGCGAAAGTCAATTTCTTGGATTTTTTTTTTAGGAGAAATCGTTGAAATAATAAGTTATCCAACGAAAATCAAAGCTAATCAAACGAACTTAAAAATCCATTGTATAAAATTGAAATATGACTTTCAGCTCAAAAGTTATAAGAGACCTTTTTTGCAGAACGTTCAATTTTTAATAAAAATATATATTGATTTTTTCGATACACTGATTCCCTAATGAATGATAAGACTCAACACAAAAAAAAATTTCCCGTGTTATTTACATGGGAAATGGAAAATTGCGATGAGGCGGTTGTTAATATCAATAGTAAGAGCTCAAACTTTAACCGTCGTTGTTTTTTTTTCGTAATCTCGAAAAATATTTTCTGAATAATTTTAAAAACAAAAAAATTTTCAATTTTTTAGACACAGTCTAGTATATATCTATATTTACGTAGATACATTTATGAACTTTTGAATCTAAGGTATTTTTCGGTATTGCTCGACAAAATACAACATATTATAAGAAATTATATAAAAATTGCGACATAAGACTCTCTACAATAGCTATACTTCTTAAAAGAAGTACACCTGCGATAAATACCATTGCGTCTTATCTCGTCTCTCAGAGGCGTAGTGATTAAAATTATGAAATGATAATGTGCAAAGTAGATAGATAGATAGATAAATAATTTTTATTTGATCCTAGAGCCGTAGCTCCCTCAGGACCATCAAATTAAAAGTTACATTATTTATACATACAAGCACATCATTCTTTTCAAAATTACAATGAGTATATTTTAATTAATTAGTTAATTAACATATATTAATTATAATCATTAAATATTATGTATTAAATATTAAATATTAAACATTAATAATTATTTAATTAATTAATTAATTATCAATCACTGCGTACTAATTGATATTTATTAATTAATTCTATTAATTCTGTTAAACATCCTTATCAAAGAAATAATTATAACACGCAGATCGGAATTCTTCAAAATTGTTTAATGTTGTTATATCAGCTGGCAAGTATGTATATATATGTGTTTATATATCTATATGACGCATAAAACTGTATATTTCATATATAATAAAGTAAAAAACATTGTTAATTAACAATAAAAAATAAATAAAAAAAAAAAAAAGCAAAATAATAGTAATAAAATACATCCTCTTATGTTCTGGTAACTTTTGCACTGGTTCTTTTTACCCTAGTAGCCTGTCTTCTAAAATGTAATTAAAATTTCGTTTCTTTGTTAAATTTTTTCATTATATTCCAATATTATTGTTTAAATTTTACTTTTTTGGAAGACAAATCATAGTGATCTATCCTATAATTTTTTTTCTTTGTATGCTAACGCTTGATGCCACATCATCTTATGTTATACTTATGTATCTTTTTGTCACCCTGTTACTGGCCACACGGCTGTTGGGTCTTTTTATAAATAAATAAATACCTAAAAATCAGTCCAAATTACCCCATAATTATAATAAATTTTACAGAAAAATCTGTCAGTTTATTGTAAAATGATTTTTTCCGACTTATTCTTGGTTAACGATGGTTATAAACTTTATTTGACTGAAAGTCACAATCTTATCTTTACAAGGTCACCAAGTTATTTTTATTAATTTAGCTGCTTCTAACAAAAAGTAATGGGAAAATTAATGTTCAGACTGTCAACTTAAAAAAAAAACTATGATATTCTCTGTACGCGGTCATTTTGCCTGATGTATTTAATTCCATTTTATATATTTATCAGAATTAATTACAAAAAAAAGGAGTAATATTTTTTTATTTTTTGTTATAAACCGCAAAGTTTTTTTTGGATTAAAGAATAAAATAAAATATTTTATAAAATATTGTCGGTAAAGAATATCACTTATGCAGTTGCAGAAGAGCAGGATTCCATGAAGAGTCGAAAAAACAACACCTCAAGAATCCAACGGCGATGTTTTTCTCAGAAAACCGGGTTCCAGTAGATGGGATTGAGGAGGAGAAAGAGAGTAACAAAACTAATAAAACCTCACATTGGCGGTCGAAACTAAAACCACATGTTAGAAAATTCGTATCACAAAAAAGGATGTCTTATACAATATATCGGTTTTTAATTATGTATGTCTATGAAAAAAAAAAATTGTTTAATTTATTAAAAATATAAATTTGAATAATTTTTTTCAAATTATACCCGTATGAAAAAACAATATATGGATAAAATATATAAAATCATATATGTTTGCATCAAAGCAGTATATGATATATTATATTGTATATTAGAAAAAGTCATATAGAGATTTTCCCCGATTTAATATAAAATTATATACAGTAGTAAATATATGTATTCCATATATGTAACTTATATGTTTTTTATATTAAGCTATATATACATTTACATTTACCTTATAATATATTGTATTGATATATTTCCTTTTATATTTAAAAAATATAAAATTTTTATATGAAATGAAATATATGGTAGCATATAATTTATATTATATATACCACCATATATTTTCTTTGTTATATTTATGCATATATTTTATTCGGTGTATGCATATGTATATGGGTATATATATTCGCATGAAATTAACTAATTTTGAAAATTTCAACTGCAATTTAAAGAGTATATTAAAACTTAGATCTATTTTAATTGGAGTTGGTCACACGAATAAGAAACTTTTTTTTCCATACACATTATAAATATATGTTTTTATATATGATCAAAGTATATTTTTCGTATATGATAGAAATGTATATTTTCGTGTATGATAAAAATATAGTTTTCGTATATGAAAAGAATATATATTTTTATATATGATAAAAATATATTTTTATATATGATAAAAATATATTTTTTTTATATGATTGACACATATAATTTATACATGCTAACATATACGGACTCGTATATGATGAGTATTATATTTTTTAATATAAAAAAAATATAGTTAAATTTGCTACATATATTTTCTGATATTTATCATATATTTTGACCATATATATTATTTTCATACGGGTACTCATGAGAATTCTCCGGCATATCTTGATGATTTAGTGATTTCATGAATAAAATATCGTAAAAGATAACTTAATATAATCCAAACAATGGGTTAATTGTTAACTTTGAAATAAAAAAGAGCGATGATGAATTAACACTAAAAGAATAAAAATAAGGAGAAGAGTAGAGAAAATATTGTTGAATGTTCTCAAGTCTGCGAGGACAAAACTCAAGGTCGTTCTATTTTCTCAGACTATACAATTATAAGTATACTATCATCCGTTGTCTATATCTGGGTACAAAGAATAACTTAAGAATAAGTAAAATCAACTAGCAAACGAGTATCGCGCAGTATTCTTGACTCAAGTATAATCCCACGAGAGTTATAGTGTAGCATGGACTTGATAGCGGTATTACTGATTATGTGGGCTTATATTTATTTTTCCTTCTCAATTAATATTAGTTTAACACAATGGTGGAATCTTAATGTCTAATATAGGAAGTAGAAACGAATAAAAGCCAGAAGAATTTATAATGCTGTACAACGCAGAATAGTATATGTATATATATATATCGATCCGTGAATCTGCTGCCAGTCTGCACTAAAACGTGAGGACATGCTATACCCTCCAGTAACGACCAGTTGTTCATAGTAGTGATCTTTTTTGTTGGTCGTAGTCCTACAATCCCATCTACTATATTACTTTTATATATATATATATATATATATATATATATATATATATATAAATATATAAACGTTTATGTATTAGTATCCTATACTATCTTATATACTGGAATCAGTAGTGTGCTTGAAAGTGATGGTTGGTATCTTACACTCCACTCACAGGATCCCAAGCGTCAGTGACTTCGCGTTCGCCGGTCAGATCGGATCTCAACATAAAACGTACAGTGTTATTACCTCAACCAATATTTTTACACTTACTATTATAATTATATACTATCAATAATTAAAATCAAAATTTTTATCTATGACAAAGTAAATTTATAATCTATTTTACGAAATAATTAATAACGACTGATCATTTTTATCTCTATACTTTTAGGATTATAAAGAGGGAGAAAATAAATTTGAAAATTTGAAAACGCGAATAAGAAAAAATGAATAATTGCAAAAAAAAAGTTAAAATGATAAAAAAATCTTGATGGCTATGGTGAAGTGTGAGGATTATTTAAAAGTATTAAATTATAAAAGCCAGTCGAAATCGAATTGCCGATACAAGAGTTCATCACACTGAGGCGCGTGAGTGTGCGGCCGGATCGATCAATCGAATTTTTCATACTGAGCTGGATCATTTGATGAGAATATTAAATAATATTTCACTTCTGCGAAAGTATCATGACTATATTTATTGATCTTGGTGATGAAATTGATAAAAATAAAAGTTGATCAAGCATTGACTGGTTTCATTACTTACGACTAAATCATTTAAAGATTTTTACTTGGAAATGTCAAATAAAATCCTTTTTTTTCAATTATGCCAAGTGCAAATATCGAGACGTTGACGAAGAATACGTGGGTTTTTTTAATACCCTTAATTCCGATAAGTATTAAGATTACGAACCGGATATTCTTCGGAAGAAAAAGTTTGTGAATTATAATTAGATATATATTGTAACAACTAACGAAATTTGAAAAAAAAAGTAATACCTGTAAATGGCATCATATTTATATAAATGTAAAATGAATTATGCATTAATTGACAAGTTAAACATTTAATCTGGCTTTAGTTGTTTAAAAACCGACTCCAGCAACTAAAGTGACGACAGAGTGAGCAACCAAGCGCGTCTGTTCTCCATTACTCACTATAGAGTCCAAGTCCGCGCGTGCATGACCGATTCGTTAGTTCGATCCGGTCGGTTCGGTTCTCTTATCCACCACAAAAGGATTGCGGAAAATTACAACCGAGTAAATGATAAAGAAAGGGTGGATAATTACACTAATCGTACTTTGTCCTTGCTGCATTCCATTGCACCTGGCAATTGATTGCAATCAATAAGAATTATATTGGCTACTTCTATTTCTTGTAACAATAAATCGCTTTTGTTCGAAAAAACTAATAAATAATTACGATGATTGTCCAGTGAAAATTACAAGAAGAAGGATAAAAAAATATCAACCGGATGATTTAAGTATTCGATGAACTGACATCAACAATTGGAATGTGCAAAAGCATTGCTAAGAATTTACCAAGAAAGTGATAGTGGATCTGACTCTTCTTGGATGGCATTGAAGAAAAGACGTCAGACTTGCATCATTGGACCTGTTGTTAGCTGGTAGCTAATCTAGTGTTACTGATTCACTTTCGACGGTTACCATAACGGATCTGAGGAAATTATTACAATCTACCTCTTTGATAATTAAATAATCTAGTGTCAAATAAAACAGTTTTATTTAACGTGATGTCATTTAAAATTTTTAATCTTATAAGTTTTAGTTGAAATTTATGTTGTGCCAGGCTGTGATAAAGTAAATTGAATATAATTGTCAAAATTACTTTAATTATTAATTAGTGATAGTGACAATTAATAAATAATAATAAATAAAATAAATGAAATAAAAAATGTCATCAAACGGTGAATTTTCTACAATATCGAGTGGAGAAATACCATCTCTACCGAAATCACTTCCTAGCTCCAGGGAAGCTACAGCTGAGGGTAATTCAAGTTCTACTGGTGGTTTTATGCCACTACGTGACTTTCTTGATCGTTTTTCATTACCAAGAGTTGTTAGGCTTGAGGGCACTGGTGGTCGTCCTGTTTTACTTTATAAACAACAGCAACGATCACTTAGAGTCACTGCAACCCTTTTAATGCATAGATATCGTCACGATGTCAAAGTTGGACCGGAAATCGTTATCCCTGAGGGTTATCCGGGTAAGTTAATGATAACGTTATTATTAACACAATATTACTATCTAATCTTCTTCCTTTTTAAATAAATACGCACTCGGCGTCTATTTTTTTGATGCCATGGGAAACCCGTTTTTCGCAAATTATTTACTCGTTCTATTCTACATTCGTACTCTTACAAACTTATACGTACATACAGCGAAACATAACTTGATAGCTAGTGTTGAAAATAACGTAATGATTAAATAAGCTTTCTATTAACTTATAGAATTAAATCTCATTGGGAACTACTATCCAATTTAATTAAGAATACACTATATACGAATTAAAAACATGCTACACATGTATACGGAGAAATTATCCTGGTTTGAAATGCTATATTAGTGTCATAGTAACGCTAGACTATTGAAAGTTTTACTATTCCCATAATAGTTTCTGAACACGTTAATTTCAATTTGTATTATGTGACCAACGTAGTCCGGCTATATACTAAAAAGAAGACCTTATAGCATTTTAAGCAGAAGTCATTTCTTCGCGTCTGAGTTTTAAAAACTGCTACATTTATGGATAAATGAAAAATTTTCAATATTGAGTTATACAATTGTTAGTTACATGAATATTGTCTAATAAAAATGTTTTAGTCATTACATTGCGTTACAAATGCCATAAGGGCGTATCAAAAAATGTTTTTCGGGAATCGACGTAGTTATGCCTAAAACGGGTAGAAATGCAAAAAAAAAATTTGGTACGCCCTTATGGCACCCAGAGTACCTACCGGGAGCCATAAGGGCATACCAGCAAATTTTTTTTCGGGAAACAACGTATTTTTACTTGAAACGCGTAGAAATGAAGAAAAAAAATTTTTTTCAAATTTGAAATTTTTTGGTACACCCTTATGACACCCGGGGTATCCACTGGGGGCCATAAGAGCGTACCAACATTTTTTTTTATTTCTGCCCGTTTCAGGCATAACTACGTCGATTCCCGAAAAAAATTTATTTATACGCTCTTATGCCTTTTCAAGGGTATTTTTTTTCGGGATACGCCCTTATGGCATCAGTAACGCGACATATAAGTATACTTTTGGATGTATCCATTATGTTAAAAAAAAAATCTGAAAAACAGGTAACTCTGGGCCAAACCTACAATTTTCTGCTACTTTCGAGCTCAAAAATGTTAATTTATGGAATATTTGAGCTCTTTGAGTAGAAAAAACGATTGGACCAAGAGAAAATAAGGTAAGAGACCCAGTACCCGATCAGGGAACTAGTACCCGATCACTCACATATTTGTATATCTATATTTACTAAATGTATCTATACAAATACATGGATTTATCGGGTACTAGTTCTCAGATCGGGTACTAGGTCTTTTACCTTACATTTTGCTGAAAAAAAAGTGATTTTTGTCCTACGATATCCTTGGAACTCATCGATCGATTTGCACTGTTTTGTGTCAATCGAAGTAGATTTTTGAGAGTTAGCTTTGATCGAATTTTGAGGCAAACCGATCGAGCGGCTTACGAGTTATGCAATAAGAACCGAAAAAAAAATTTGTTTCTAGTTTTTATTTTTCAAATAACTTGGAAACTACTCAGACGATCAACTTTAAACTCTGATCAACTTTATTTTTTGATGATTTTTTTCGATTGGCGCAGAGAACGTTCAAATCAGTTTATTCGTTCCAAACGTATTGTACGACAAAAAATAGTTTACATGCAGACACACACACACATTGGACGGGTATGCATTTAAAAATAATTATCTGGAACCTCTAAGCATCGAAAGAAAAACTTGATTTTTGAAAATCGGACCAAATCCAATAACTTTCTTTTTTTCTGAAATTTTCAATTTTCATTGAAGGGCAAAATACAATATGCTTGTAATGCCTCTCCCGGAAATATTACTATATAATCCGTCCTAACTTTTTTTTATAAATAATTTTTGTAATACGTGATGCTCTTTGTGGTCGAGTATTGTATTTAGTTTACAATACAGATATAATAAAATATAATTACCTTGTATTTTTGGATTGCCATTTGTTGACTCGAAATGAAAGTAAAATAAAAATTGCTGTGATGAGTAGGCAGTTGTTGTTGAAACGGATTAGCATATTAGCTTATGAGTACATGCTTAGATACATCACTAAAAACCCACATACATTGTGTCCCATTTATCAACATTCTATATACATATAGTCATTTAAATTTAATGCATTTAATTAAAAGATAAAATTAAACTGATCAACTAAAAATAAACTAGAATAACAAGTTTCATCCATTAATTCATTAAACGTGACAACGTATTTCACATATGACAGTAAAAGTTTTTTATTACTGGCAGAAAATTATAACTTTTTTTTTACTCTCATGTACACTTTATGAGCATTCAATAGCATTGCCTATTAAGCGTGCTCTGTCATTCATCGTACGTTCATTGAGCTATGAAAAAATATTAGCTGGTCTACCGCATAATCTACTAAATGTTTATTATAAAGATCTTGACTATTCTGAATTATTACTTCTGACCCCCCCCCCTTGCCAATATTTAAATTTTAAATATTCATGAGCATAATGTTTTCAATCAGTAAAAAAATAATTTATTCATACGAAAAATAAAGTATACAAGCAAAGGTTAGCTAATAAACACATTGATGAGCTTTGAATACTTAAATTTCATACATATATATATAGTATATAACCTTGCAACCTACATGCCTTTCTTCATCTTTTTCTCCATATCAAACACACTACTATCTTTTCTTACACAACCGTGACAACAAAGCGTGAAAGAGTCTTTCCATCACTCCAGGAATGGAGATCGATGAAAGATTACATCATTCTTCACGTCGATTCGCACACCGCATTCTTTTGCCTGCAACACTCCTTCATTCTCTGTTAACATCCCAGACGCAGTTTATGTTGAGGATGTAACGGTAGATTTAATAAAGTATTTTGCGTCGACAGATTAGTCCTTCACTGGTCACCAGTTAACAATGCACATATTCTCTGATTGAGTCAATTATTAATATCTGAATGTTCATAATGTTGTTTAATTTGCCAAATTAAAACTCATCATAAAATGAAATCGAAATTTCTAACATTACGCAGTCAACACGGAAAAAAATGATGCTCAAAATTTTAATAGTTTGTAGTTTATTTTCAACTCAAAATTAGTATACTCGATACTAATATCAAACCAGGATCATTATATATATTACAAAATGGCTATTATTTATATTAAAATTTGATACACATAGAAGAGCAAAATTTGTAATTTCGTATATTAAAATGAATATGAAAAAGAATCGATAAATTGGTGTCTACAGTTATTACTATTCAAATATACATACAAAAATTTAAAAAATGAGGAACCGAAAAATTAGTAAACGTACATATTAATATATAAAGATCTAGTATACTAATTTTTCATTTTATTATTGACCACTTATTCGATATATGTATATAATAAATTAATTTATAATAACGAATAAATAACATTTTATATTAATTATTTGTCAATGTGATAGAATTTATAAAGTATATAAGAGTTAAAAATTTTCGGTATTTTTATGAGCAAAAAATCAGTATTTAGTATACTAATTTTTCATTTTATTATTTACCACTTATTCGATTTATGTATATTGTAATTTACAAAATAAAAGTTTGTAACTTTTGCAATTTTCGGCTGGAAAAATCAGTATCTAAGATAGCAATTCGTAATTTGACCAATCATTACTTTTTAATAGATTATGCCATAAATTAATTAACTTTCACTAATAAGTCATGTATTATACTCAAAAATAATAATATTTACTTACTTTTCGAAATAATTGATAGTAGTTTTTAGGAATCTACAAAAATTAGTAAACTACTTTGCATTAAGTACATAATAGTACTAATTATTGATAACAGATTCCACTTTTTACTATTATTTATTAATTTTTAATATTCTGTTTCTTCCGTGAAGAGACCATTGAGTAAACTGGTAAATATTTAAAATAACGCTTGGTTGTGTCTTTGTATGTCAACTATTTTGTTTTACAAAAATTGATTTCCTATAAATTAAAAGAAAAACAGTGTAATATTGAAGACTCGTGTTTAGTTGATAATTTCCATTATAAACTTTAGAGATATTTGTTTGTATTGTAATGTCACACATTGTGTTTGTTGTGTGTAAGTTCTGAAATATCATTATGCACAATGTGATATAGTAACCTAATTTTAATTTTTAGTTTTGCCACCAAAAGCAGATCATTTTCGTCTAAATAAAGTTATTTGCGCATTCAAATAAATCATCTACTTTATAAAAAAATGACCGCGAATTCCCATAGAAATCGACGAATTAATACTTTTCAAAGGAATAAAATTTTTCAACATCTCGCTTGGTTTTCGAGAAAAATACAATTTTTTCAAAAAAGTGAAAAGTTTCATAAATTTTAATATGTTCAATTTTTTTTTTGTATTATTTCCAGAAAGTACATTTAAAGGCGAAATTTTTGAAAAACAAAACGTCTGAATTAGTCCATTTCTAAAGAAGTTATAACTATTTTTAAAAAAATCTTATTTCGTAAAATTCTACTAGAATTCAACGTCATTTGGCGGCGCCACGGAAACCGTAGACTTCCCGAAAATTCTTTAAATCAAGAAAATATCTGTTACATCAAAGGCATACTTATTTAATTTAAATAAACATCTTCAAGCAGGAATGATAATTTTCTTGATTCAAGAGAATTTATAATTTCCAGTATTACAAGAACGTAATTACTTAAATCAAGTTATTTTTACTTGTAACCGCGGATTATTTTTTTCAGTGTAGATATATTTACTATACAATATTCATCTTGATTACAATTTATTGCTAAATTTTCTGAATAAGAGTTTATTTAAAAAAAAAATAATAAAAATAATAAAACGAAATAAATATCACAAATGTATTTATGATGTTCCTTCTCACGATACTAGATATTTCTTGGATATAATGAGATTATGATCTTATACAAAAACATAGCGAAGCAAGACACGCATCGTTTTTTTGACTTTAACTTAACTTAATACAAGTAGATTACCGGTTTGCACGAATCTGTAATCACCGCAAAATATGAGTAAATAATATTTTAAAGACATAAATTATTAGGTTTTCCAACAAATGAAGACATTACAGTAAGAATGTTAAATCTCACACACTGATTGCTGTAATATTTTATTTTACTTTAAAATATCTTCATATAATTTTTCACATTTTTTATGGCTTTCATGTAAATTTTATAAAAATGGATTTAGACAGTTTACTAATTGGAAAGACGATAAATGACTTAACAATAATGAATATTCAAATCTGTAGATAAAATAGATTAGGCGAAATTTTGAAATTAATTTTTTTATTGTGCTTTCATCATTGATAATTTATTTATAAATTAAAGTATGGGAGATAAAAGGCCATTCGGCATCAGAAATGGAAGTAGATTTCTTATGATTTATTTATTTTCAAATTTTAAGATACGATTGAATTCAAAAAATAAGTTTTTTCGACATTTTTTATACATTTCGAGATCAAAAACTTTCAAAGATATAATAAATGGAACGAAATTTGTTATAATCTCTTGAATTGAGATGTTAAGATTTAAAAAGTGTTACATGACAATAAATAGTGCCATGGGTAGATTATTGCAAACAATCTATCTTGGAACAGTCATATATCGCTAACACTTAGAAAAATAAATGCTTCTTTGCACAGCTTGAAACTTAGGAAAAATATTTTCTCGTCAAATATTCGGAAATTATTGGTCTCAGCTACTATTCTTCGACTTATTGACTATTGCATTGTAGTTTCAACTGATTCGTCAAGTGATAACGATATCAAACTCCAACGAGCAGTAAATAACAGCATTAGATTCATTTACGATCTTAAAAAAGATGAACACATCACTCCATATCGTCGCACTCTTGGGTGGCTATCAGTAAAATCAAGAAGAGTATATTATGTGGCTTGTTACTTCTACAAATTATTAGAATTTGGAAAAACTCTTTATCTACGCGAGTTATTCATTGATGATAATGATCCAAGACGATCCGAGAGACTAGCTATTAAAAAAGAACAATGTTAATTTTAAAATTCCATACTTTTCTACTGTGCTATATGAGCAATCATTTGTTGTATCAATTGTGCGTCTTTGGCAAGAGTTACCCTTAGATCTGATTGAATCAGGCAGTATTGAGATCTTTAAGAACAAGTTGTATGATTATCTACTAAATCTAGATTTTAATTCACAAAATTTGTAACGGTGTATCATTGAACTTTACATCTCTCATTGTTTATTGTATTTTTGTCTGTATGACTGATTTAAATTGATTACATTATTGTTGTTTGATCATTTCAAATTTTTCTACTACTGTAAGATCATCTGTATGATTTCATCTTTCCATTTGGCCTGTGTCCCCGCATGAAAATTTAATAAATAAAAAAAAAAATAATAAACTTAATTGAAGCAGACCCACAAATTTAGGGAAAATTAGGAGGACAGACGCAACAGCTAAATTTCAATAAATAAATAAGTAATTTTTATTTAACCCTCAACGGTCACATGGAGTGACTAGTCACCCCAGGCTTAAAAAAAGTGGAATTAGAGGTCTTATACCTTTCAAATAAATTGTTCAAAAAACTTTCAAAAAAAGGGAGTTACCCCATGTGGCCGTTAAGGGTTAAGAAAAACCTATTATAAAGGTATAGTGGTGGAAATTATAGCTAGTTTGAAAAGCTACAACATACAATTAACTGGATTCAACTACTATGTATTCAAAGTTAGTAAACGCTAAAGCAAAAAACAGAATTTTCTACATTTTCGAAATTAATTAAAACAATAATTAATACAGCCTAAATTAAAGTTTATTGAATGAACTATAAGATAAAATCACCTGAAATAGATTATGTTGTTAGGTTTAGAAATTATTTGACGATAAATCAACAAAATTCGATTTTTTTGAAAAGTTGATAAATTTCAAACGACCATAGCTTCTATACTTTAGAGCCGATTTAGCTTATCTTCAAACTGAACCGACTTTTTTAAACTAAAGAATAACTATACGACGTTTCATTAAAATCGCTACACGGTGAAAAATTTACTGTAAGATTTATTATGGACGTATAATATCATGGAACTATAATGATATTTTGCAAAAATTTACAATGAAAGTACACTAAAATCTTATCTAATTCGTCAGTATTTACAATGCACTATAGCAAATTTAGAAATCCTATCTAATCAAAAATTCACTGTGAGAAACAGATTTAAAATTATTAGTATTATTGGCGATTTTTAAAAGAAAACTATAATAAAATTTATGACTCATTACATTTTAATATAAGAGTCAACTTTTTTTTACAATATCCTATAGTGAATTGAAATACATTTCAACTGTAGAAATTCATTCATCATCGTTAATACAGATGATTTCTATAAGGATCATCTATTTTTTCTTTATGTATCCACCGTTAAATTACTATGATGAGTTTTACAAATTTTAAAATCGAACCATAGTAAACTGATGCGCGTAACCTCGACGCGCGCATTTCTTTGTCATATACAGAAGTGATGGGCATAGAGAAGGCGAGTGAAAGTGATATTATCTTTGTGTGCTTAAATAAAAATAGATTCAAAAATTAGTGTTTTATATAAATATTTCAAAAATATTTAGGGATGTGCGAATCTTGTTCGAATCGAATAGTTCGATAGATTCGAATAGTTCGAAATTTTTCCGAATCTTCGGTAAATAATATTATTGCACCTGAGAAATTTAATATTTATGGCTTCATTAAATTGAAAAACTATTATATTATTCTATTTGTACCTGAAAATAGTCTATATGATCATAAATTCAATGATGGTGAGATTTAAAAAAGCTCGAATCTTTCAAACTATTCGAAAATTTTGAATCTTCGAGACGAATCTCGAATCGAATTGTACGATTCGATTCGCCTCGAATAATTCGAAGTTTCGAGTATTCGCACACCCCTAAAAATATTATAAATATTTGAAAAAATTATCACAATTACTCATAAAATCAAGTTAATTAATAATAATATTTACATTCCAAATTAGAGGAAAATATTTTAACACCGGGAAATTTTTTTAACACCGTTAAAGAATATTTACACCCGCGGCGGCGTTATTTTCCCGGTGTAAAACTGAAATTAATGATTTATGATTTTGCATAAAAATATTATTTCTATTAAATATAAATTCATTTAAATGTTAAAAATCCGGACTGGAGTGAATTGGGAATGAAATAAAATCCGCGTCACTCCGAAATCACTCCGCTAAAAAAAAAACTCCCAATTCACTTCGCATGCAGTGATTTTTTTTCAAACTCCGGAACTCCGAGTGGTAGAGTGAATTCGGATTGAAATTAAATCCGGATTCACTCCCGATTTTTTACAGTGTACCTACACTTTTATTCGCAGAATATATCTTCAGTATCTTCTACCTTGCCTATCGTGTTACCGAATAAGAGATTGTGTATACGATTTTATGCATACTGATCGTATAAGCCTCATTCCCATGATTTGTTGATTTAAACTTTCTGTATCATGCAACGGAATAAATTTAAAATGAGATGTAAGATATAGTCACTGTTTGATATAAATTATTATTGTCAAAGGAAATACCGAAAATAATAAACGTAATGTTTAAGTTTATTACTGAAGAAAATTTTTTTAAATCACAATGATTTTTAACATCCCACTATGAAAATTGAAAATTATCGAAAAAAGCGAAGTTATTGGTTTCGGTCTGATTTTCGAAAATCAAGTTTTCATCAGATTTCGACGTTTTGAGGTCCTAAAAGACTATTCTGATTATTTCTAGATAGACGTCCGTGTGTGTGTGTGTACTAATTTTTGTCGGACGATATCTTTGGAACGAATCAACCGATTTTGACGTTCTTGGCGGCAATCGAAAGAGCTCATTAAGCTTTAGACCTAAATAGATTTTGAAGTCGATCGCTCAAGTAGTTTACAAGTTATACGGAAATTCAAAATTTGAAAAATTGTTGTTTTAACTTCCCGCTAAGAAAATTGAAAATTTTTGAAAATTCGGAGAGTTATTGGTTTCGGTCCGATTTTCGAAAATCAAATTTCTATCAGATCTTGACGTTTTGAGGTTCTAGGAAGCTATTTTGACTAATTTCAAAATGATGTCCGAGTGTATGTATGTGTGTATGTACGTACGTATGTAAATATCTGTAACTTTTGAACAGATGAACCGATTTTGATCGTCAAGGTGTCATTCGGCCCGGCTTGTTGAAATCTTAAATCTGTAAAAAATTGAGATTTATCGGTAGGTTGCGTTCGAAGATATTCCAAAAATAGTATTTTTCCGAAAATGTTTTTTTTGGATAACTTGTCATATGCTCGATGGACTGATTCCACAACGGCATACAAAGATATTTTCGAGCTCAAAAATGTATTCACAACAATTTTTTCGAGCTCAACGAGCTCGAAAACAGCGGGAAGTTTTGGGGCTGGCCCACAGGGTCAACCGTTTTTCAGATTTTTTTTATTGAACGCATGCAACAACCAAAAGGATAATATAATGTTTAAAAGTGTGAAATTGTAAAAATGAACTCTCATTATACCAATTATTACCAGATGATCGTAATTTCATAAAATTGTGCAATATTTAGTGAAAATAACTGTAATCAAAAGTTAAACGTTAAAATTACATTTTTTAATTATTTTTTTTTTTTTCATTTACGATTATGCAGTAAAGTGAAAATAATTATAATTATTAATGTAGACGAGGTGGATTTCTACCTGTGCGGTCTGACGGATGACCTAGACGGTCGCGGTTTTAACCAAAAAAATATATAAATAAAATAATATACGCCTGCTGACACCCTCTTACTTTAAAAGCTCAGTCTTCTCCATCGCTTTAAATAACGGTTATTATGTGGTGGATACTTGACGACCTTGTGCTGCAGTTGCGAATCGCTGTAAACTATTAAGAAGTTGAACAATTGTATGAGATTTACTCGTCAATAACTTTTATTATTTCAATTTTTGAGATAATAAACAACTGGGTGTACAATTTATTGACTATAAAAGTAAAACTTTTTTTTTTTACCATACGAGTAAAATTTAATTGAGAATCATTTTCCCATATATCATGTAATTTTAATATCAGTGCTGTTACTAAATTAATCTGCAGTTTTAAAATGATCATTTCAATAATATTTTTACTTTCATTTATTTTTCTTTTGTCAAGCTCTGATTGTTGTTCTAAGACAATATTTTATTAAAATAATACAACCAATGAACCATAATATTATAATGTTGAAAGGAAAACAAGTTTAAATGGAAAGTATAATATTTTCTAGTTGATGTTTTTGACCCTATCTGAATCAGTGTATAAAAGGGAAAAAGTAACATCAATAAAATTTTCATAAATAAATGAAATATAAATTTATAACTAAATTAAAACTGACACGGAGAAAAATGATACTCAAAAATTCATCGAATTTTACTATGCCAGTCCATCGAATGAAAGAGGGCATTTTTTTATATTAATATAATCTATACTTACACAGAAATAAAGGATTTCTCGGCAGAAAAAATTTTTACTCGCCTCAAAAAAATTTTTACTAGCACTAAAAAAATGTTTATTTTCAATTCATAGTACTAAATATTTTTTGTGGCACAAAATCTTTTTTTTCTATGTACAATTTTCGTAGCCTAGCATAATAATAATTAAGATCATATTTTAAAAACTGAGTTGTATAATTCAAAAAAATTATTACTTAATAAGATAAAGTTTGCAGTGGCTAATTTTATATACTACAAAATTTGTCGTTTTTTAAATAATAAAAAGTATAGTTATGAAATTACAATCAATAAAAATCAGCCGCTCATAATTTTCAACATCATTCATGTTTATTAGTCTTTGTAATATTTTTTCTAAAATAATTATAGAATTTATAAAAATTTACATTCAAAATTAAAAACTAAAAATTAATATGCTAACATAATAATTCTTATTTTAATTTATTATTATCTGATATGCTATTATCAAAATTCGGTAAAGTATTTTATTTTTCGAAATATTCTTCGGGTCATTTTTCTCCGTGTATAATCCAAATAGTATAGAGGTGTCACATATAAGATTTTGAATTATAAATATTTCAACTCTTCGATTCATTGTCTGTAATGATACACATAGACCAAATGCTCAGTTAAACCAAGCGAACAATAGAAAATTCTTTAAAATCACTTGGGTTCAATGTCCAGCAGCGTGACATGAGCATAATAATAATCAAACGTCGCCTAATGTTGAATCGGGTGAACGGTTGAAACTTAAAGAGAAAAAAAAAACATCGGATCCAAGACTTGAAGGAAAGAAAGCATTTTTGTACTAGTGAGGGTGAAAAACCTGGGATTAATTTACAAAGGTTACAAAGGGTCTTTTGTATACCTGGATTATCCTTAAAGTATTCGATTACAATATGGTAACAGTATAAATTCTTCAACTAGTCTATTTACACTCACAATCAATCACACCCGGATCTTATAACGAAAATATCATATAGCATTCGACTCTCAATATAATATTTACCTTAGGGTGGCTCAAAAAAACCGACTATTTTTTTTTTTTTTTCGATCGCATGAAAATTTGTTGGCTTACGATGTTTTAAGAAGTCTTTCCAAAAATCAGCTCGATAAAAATTTTCGAGAGGTCGCTCACGAATTTTGAAAATATCAAAAATGATTGAAATTTGGATTTTTTATTTCTAAATTTTTTCTTTCTCGTGGCAGCAATAGTTTCTATTTGTGAAATCATGACTATGCTGAAAATTTCAGCCCAAAATTTAAATATTTAAACCTCGCTCAAGAATTTTGAATATTAACTGATAATATGTAACTAATAGTTTGAATTATTTTTTGTATTTTTTTATAACTCAATTATTGTCATTTTAGTAAAATATAACTTTTGCATAACCAAAAATATACAAGATAGTCTTAAACAATAAAATTTGGTAAGTTTTGAATAAGCGAAAAAACCTATAAATTGAATTAATAAATGAAAAAGTATGTAAATAACTTATTATTTCTATTTCTCGGGTTATATTTTCATTCATTATCATGCAAATTGATGGTGAAAAAATCGAGAAGCTTTATTATTAATATTTAAGGGTCGCTCGAAAACGTCCAAAAGACAGCACTCGGAAACATTCAAAATTCGTGAGCGAAGTTTAAATATTTAAATTTTGGGCTTGAATTTTCAGCGTAGTCATGATTTCACAAGTATAAACTGTTGCTGCCACGAGAAAGAAAAAATTTGAAATAAAAAATTCAAATTTTGATCATTTTTGATATTTTCAAAATTCGTGAGCGACCTCTTGAAAATTTTTTATCGAACTGATTTTTGGAGAAGCTTCTTAAAACATCGTAAACCAACAAATTTTCATAAGAGACTCGAAAAAAAAAATAGTCGGTTTTTTTGGGCCACCCTGACCTACCTATTATTCATTGAGTAAAATTCAAATAGAATACTAAATTTTTTTAGTGCATAAATATTTATGAAAAAAAAATTCATTTTGTTGATGATTTTAGTTTTATTTCGTTTATGGAAAAAGCAAAATATTGAAAATTATTACAGTAGAAAGAACTAAACAACGAAATTTATTATCAATAATAAGTATTATTATTTATTTGATGCATATTAATTTACTAATTTTTTTTTCTATTCACCGTAACCACTATCAATCATTTTAAAAATTACCATTCAAATCTTTTTATTTTCAGATAGAAATTCGTAATTTATTGAAAGCTAATTAATTTATAATATACATCAATCAAATAAGTGATATTGAATGAAATGAAATATTGCTATTCCAGATACTAATTTTTCATTAGTAAAAATTATATAAATTTTCAATTATTATTTCAAAAATTCTGTTCTAAAAAATTTATTGAAAGTTGCATAAGAGACTTTTTTGTCGAGCATTCAATTCCCTACAAAAATATGTCTGCAGATTCTTACGACGTATCGTTAGCTAGTTATAAAAATCAAAACACGCAAAAAAAATTTCCATGTTATTCTTATATGGAAAATAGAAAAGTGCGATGCGGAAAGTCTTATTATTAATAATAGGAGCTCTAATTTTCACATGCGTATTTTTATATCTAAATGAAACTTTTAAACCTGTTTCCGAGAAGAATTTTTTTTTTTTTTTTTTTTTTTTTAAATACCCTAGTGTATACGAACTTTCATATGTGACAATTGACAAAACTGATTTCATGTAAAAAAATAGTTTATTTCAATTCAATAGAATATTAAATCAATTTAAATACTAAGTCGAAATTATTCCCTAATAAATTGTCCTTATATTGGTATACAATTGAACCCATCGCACAGTATAAGCACCTTTAGTACTTCCACGCTTGACGTGTGCAATATATACTATAAACTATTAAAATTTTAAGTATCATTTTTTACTGTATACTAATATTTATTATCCAACTACAAAAATATTACCACTCAACAACTATGGAAACATATATAATTACTATAATCATTTGATTAAATTACCAAGTTAGTTAGCTTAGATGAAAAATCACTAACACAAATGTAATGATAGTTAAATGCTAGTAACTATTGGAGTACACGTTAATGATTATACTTTAAGCAATTTTAACTCTAATCTTATATAGACATAAAGATAATTATAGATAGTAAGAGTAATCAGAGTAGCGTTAACTGTGTCAGATATATGTTCACAATGAAGATGGAAAGTGAAGGAAGAATCTCTGGTGTAATATAGACCTATACTTGCGCCTTTGTAACATTTCTTTCCGGGCTGTACGCTGTCGACGCAATGGCTCTTGTAATTCAGTCATCAACGCAAAATAAGGATGTTTATATACAACATATCTTGATTCATCATCAATTAGTTTATTTCTTCATGTTGTAACACTACATATTCTTAAGTCACAATGATATGAATCCATTGTTAACTTAATTAATTAAGGTTCATCAACACTTACAAAGTTATTTAGTTCATTGTAAAAGATAATCTCAATAACTTTAAATTCCCACAATAATAATACAATACTGAGGGAAATTTACATTGTTATAACTTTCTTTTTATACAAGTAAAAATTACATACGTAATTTGGAAAAGGTGAAAAACTATTAAAAGTTACCAGAATTACAGTTATTGCACTTGATTAACTAAAAAAAATGATTAATTATTAAGGAAGTGGGAGCGGGGGCAAAATGGGGTACCTTCTGAATTTTATAAAAAAAGTTTGTTTTTTAAACATTCCAAAATCACTTTTGTAAATATTATTGAGCATTATTTTGGATTTTATTTTTTAGCACTCGGCACGCCGTCGACATGGTATCGGTTCAAATTCCAGATTATTTTTAGGCTTTGAAAAAAAAAATTAATTTTCAAATTTAATTTCAGAAAATTTTTCTATTTAGACGTGTTAAAAGTAAGCTACAATTTAAAACTCTTTGCAAGGGTTCCTTATTCATAAATAATTGAAATTGAAAAAAAATTTTGTGGGGTTCATTTTGCCCCCTACTTCAATTTTATACAATGGATTTCAAAGTTTGTTTCATTAGCTTTAATTTTCGTTGTATAACTTTTTATTTTAACGATTTCTTCTAACTGCTTGATAGTGTCGAAAATTTGAAAAAATAATCCAAGAAATTGACTTCCGCAGGTTTATCATCGAATTACTTCTGAATGGTTCTTTCTACAAATTTTGGGAGATAAAAATGTAATTTTATTTAATAATTTCCTTATTTGACGTCGTGGCTTCAATAAATTCAAAATATTAAAACAAAATTAACAATAATTGATTATTATTTAAGTGATGTTACGGGAAAATTTTTTTTGCATCGGTTTTTTTAGGATTACTCCGGAATTGTACATGATAAAAAAATTTAAAGTCCATATCGGAAAACTATAAATTTGAGGCTACAATTTGCTTTTTTTTAATTTTACTCTACGACCATTTTTCACCGAGTTACAGCATATTGAAAATCACTCAAAAATTTGGAATTTTTTTTATATCCCTTAATTTTTGTGACCACTGTACATAAATGATAAAAGGCAAATAACTCTTAATGATGTTTGCGTGATGTCAGGATATTAATTAATTAATATTTCAAATAACCATCACAACACTTAAATACTTAGCCTTAGCCACCTCCTATGATACTCATGCGTACACTCTGATGTTACTCATGCTTTTTGCTTTTACTGTCATTAATGTTACAGATAAAGATATTACACGAGTTCCTTCAAACGTGATCATGGTAACTTATTAACATAATCTTTATTAATCTGCATAAGAGTCTGTCACGCATACAAACCAAGTTGTAGATCATGAAATCATGATATATATTATTTTGTATAATATATATGTGTAAATATAAAGGAGAGAGAGAGAATTAGATTCCAAATCAGCCAACTTTGTTTATTGATCATTTTTTATTTAACTGATATTTTAATATATTTTTTGTATGGAATGATAAGAGCTTGCCTAAAAAATTGGAGTTTTACATATCTTGAACTGTGTAAAAAAAAAATCGTTTGTATACATATGAGGCATTCCACACTAAATCGGATACCATTCTGCTTTTGCATCTCCGATTTTTTTTGATAATTTTTTATGTTATGGTGCCCATTCAGAAAGGCCTCCATGATTTTTTTCAATTTTTTTTATTCAGCCAATTTCGAGGTATAGATTTTTGGAAAAAATCGTTCCTTTCTTTTCAAATGCTCGTAAATTTGCAAAAAACGAGCCGATTTACAGCTGTTGTTATTAAATATAAATTTATTTAAGTATTAAAACTCCAGACCAGAGTGAATCCGGATTGAAATAAAGTCCGCGTTACTCCGAAATGACTCCGCCAAAAAAAAAAAAAATCCCTATTCACTCCGCATGCGGAGTAATTTTTTTTTAACTCTGGAACTCCAAGTGAGGCAAAATAGGGTGAATTACCGTAATTCGGATCCGCCGGGGATTTCATACCGTAGCTACGTAACCATAAAATATTTCATTACCATGATGTGTTTGTGTTGTATTTTAATTTAAAAAGTAAAATGGAAGAAATGTTGTACGCGAAATGAGATGTTTGAATACTAATGATTAATAATTTAATTTTCAGGATGGTTTTCCGTGGTTTCTGGTAATAATGCAATGGGCAGTGCAAGAGTTTATAGACGAATTGAAAGTCTTGTACGAGCTGGAGTACCAGCCTTCCTCTTGGCGGCACCTCTTCGAGGCTATACTCTCACACATTCTAAGATGGGTTAGTTAGTAACGATGTCATGCCATCACGCTTATTTAATATTTATTCTTTTTTTTTTTGTTTTTTATTCTAATCTATCTTTAACGTCGATTAACTTATATCTGATATCTTATATATACACACACACACACTAGAATTTGAATTACTGGGATACAAAACCGGTTTATATTCTTCACAAAGTAAAAAAAAAACTCTAGATTTATACATTTTATAGATAAAAAATAATTTACAAATGAATTAAATGACTTTATAACTTAAATGAATGAAAAATCTATTTATAGAAGATGGAAATCTACGTGCTCATTATACCAAGACAATAATACAAGCTGGCGAAGTACTTCGTTTAATAGCAGTCTTTCAGGATACCAGAAAATACAGTTCAATACCCTTTGGAATAACCGGAGGTACATCGGAAAAGGATCAATATGCCCAGTGTTTAGATTCTCATGGCCGTGAAGTGTTTATCGCTTTATCAACACGAAGTGAATTTTACGCAATATGCCAGAGTAGTAATGCAGATAATGGAAATGATGCCGTTCTTTACAGAGTACATCATTTAGCAAAACGTGCTCTTCCTCTTAGGGTAAATATTTACATAAAATCTAAATAAATGCGTTGACTCGATCAATTAAAATAAATGTTTTAAAAATTTATTAAAGGTTCGATTAGTAGCCGGTCCACTACCAATTCCACTACCAAGGGAATATGGAGGTCTAATGCAATTGGAAGCATCAACGAGAGGTTCAATTGTTCTCGGGTGCATTGTACCAGAAAGACCAGTTCCGAACCCTGAAATGCTTGAACTAGTAGTTTCGGGTAATGGAGCACCAAGAGTTAGAAGAGCACAACTTGGGTATCCATCAGAAGCAAGACTACTCACATCGCCAAAGATACAACGATTATTATCAGCTTGCAGGTATATTTAAAATAGTTTCTTACAAGTTGTCTATATAAATATATACTCATCTGTCGTGTATAAAAGTCATTGACGGTTAAAAGTAATGGAAAGCTTCCTGCTTATAAACCTACGAGTTCATTGCTCGAGATTTAATCTTGATTGTAGACCGATCAGTGTTGACCGGATCGATCGATTGATTTGTTTTCTTGTTTCAGTCGAGCGGTTGGCGATCGTGCTACAGAGCCACGAGTGGCGCCACAGAAACTTCATGCAAGCAGTATTAGTAATAATAGTCTTGGAGATGGATCTAGAGAAATGCATTTGAAGAAAATAAAACCTAAACCGGAAACTAAGCCAGTGCTTCAGAGTTTGCGTGAGGGTCTTGAACACTTGAAGAAGTCAACTATCCGCGAGCCTAGTCAAACTCGTCAGAATTCATCGAATAGCTTTTTAGAGAGAATAACTAAATTGACGTATGTCGGTGGGGGACGTAGCAGAAATCCGGCCAAGAAATCGGCGTCTTTTACATTCGCCACAAAGCCAGAAGTTGTTGTCAAAGCCAAGGAACGATATTCAAGTCTCGAACCGGATAGCACGTCACAGAATCATTCTAATATTTCTAAACAACCAGTGCAAAGATCTATATCTACTAGCTTTCTTGAAACACCGCCGGTAAAAATTGAACTTGAACCAAATTATGCACGAGTGTGTGATAGTTTGACGCCTTTGACAATAACACCCAAATCTAAAGTGATATGTACAAAAACTGATGACATTTATACGGAAATTTGTGAAACTAATCCTAATAAAAAAACTCAAGAGTGTCCTGGTAGTCATGTTATTGCTAGGATTAGAATTGTTGTTAAGAGTAATGATTCGTATCGAGAAAATGAAGGAGAAGAAAGATATGCTAACTCTTTAATGGCATCACAACAGATTAATTCTATTGTCGATGCTGAAGATGAAGTACTTTATAACACTATTTTTTGATAGTTTCATATCTTTAAGGAAATTTATTAATTAATTAATTATATTATTTTTTTGTGAGTCCGAGTCAAAATTAAAAAAGCAGTTTGAGTCTCAAAAGCCTCAATTCTTTTGAGGCTAAACTTGCAGCTGAATGTAAAAATGTTATTTTAGTTCTCAATGCCATAAAAGTAGCGTACGAAGGAGTCAATCATTTTTTTAAAAAAAGAACCAGCAGATTATTTTACTGTAGTATTTTTCAAATTCTTTGGCAGTTTCCATTTTCCAGTATATTACTTGTATTTATTGTTCACATCAGGGTAGACAGAAATTTTTGTTTGAGTACCCCATCTATGATCAAAAGTAGCGAAATATTTTGACAAGTCACCCAATCATTTGTAATTTTAAACTAGTTCTATTGGCTCACAGTTTATTCTTTATTATCCAATAAGAGTACACTATAATTTATCGGATAGATTGAAATCAACTTTTAAACAGTATTATTGTAATTATTTTTTTTGATAGTGAGAAATTATAGGATATTGTTAGGACAAATTTGATGAAAAAATAATCTTAATCAATATTTTTATTAATTTTTTACAAATTATTAATTATTTTTTACTGCAAAAAGAAGAAAATCGTTATGCAGTTTTCATTCAACAATTATAATGAAATTATCACCCGCATTTAAATTAATTTTTCTTTATAAAAAATCAAATTATTATTCAAAATCAAGATCCTAACGAATTAAACTGAGACGAAATAAGTGATATGTTTGAGTGTAAGTGTTCATAATACACACAATGTTTATATATGTACATGTTGAATTGTAATGAAGTTTGTTTTCAGTCATTAGCAAATGGAAATTTAAATAATATTTAAAAATAATGATTAAGATTGTTCCCAATGCTGAAACAATAAAAATCGCCCAAAGTGCGACTTGTAGTCCAAACCTTAATTTATTAGTGGATGAATAGAGAAATTCACGAAAAGTAGCCTAATCTGGCTACCGATGAAAAAAGCCTAATTAAAAGGCCTAATTAACTACCCGATGAAAAAAGATTTTATATAACTGTATACTTATATATGAATTATATACAATTGAAAAGAGGTGATGCATAATTATATAAAATTTTTATACAATTATATACAATTATATACAATCGTATATAATTCTATATAAAAATGCAAAAAAGAATAATAAATTTATATACAAATGTATATATTTATATACAATTATAAATAATTTTATATAATTATATATAATCTATACGAATACAGTATGTAATTACATACAAATGTATATATTTGTATACAATTATATAGAATCGTATATAATTATATATAATCTATACGAAAACATTATGTGATTATATACAAATAAGATATAATTATGGACGATTGTATACAAATGGATCGGGCCATTTTTTCTATCCAATTTATATATAATTTTATACAATTGTATGAAATCTTTTTCCATCGGGTATAAATGATATACTAATATTATTAATAATAACTAAAACGTTATCTTTTTTGATCTTATAATAAAATATTTATCAGTAAAAATAATTTGTGAAATTTTTAAATTTCAAATTTTTTTCGATCATGGCGGCCATTTCTAATTAACGGCCCCTTTTCCCTTCTTTTCCTTTACCAATCGTACGCGATTTGATGGGAATCTTTCTTATCCCACGAACTTAGCCTCTGGAGGCTAATTTTATCTTTTTCAAAAGATTATTTAAACCTAAACTTGGTAAAATCGGATAAAGTTGCCAAGTTTAAGTTTAAATGGACGTTTTGATGTACGGATCATCATAATCTAGAAAGATAATTTCAGTCTCCTTACCTTCATGAAGGATTTGGAGGCTCAAACCACTTTTTTAATTTTGACTCTGGTAATTAGGACAATTGTAACAATTTTTTTTCCTTAAATTGACATTTCATTGTCTTTAACTAATCTGTATTATATAGCACATAATTTTGATAATTATATTTATAAAATATTCAAGTTTGACTTTGTAAATAACGTAATAAATAAGTCTCTAAGAAGTTATTGTAATTGTAGTTTTGTTTAAATAAATCGGCTGTTTTATATTAAAATTATTCAAGGTAGAAAAAAATATTTTTTAGTGGATAAAAAAATGAATATTAACAGTTTTTTTTTTTAAATTAAACATTAATTCATAACTAATTAATCGTAAATTACTTAGTAATAGTTAACATTAGAATAAAAACGAAGAAAAACTTATTTTATTCACGAAGCCTTTTTTTATTATTTTTGTCACTTTTAGGATTTAATTTGAGCTTTTTATTTACCAAATTTTTCATAGTATCTACTGCTTTTTCTGGATTTAAAATATACGGTGATCCAATATTGATTTCAGGATACTTACCTGAAAAACTTTGAGAAAATAATGGTTTTAATAGCAAATTAGATAACTGATTTCGTTTAATTTTCAAGTGTCGTCTCATATCCGCTGATTCTTTCAATTCCATTGTAGATTCTCTATAATGATTTAAGAATATATATGTTATTAAAATTTTTAATAATTTGAATTAAGGACGTTCTTGTGCTACTCATAAGTCGAAAAATAAATTTATGAAATGAAAAAAAACTTACTGTTCATCTTCGTCAAGCAATAAATCCATTTCCTCAGCGGCCTTTTTCAGCCAACTTTTTTTTAGATTATCACGTTTGCACTTCAACTCTAATTTATCAATTTCTCTGGCAACATTAACACGTTCTTTTACTGCAACTAAAAGTCGATCTATGACAGGAAACGTAGGAATATCCTGAGCTATAAAAAAAATTTTTTTTTTAGATTTAAATCAGATATTAATATTTAAAATGAATACATAAATAAAAATAAAAACTTACTGTGACCGAGTGTTTTACAAAGTTTTGTATAATAATGTTTTTCAGAAGGTTCCATCATTAAAACAGTTATACCTTCTTTTTGAGCACGTGCTGTTCTACCACTCCGATGAACGTAACTTTCAGATGTTCGCGGTACTTGATAATGAATCACATGTTCAACATTAGGAATATCAAGACCTCTTGCCGCTACGTCAGTGGCAATCAAGAGACCGTCGGAATTTTTTTGAAATTTTTCAAGATTTTTCAAACGTTGTTTTTGGATCATGTTTGCATGAAGAGGCAGTGGATTACAATTGAGAATACCAAATAGTGTAGCTAAACGTTTGACACACCCAATACTATTGCAAAATACTAATGTTCTACCTGGGTGTCGTTTTAAAAAGTAATACAAATAATAATCTTTATGATCTACTGTACACGCTATTCGACATTCTGTTAATGTTCCTGCAGTACCTGAAATTAAAAAAACCGTTTTATTAATATTATTACATATTCCCTATATTAAACGGAATAGCCACTGAACAATCAAAAAAATTTGTTTTTTTTTATTTTATTGACTGTGTTAAAGTTATTTTAGTGAGAATACCGAACTCTATTTCTGTTGCATTAACTTCGACGCTAACCAGGTGAAAGCTGCTGAAAATCGCATAGAAAGGGTTAAAAAAATTAAAAAAGTCAAGTTCACCACTGGAGATAAAGATAAAGAGGAAGAATTATCATATGGTCCAGTCTAAGTCAAAAAACAAATTCTAGTCGAATTCTCAAAAGCCTGATTCCTTTGATGTTTTATTTGCCGCTCAAAAAGTAACTCTACTTTAGTATTCAAAATCCTCAATGAGAACTATGAGGTCTAAATGCGAATAATTTATCAATTTTAAATTATAATCAAGACCTCAAAATCTTCAACAAATGAAAAGTTATATTTACAAAAAATTTTATATAGAAAAAGAGAGGGGCGAGAATACGTCGAATGAGACTAGAGGTTCAAATGCGGATAAAATTATTCCTCTATGTTTTGAGTATTTTGTGGCTCTAATCTAGATTATGTTATTCCACTTTAGTCTTCAAAGTGGTAAAATTGGTCGTAATTACTACTTTGAGGACTAAACTAGGATAACTTTTTATACTGTTGTCAATCTTCAAATTCTAAATTAATCCTCAAAAACCTCATCGAGAACTTTGAGTCTTAAACCCGAATTGTTTTTTAACTTCCCGCTAAGAAAATTGCAAATTTTCAAAAATTCGGGAAGTTATTGGTTTCACCCCGATTTGTGAAAATCGAAATTCTAACAGATGTCGACGTTTTGAGGTTCTAGGAAGCTATTCTGACTAAATTCAAGATGATGTCCGAGTGTATGTATGTATGTATGTACGTACGTACGTACGTATGTAAATATTCTGTAACTTTTGAACGGATGAACCGATTTTGAACTTTAAGGTGTCATTCGACGCGGCTTGTTATTTACTATAAGCACTGAAAATTTGAGCCTAATCGGTAGGGTACGTTCGGAGATATTTCAAAAATAAAATTTTTCCAAAAATGTTTTTTTTAAATAACTTTTAATTCGCTCAATGGATTAATTCCAAAATCTAATCAGCTCTAAAACGTTATAAGCCGCGTCGAATGCCACCTCAACCATCAAAATCGGTTCATTCGTTCAAGAGAAACCGTTAACGAAAGAATTCAAAAAAAATTTTTTTTTTAGTTTTTTTGAAATTTCTCAAAAACAACTCGATAAATAAATTTCAAAATCTGATCATTTGTAGAACTCAATAAAACGCGCCGATTTCCACCTCAACCGTTGCAATCGGTGAATTCGTTCGAGAGATATTGTTGGAGAAAAAATGGTAAAAAACGTTAATTTTCAAAAACAAAGGCACTCAAAAGTATTTTCGAGCTCGAAGAGCTCGAAAATGTATTCTCGACAATGTTTTCGAGCTCAAGGAGCTCAAAAACTGCGGGAAGTTTTGAGGCTGGCCCGCAGGGTCAACTGACAGACCGATTTTTTGAGTTGGGAGGACTTGATAGTTTGATGTAAGTATAAATATTTTAAAAGATACCTGATTTTACAGTAAGAGAAATGAACTAAGAACTTCAAACGCGTATTACTCAAAACGACTTTTTTCGAACTAGTTGCCACGACAACGACCAATTATCAAATTTTTTTTTGGTAATTATTTGGAAGTGGGGTCAACAGGTATTTCGACAAGCAAAAATCCAAAACCTGGCAAATGGCTTAGGGACCACGTTTAATCCCAAGCATTTGTCGGCGGATTGAAGTTGTTTCAGCTTAAATCGTTGTTATATAAGCTTTGATACACACTTGGTATATAATTAAGGTATAAATTTTGCTTAATTTCGAATTTATCTTTGAGATTTTTCAGTTCCGTGCTACACTGCACTATTTGACATATTTTTCTTATCATTCTATGTATTGACTCTTAAGTCAACCACCAAAACTTAAGGTATATGCCTATTTTGCCATAATGTTTGTAGTTTCGTCCTAAGTACGTTAACGGACTCGTCAGTAAGGCTATGTTAACGCACTCTTGCCTTAGACTACATCTCTTACTAGTACGGGCCGGCGTAAAACAGTGTTGTGGGTTTCTACCAGACACTATACTAGCGAGGGAAGGCAGATACCATCCAAACTACTTGCAACAAAATGTTATGTGAGCTGTTGTACACATTAAAATACTGAAATAACAAAAATATGCTGATTTTCACTATTACAAGAGTTCAAAAATTATTTGTAACTCTTAGATCGACCTTTCTATCACCACCGTCCATCTTACGGTATTATATAAAATTACTTATATTTATTAGAAAAATTTATTTTTGAAAATTCACATGATTTTGTGTTATTTTTGACATTTTTTCACATTTCAATTGCAAGGTTCAGATAGATATCTGGTGTTAGAGACATAAACTCATACAGAAAATTTAATCCGCCGTGTAGCTGAACACGTGGAAAAAGTTTAATTATGGATCTTTAAGGTGTAAGCACTTGGAATTCTGAAAAATGTGGTTGACCCTGATTCCAAACAATTACCTTTTTTTTGTTGATTTATCCGTCTTTGCAATAGCTAAGGTAGAGCGTAGTCGATTTTTTTATTTTGATTCTTACTATTTTTTAAGACTGCTTGAATCTCAAGAAAAAGACGAAAACATGAAAAAATTTTCTATCACTCGCCATTTTGTGAAAAATCAAAATTAAAAAAATCGGCAACGTACGACGAAAATTACATTCATACAGCTTATATTGATTTTTTTTTTTATTTTATTTAAACCAACTTACCTCGTTCCTTAGTAACATCAACTACTTTAGGATTTTTTATTTTCAATAAATCAATAACTTTCTGCAACTTTTGTCCAGGAGTTATTTTAAATATTTTACTTGAAGGGCGTTGTTTTTTTTTACGCAATAAAAAATCTGGAATATCATGGACCAAAGTAAGCGTAGCAGAAAAAACGAACGTTTGACACTTTTCCAAAGCTTCAGAATTAGAATTTATTCGTTCTAATATTTGATGAAGTTCTTGAAAATGCCCTTTTTCTAACATTCGATCGGTTTCATCAATAGCTAAATACTTTATTGTATGTAATTGACTCAAATGTATATTTCCTTGATCAATAAGTTCCCATAATCTACCAGGTGTAGCAATAACAATTTCTGGACCCTTACTTAGTATTCGTTCTTGTTTGACAGCAGCCATTCCACCAATGACAACTGCAATTTTAATGTCCGTATATTTAGCTGCTTTGCACAAATGATCTCGTATCTGAATTGCTAATTCTCGGGTTGGTGTTAAAATTAATGCATACAATGGTTTTGTTACATCTGTTGATGCTGTAGTACAATCATCAACTATTCCATAATCAATTACTTTAACGCAACCAATACCATTAGTATTTACTATATCATTATCGATTTCTTCCTCATTGTCTTGTTCAGAACCAGAAAAGTCGTCAGTTGAATTATTTCCTTCTGTTGAAACCAACCAAGAATCAGCAGTTCCACATCGATTAATTTCTTTCGTAGAATCTTCTGACTCTTGATCATCATCTTCAATTTCCGACTTTTCTTCTTTAAGTCTCAAAATTCCGGTTAAAATCGGAATACCAAATGCTAGCGTTTTACCACTTCCTGTTTCAGCAGCTCCCAAAATATCTCGACGACCAATTATTGCAGGTGCAAGAGTCAAAGATTGTATAACAGTTGGAGTTGTAAATTTATTATCTTCTAGCGCTTTCAATATTGGAGCTGGAACTCCCAAAGAACTCCATACAGCTGAGTTGAATTCTGTAACTTCAGCTGAACTTTTATCATTACTTGAGTCATCAACTAGTTTTGAATCATCAACTATTTTTGATTCATCATTATTTTTCGACAAACGATTTCTTCTTTTCTTTTTTTTATGAGATTTTTTAAATTTTGAGTCGGACACTTTTGTGCTTTTTAATTTTTTCAGTGGTGGTTCGAAATCAATTGGCGGTAATTCTTCTATTGTATAAAGCATTTTAAATTATACTTTATAATTTAATAAAAACTATCAATTTTTTTTTTTACTGCTAAATTATCAGAAATATCATACTGTAATAATTAAAAAAAATAATTAATAATTAATAAATAAATGAAGAAACAAAAAAATAATTACACAGTAAAAAATATTGTGTTAAATTTCGACAGAAAATGTGTGTTAAAATTTTCACACAAAATTTGAGTAATACGAGAAGTAACCCTGATTGAGAAAAGTGATTAGAAAAGATTTTTTAAAAATTTTAATGTTTATTTATCTTTCTAAATTCTTAATAAAAAATAAAAAGTATTTGAAGCGATTGAAAAAATTATTTAGTGATAGAAAATTATTTGGAAGTATTCAATAAAATCAAGTACTTTTAAATCGTTCGAAATCTCTGCATAATCGAAATTTCACTATTATTTAGCGGTAAGAAAAAATTTGTAAGTATTCGAAAATTTTAACATTTTCAAGTTTTTTTGAAACTATAAATTGTAATTCGATTATTAAGTGATTGAAAAATATTTAAGAGTTAAAAAAATTCATATTTTTGAATCATCCCACGTCTTAGAATAATTAGAAAATTCGGATATTTAGTGATTAAAAATTAAAAAAAAACATTTTTATTTATCAAAAAACTAATTTTGATATTATATTAAAAAATTTTAATTTGTAAGTAAGTTTATTTTATTGATTAAACAACTGAATTCGATCGAATTAAACAGAATTAAATTTTTAATTCTATTTAATTCAGATAAATTATGTTAATTCGGCACCTGACTTAAAAATGAATTCTATCTAATTCGGCAGGAAAACCAGAATTTGTCCAAATTAAAACGACTTTGAATAATTCTACTCGGTTTAATTTTGATTAATTTGAAAATAATTCTCCAATTTCTGGTTCTGAATCCGAATTAAACTGAATTAAAACGAATTTGAAATTTTTAAATCGGTTTTATTCTGTTTAATTTAAATTCAAATTTTCAATTCAGTTTTGCAGAATTCGACAGAATATAACAGAATTAAAATTTTGAATTCAGTTGTTTAATCAGGCAAGATTCCAGCTTTTCGAAAACGATTAATTAATTTGATTAATGATTAGTTTTTAAGTTAAATTGACATTTATAAAATGTCGATTTCACTTCGACTTCTTTTATAATTCTTCTGTTAAGTCCCAGCTTGTACGTCAGATGACGTGGGCATTTACTTCTCTAATTACTGACCTGAAATCTAACTAATTATATCGAATATCGATAACCAAGTAATTTCCATAGTATTTCATTAATTATATAAAATAATATAATATAATAATAGAATAATATTATTTAAGATGTTTGAACGTTAAGGATATGAGTAATAGTTGATAAAGTTATTTTTCTATATTTTATCAAATATAAATAAGCGCTGATGCCTCGAGTAAATCCTCGAGACGTGCAGCTGCACAAACATCTATTTTGTTTAAGATAACTTTTGTTAATAGATAAGTGACTCATTTGTTAGTAACAAAAGCGGAGAGATCGTGAGAATTAAGTATTTTCAATAAATATTAGAATGGATCATTCGAGAACATGCGCGGGTCTGATGCCCAAACGTATTGATAAGAGTTACTCTAGTTTTCTCGTTCAAGAGGTCAGTCTGAAATATAGAATCATTGAGAGCAGTCAGGCTCAATATTAAATACTCAACTTCTTTCTCACCCTCTTGAAGTTATTGTTAGGAGAAATTTAACAAATTTATAAATTGATTCAATTGTATATTTTCACATTATTCAAATTATTCTTTTGCAATTGAATAAATCGGATTGAGATATAGAATAATATATAATCAAACAACCAGTTTATTTCAACCACCAAATGGTGGCTGTTCAACCCCTACTTAATTATTATTTATAATTATATGTAAGTTTTCATTACGTCCAATTTAAATCGACCGCTCAACTACGCCAGCGCCAAAACATCAACCAGGACGTAACACTTCCATGACTATCAATTGAATTTTCAACACAAATTCTGTGTTAATTTTTATGTAACACAGTGAAATGTGTGTTATTTAACACAAAAAATTCAACATGAGCCGTTTTTAACACAGATATACAATATTTTTTTACTATGTACTCACATAAGATCTATTCCATAGTCAATAAAGATAATTATACATACCTCGGAATATTTTGTTGCAATATCATAAATTAGTTATGTTTATAGTAACAAAATTATATTAACGAGTTATTAATAAAATATCTGATTAGGAAAGTATAGTTTTCCATCTGAGGTTTAGAAACTAGAGATAACCTAACTTTGAAATACAAAGTTCCAAACACGTGTATATGTTATATAGACATGCGTATAACTGCGATAATGGGTGTATTCATATATGTATTACATATATGGGTGTATTGGTGTAACCAGTGTGGGCATTTCTGGCGGAGATCATTATTGGCTCAGGACTGTAAAATTATCATTTTTGTTAAAAAATTATCGTATTCTGACTTTTTTCAGGATGATGTCCGATTATATTTACTGTGTGTGCGTTCGCGCGCGCGCGTGTGTGTGTGATGTAAACTCTCCATAGGTATCTGAAGCCTCCTTCGTATTTATCTGTCGAATAAGTACCGACCGTCGTGATTGTATTTTGCTGACGATAAGTAATTTTCAAATGATAACCCTGATAGCACGAGTTGATCGTGAAAAAGTTGGTCATTCGTTAGTTTCCGACCAACTTGACGACAAGTTGTCGACAACTTTAGCTTTTGCAACTCTTGGCTACAAGTTACCGCCAACTTTCTCAGAAAGTTGGCGCCAGTATGGAGCCGCAACTGGAATGCAAGTTTCTGAGAAAATTGAAAGGAAACTTACCGTCAACTTATGATTGCCAACTTTTGCCACCAAATTTCTCAGAAAGTGACTGTCAACTTATTGGATTTCAAACTTTTGCGGGTCTGCGACATTTTGCACAAGGTGCTCTGGATTTTGGTTATTTTAAGTTGGTAGTGTACTGTACTAAACCTACTTTGCTAAAAATGAGTAGTTCAGATGGGAAACCATATGATTGAAAAAATAGTGTTGAGTGCTGCTCCCAAGTGAGCAAGTAACAGACAACAAAAATATTTTACAGTGCTTAAAATTATCATCCTTGTATTGGGTAAATTATTTTTTATATAGTAATGTAGCATGTAATTAATAGATGGCAGATGAATTGTTAAAATTGATTTAAATATTCATTATGTAAAGGTGTGATATCATTATAATTGTGTATTGTATACTACGATATGTATTATTTGTTAATAATCTAAATAAAAAATATAATCTATTTTGTAATTGTATAAATAAATTTTTTTTTTTTAAAGATATTGTAAGGTTAGTTGAGGTCTAAAAACTGGATTTTTTTTTTTTAAGACGATAAATTATAAAGAAAAATTAAAAAAGAAAATTGCATCGGTAATTTTTTTTTTTTTTTTTTTTTTTTTCTAATTGGTTTGTAAAAAAAGAAATTGTTAATTGTTGGTAATTTTAAGGATCGTGTTAATTTTTCATTTATTCAAATTTAAAATACGAATAAATTATGAATAAATAGAGTAAATAATTATAACAAAATAATGATAAAAAATGCACATATTCATTTCAAAATTTTAAATTTATTTGATTAATTATTTACATTATTTATTAATATAATAATTTTAAATTTGTCTGCGACATTCACACTCATAAATAGAAAATTTATTGTAACTATATTAGTTATTAATTTATTATTCAGACGTTTATCTTATGATTTAAGGAAATTGTTTAATTACATTTTATTATATATTAAAAAAAAATAATATTTAATAAACTATTAAAAAAAAAAGTAACGTTTTGTATAAAAAGTATTGTTTTTAAATTTTATTTATTTTCAATTTCCTTCTTTTTCTGTTTTACCATCAGGTTTTTCCGTAACGAGCAGTATGGATTGAGCAAATTTATTGAAACCTTTCGAACATTGTAACATATGAATTAAACAACATTTAGTAATTTTTTCATGCGAAAATATCCACAAACAAGCCGGTGACGGACCTTTTCCAAGAACCTCTTTCGAAATAGACGATTTGCGGTGAGCACTGTATCTTAGCTGGAAATTATCCAAAATAAAAAACCATTGAAATTTAGTTAAAGTATCATTAAATTCTCTCCCCCAACGATCTCTGATTATTTTTTTTTTAATTTTTGAATTTTTTGTGGTCATTTAAAATACAAACTGCTATTTTTTACGAAAAATTGCGCTATTTTGTAGGTGGAAAATCCCCTTCATGTAAAAAAAATTTTAAAACATCGTTGGGAGGAGGTATTTTATATGTAAAGAGTGTGTACCAAGTTTGAAATGAATCGGTAATGTAGTTTTTAAATAGCAGTGCTCACGGACTTTGAAAAAGTAGTTTCGAGGAAAATGTGTTTGAAGTTTTAGAAGAAAAAAGTGAAAAAAAATGCTTTTTTTTTAACTTAGTTGAGGAAGGGGCACAAAATCTAACTGAGGCAAGAAGGCCCCCTTGAAAATTTGATTAAAAAAAATTGTATTTTTTTAACTTAGGGGAGGGTAACGCAAGGGTTGCTCTGATTGACTTGAAATTTTAGAACAATATTCTTGAAATTTTTAACTATAAGAAAACCAAAAAAAAAATCAGATTTTTCAAAAACGCTAACCTTTAGCCACCCTTGAACCAACTAGTGGCTGTTGCTTGAAACAAAAATAAAAAAAATTCAAGTCCAGAAAATCAAGCTTTTGGTTTCCGTCCATAGCAGAATTCGGATAACAGAGGCACTCGAGTTTATGCTGCTTCTCTGCTTCGGATACCACTTTGTTGAACTCGAAAACAGCGGAATGTTTTGGGGCTGGCCCGCAGGGTCAACCGATATACAGATTTTTTTTCGAGATATTCGCAAAAAACTGGTTTTTACCATTTCTCTCTCCCGCGATACCTCTTGTACGTATAATATAATTGAGGCGGTTCTTGCAGCAGTCGACGCGTTTGGAATAAGATATCGATGCCCTGCATCGAAATCAAGCGGAGTATGAACTGAGAATTTATAAGGAAGCCTTGCAAAGGGTCCCAAGGTGGTAAAAATGGCCAAAAATCGTGATTTTGGCCACTAAAATCGACGTAGAAAATCTGATTAATAATTTAGAAGGCTGGAATTTGGTTTAGAATGAGATATTGATCCCTTGCATCGAAATCAAGCGGAGTATGAACTGAGAATCTATAAGGAAGCCTTGCACAGGATCTCTAATTGATAAAAATGGATAAAAATCGTGATTTTGGCCAGTAAAATCGACGTAGAAAATCTAATTATAAGCGTTTGGGGTCCAATCTACTGCCTGAATAGATCAAATGGTCCAAATAGGCCCCCCAGTTAGCTCCTGTTCCTCCAACTCCTTATAATTCGCACATTTTCTTTTTCTGTTGCAGTCGAGAAATTCTAGAAATAATCACTTGTGAAGGAAGCGATAAAAACGGTCTACTCTTGTATGTTTTGGGGTCCAATCTACTGCCTGAATATATAAAATGACCCAAATAGGCCCCAGTAAGCTCCGGTTCTGAAAAATGACCTTAATTTGCTTAATTATCTTCATCTGATTGATACCAAAGCTTACAAAATTAATCAGGAATTAAGTAAGACGGACGAGCTGTCGGACGTTTGTCAAATTTACATTACCATCACTACATATTTAAATGACAGTTAAATTAGTGGACATCTGTCAATTTTCTAAACTGAAATAATAAGATAAAATATTTAGAAAATAAAAATAAAAAAATGCACATATGGATAATTCAAAAATCAGTACATGGATTTATTTATGATATCGAAGTCAGCCGATGTCTTATAATTTTCAGATCTCTTTTTAAATGATAATTTATAAAAAAAAAAAAATATTTGAAAAAATTGCAGCTGTAGTTTTTTAAATTTTCTAGAGGTGGATATTTTTATTTTATATTCTTTTGTAATTGATTTATTGTAAAAAAAAAATCCGAAAATTGTCAATTCTGTTAACTTCAGGATCATTTTTTTTTTAAATTTTATTATTTCAATTATTTAATTTTTTTTATGTAATTATAAAATTGTCTTATCTCTGCTGCATTTGTACACATCATATGTAAACAAGCACTAGATTGTTGAAACGATCGCAATTATATTTATTTATTTATTTTTTTTTTTTTTTTATTTGTTTAATAAACAAATAGTTATATCCATGGAGATATCTATTGTCATCCCACCAAGAGAATGCACCTCGGGTGTCGTCAGTTTTTACTTCCACTCTAGATGTTTTATGTCCCTTATTTAAAAAAGTGATTAAAAACGATTTGTAATGTTAAATGTCCATAGGAAAGACGATTTAAAAGTATTCAAAGTATTCAGAAGTATTAAAATTTTTTTTTCTAATCACTTTAAATCGCTTCTTTTAATCAGGGGTGCTAAATGTTCTCCCGCTTTTCTGTGCGCATGCGCAGTTCAGAAATGTTCGGTAGTGGGGGCAATTTCCGAGTTCTATTCTTTTACTGGGACCACAATAGGGATATTTTACAGTCACGGAAATTTCCGCGCACGAGAAAATTTCTCCATGCGTGTCCGGAATTGCATCTACGTTCATATTTTTCTTTTTCTCCGTGGACATATACCGTCCGTTTCTGAAATTAGAGGCACGGAAATCGTCCGTGGTGGGTGACAATAGCAACACCGTTTCCCGAAAGTTCACTGAACAGTTGAACACCACGTAAATAACCTTCAAATGTCAAAAATACTTACGATAATTGTAACATTGGAAACACTGGTTTGGGCGACAATTGTGCATGTTATAACCGATTGCTTATTTGAATCTTCGGTTTCTATTACATTTAGAACATGACTAGGTTCAAATATTTGTCCTTTTTTATCGTTTTGACCTCCAACCCGATTACCTTTAATCGGTAAAAACCCAAATTTTATTATTTTTTTCATTTTTTATAAAAAACTAATACACCCTGATAGCCAACCTAACCATAAGTTAACAACAAGCTACTGCCGTATTTTAAAGGTAACTTAATACAAATATGTACAGAATGTAATATATATACAAATATGTATATGATATAATATGTTCACTTATGTATAAAATTTTTAACTTCTTATGACAATAATAAGTAAAATGAAATTTATGGGCATATTTAATTTAAACAACAACAAGCTTAAATTTAAACTATTAAAATAATAATGATCCCAGCGAAAGAAACCGCAAAAAAAAAAAAAATTTTTAATAAGCTGCAAGCTGTATCTGTCAATGTTAATCAACTAATTATTCGCGTTACTAATCAACAGATAGGCATTTATTTTTTATTAATTCTTTTGTTTTAATTATTGTCACTGTCCGCTAACTATTTTTTATTTATTAATTAAAATTAGTTAACTGAAGTAACTAGCAAATAAATTAGAGTAATAAAGCTGCAAGGAACAGCAGTTATAATTAACTGCTGGCAGAAACACTTGTTTCTGTCCGTTGTGTGAAGATATGTGTTAAGGATACGTATGTATGTAAATATTCTATAGCTTTTGAACGGCCTTGATTAGAAAGAATGATTTGGAATAATTCAAAATAATTTTAAATAATTTAAAACAATTTAAATCGACTAATATATAGATATACACTTAACATGGAGCAAATCATTTTTCTTAATTTGGGGGATTAACTGATTTCGATCGTTGAGGTGGCACTCGAAACGATTCACTAATTCCTATCAAAATCATTCAATTGATTATTTTCAAAGAGTTTTCAGAGTTAGAGATTAAAAATTGTCTCGAATGCTACCTCAAACGTCAAAATCGGTCTATTAGTTAAAAAGATATCGGCGATGAAATATTTAAAAAATAATAATTATCTTTGTTTTTTAACTTGAGGAGCTTAAAAGCTTGCCTATAATATTTTATAACCTTTTTGAGCTCTCTAAGCTTGAAAATAGCGGTAAGATTACGGGATGGCACACAGGGTTATGTGGTTTTAAGATTTTTTTTATTACTTACCAAGATATGTAAATAAATTTGGGTTATAACCTCCAAAGTTATTAGCAATGTGTCTATTAACATTTTCTGTTACATTTATGGCGTTTTCATGATTATTGTAATATGAAATTGACTCTGGTTTTGACCCAATCAATCCCTTCAGACAACGTATAAATGAAATAAGATCCTCCTCAGATTCATCATATATTTCATTTGTGTCTTGTATGGTAGCAATTATTTCATTGGAAGCTTTTTCAAAGCGATTAGGTGGAAGTAACGGTATAAGCCAACTATACCGAAGTATATCATGCTTTAAATTCTCTTTCAAGTTCAGAGTCCTCCATAGTCTACTGGTAACCTGTATAAGGGACAGAAAAATTTAATTTAGTTTTATTTTAAAACAATTTCAAATACCAATTTGGTAAAAAATTGTGACTGTTCTAAAAGAAAAAAGTAGGGTCACTCAATCTGCGTGCTCACTACTTTCACTCTCGGTTTGGGTAAACAGTAGTGTTCACTAGTGGGCTATGCTGATAATATCGCTGGCCTTGTGATGGCCAAGGATGCTAACGCAGCACGCAAGAGGACAAAGACCCTGGCTGATATGATTAAGGACTGGTTTAAGAGTCATGGGCTTAAACTAGCGACAAACAAGACCGAAATGGTAGTGCTCACCAGGCAGCGCCGGTTTGAACGACCCTTTTCAGTTAATATCGACGGAGTTAACATCGTGGCCAAGGAATCTGTTCGATATCTCGGTGTTGAGCTGGATAGGAAACTTACTTTCCGCGAGTATCTACGCAAAACAGCTGAGAAAGCAGGAAAACCGGTAGCAAACCTTTCTAGGGTTATGCTTAACACCTCAGGATCAAGGTACACCAAGCGACGGGTGCTACTAAGTGTGGTAAACTCCATATTATTGTACGATGCCAAAGTGTGGGCAGACAGTCTTCGGTATGAGAAATTCAGGCGCATGCTAGCCTCTATCCAAAGGAGAGCGGCACTCCGGGTTGCCTGTGCTTATCGCACAATGCCTAAGGCGGCCATCCTTGTCCTCGCTAGGGAAGTGTCCATCGATCTCATGGCTCGAGAGCGGGTAAGGATACACAATCATCGAAAGACCGGGACACTAAAAAATGATACCTGTAAAGCCGAGAGGGCTTACACAATAGCAGAGTGGTCACGTCGTTGGGAGAGTGAGACACGCGGTCGTTGGACCGCAAAGCTGATACCAACACTGAGTGACTGACTAGACTGCAAACATGGGAGCATGGACTACTTCCTGACCCAGCTGATGTCCGGCCATGGCCAATTTAACAGCTATTTGCACCGCACGGGGCATAAAAGCACGCCGTTTTGCGTCTATGGCGAAAACGAAATATACGACTCCGAGCATACATTTTTCAGATGCTTGAGATGGGCAAAAGAAAGAGAGGCAGCCTGGAAATTTTTCGACCAGCCGCCCAACCCCGAAACAATTATCTCGCCAATGTTGAAGTCCGCGAAGACATGGAACGCAATGTCTACGTTTGCAGAGGCAGTCATCAAGAAGAAGAAAGACGAAGAAAATCTTTATAGCAACTAGCTAAAATTGAGGGTGCAGTGAGCACAACTAGGGGCGGACAAGTAATGCGAAAGCGGTTTCCGGTCCTTCCCCTTTCTCTCATGGGAAAAGGAAGATCGAGGGAGGTTTTTTAGTCAGTAAAAATCTGACACTACCAACAACACCATCTTCAATTTTCATCTTCGTTGGTTTCTTTTGAATATCCCCCCCCCCCCCCCCCGCCCAAAACAGTGGTGTTCAAATTTGAATTTTTCCTATTATCATTAAATGCTGAAAATGTTATTGAATATACATACTCTAATATAGTTGAACCAAGTTCTCTGTAGTTTTACATCATCAAAAGATTTCTTCACAGCTGCTATAAACGATGGTTCAAAATCACAAAATATAGATTTTAAATTTTGTTTCATGGACGGTATGCGCTCTACGAGACCTTTCAATAATGCTGAATATAAAGCTTCTGATCGATGTAGAATCGCATAAAACGAATAGGCATGGTAATCCCTACAACATAAACAAAGTAATCATTTTTATTAACTAAATATAATTGAAGGCACAATTTCAAAATTTCAGATCAACTGCATGAAGATCGAGATTCATAGTACATAAGCATATGTACATGGTGGCCACAGCATTTTGAGATTTAAATTCCCTGACTTTTCCAGGTATTCCAGTCACACAATTAAAAAATTTCCTGACTATGTGTAGTAATATTAAATTATTGGAAATATTGATTTAATTTAAAATAAAATGGTATAAGTCAGTTTAATCAATAATTAATAATTGTCGTTAAATGAAACTTTTTTTTTTATTTGTTAATGTTTATTGTTTTTTTTTTTTTTTTTTTATTTATTAAATGAATAATTTTTTATTTTTGATTTGAAATCCATATTTTTATATAACTTACTCTATAATAAAATATAAATAAATTTTTCATTTTCACTAGAATAAATTTCATAAATAAGAATATTTCATAGAATATTAATAAAGTATTAATGAAGTACGCGAATAATAAACATAGTGAAACTTATTAGTTCATTACTTATGTATACATGTAATGTTTTCAGTTTTTTAACTTGTCAATATGGATTTTAATAACTTGAAGATCCTGGCGATTGGTTTCTACTAAGACTTTTTTTTTCTAACAGCCTTTTTAATTCTGCTTCATTTTTTCGCTATTGGAATCAGTGCTGCCAGAACGTGAGATATTTTTACCCCCTCCTGTCATTACACTCCATCCTATATCACCACGAGAAGGGGTAAAAATATCGCACGTTCTGGCAGCACTGATTGGACTTAATGTCTAATAATTTTTTTTCAAGATGGTTTTACAACCGCATTCGCGCCGCGTCACTTTTTGAACAGTTTTGACAGAAAACTAAATTTGTTGGATTTTTTCAGTCAAAAGAAAGGAAGTGAAAATTTTTCCAGTTTTGTGACGAAATTCCCTGACATTTCCCTGACTTTTCCAGTAAATTTTTAATTCCCTGACATTTCCAGGTTTTCCAGAAATGTGGCCACCATGAATGTATTATACAACATGTATTATATATTATGTGTCTGTTCGATCTATAATAATTTTTGATCCAGCAATTACTCCATTTTTGGATTTTCAAAATCATTTTTTACATTTATAATTATTATCAAATATTTCATTGTCGTTTACTCACGATATTATTACGCCGCAAATAGAATATTAGTAATTGTGCCATAGAGGGTTCAACAGGGACAGACTAAAAATAAAAAATCGAATAAGTGGCATGCTGTTCTAAATTAAAAACAGTTTTTGACATAAATATTAAAAATATATTTCTAAAAATCGTATTTCAAAAATAGAAAAATGTAGATTATAGGCCACAGAATCAAACTAAAAATATTGTTTTTGTACGCTTCTCACAACACAAATTATGAAAATTTCCGAAATTTTGAAATAATACTTAATTAGCTTCATCTGAGTAAAGTATATGGTCATAGTTTAATAAAAGAAAACTTGAAAAACGGTTGATCCTGTGGACCAAATTAAAAACTTACTGCTATTTTCGAGCTCAAAGAATTCGAAAATTGTTAATATTAACTTTTTTAAATTTTCTCAATTTTAAATTCTATAAAAAAACGTAGAAGAGTTGAAATCAGTGTAGTTTTTTACTTCCCGGTAAGAAATTTGTAAATCTCTAAAATTCGGTAAGTTATTGTTTCCACCTCCATTTCGAAAATCGAGTTTTTATCAGATATCGACGTTTTGAGGTCGTAAGAAACCGTTCTGATCATTTCTAGAATGATGTCCGAGTGTGTGTGGGTGCATATTACGGTGTCTCATTTTAGGGCAACTTTTTTTTTCAACAAACAAGCAGCTTCTATACTTGCAGGTAGGTAAAATAAGAAGCCTATTAAAATTTGAGTCCTTAATATTAATGTTAACAGGTGTCTCATCACGATTTTCTATTTCCCATTTAAATAACGTAGGAAAAATATTTAAGATTTAGAATTTTATATTTTTGCAATGGCTCATTGTACAGTTCAGGGTATAATTACGTAGGGAACTAAAGGCTCTACAAAAAAAGTATCTTACACGCAGAGAATTTTACGGTATTTTACATAAAAAATTTATAGAAAAATTACTATGTCATATTAACATGAGGAAAGTATGGAATTATTGTATAAATTACCGATAGCGTAAAATTTTTTAAAATACCTCGAACAGAATTTACAAAGTGCATTGTACTTTTGACAAAGCAACAGACTAAGAAATTTAAATTTCTTGGATAAAATTTAATCTGTTGCTTTGTCAAAATTACAATGCACCTATCCAGAAAATGGGAAGTTATTACCTAAGTTTCACACTCAGTGTTACATCTACACAATACCAGTTTCTAAAACTGTATTTCATCCTATCCATAAGACACAAGAATGTTTACAGCTTAATAAGGAATAAGGATAAAAAAAAGTACATAAATGACTTCACACGACAGGAAATAAATAAATATTGAACTACAAATAATCACCAAATGAATAGTCTGTAGGACTTGTCAATCAAGACAACTTTTTTGAGACGATAAAAATAAAGTACACTTATGTAACTGCGTTTCAAGCGTTCATCAAACGAAATTATGTAAATGATTAGTAAAAAATCATCTAATGGAACAAAAAAGCTAAACTAAGGTAAAGTAGGCGTAAATTCAAGGCTCAGTGAGTAACTATTGAAATTAAAGAAAGCCACACTCTAAAAAAAAAAAAGAAATGTAGGGTAGAAGTACCGTTTTTGGCCACTTTAGGAACAAATTAGCCACAAATTAAATGGAAGCTTTTTGAACATATTTAACGCGTGTTAAAAAATTTTAATAGAGAAGACTTCTAAACTTATTTACCGATTCAGCCTATTTTCGAATTTGATCAATGTAATCGCTTATTGAATAACTGTAGAAAATTTCATTAAGATCGGATAAGTAGTATCGACGCTATGGTGATGATATGGCTGGTTATATTACGTATATACATATATACACGATATATACATGCAAGTATTCATACATACATACATACATTAATTTTTTAACCAATTGTATTTTTGGAACCTACTCGACCAATTATGAAAAATCATAACATAATTTTTAGAAAAATATAACATGAGAACAAATACAATAGCTCGATTGTTCAAAACCCCACCCCTAGCGTATTCGATCATACCGAAATTTTGGGTATATTTAGAGTGTGTTTTGGATATAATATACATTGGATATCATTTGGGTACGTTTTACGAATAATTCCCTAATCGTACCGAAATAATACCGAAATTAACGTAAATATTGGGTATGTTTGTGAACTTTTCATACCCAAACTATACTGAAAAAAATTATTATTTGTGAAATATAGTATAGATGGCGTTTATAAATGAAATGTCATTTTACAATATTATGTATTTCTCTAAAGTCAGCTCATACACTCACATTTTTGAGAGTGGAAAGATTTAATTACATTTAATAAAAACTTTATATTCTAAATTGTTTTACTGGCGCTGTTAGTGTAAGTTATAAATAATTGTGTCAACTAATAAAAAATAATGGAAGTAAATATGCTCTACAAAGAACAAGATTTTTGAAGCATACGAAGAAACATAACCCTAAACATAATATCTATCAATGAGTCACAAATTTTCTTGAAAATGATCGATTTGCTCGAAAAAAACTGAACGAGAAGTCTGTAATATTTCCCAACAGGCAGCGAAGAGCGAAATTTATTTAAAAATAATTGGAAATTATTTTTATGTTTTTTATTCATAAAATCAAAAACCTTTTCATTTTTATTGTTCTAAAAAAAATTTAATAAAATAACGAATTTATAATTTAATAAAAATTTCAAAATTTGAATAAACATGTATTTTTATTTCTCTCCTATCAATTTCCTACTTTTATTAATAAATTGATTTTATTGGTTAATAGATTAAAATTTAACTGCTAAATTTAACAAATAAGAAAAAAAATTAGAGTACTTTTTAGGTATATAATGTTCACAAACATACCCAAAATAGAGGCATTATTTAGGTATAATTTGGGTAGTTTTTGGTATATTACCGAAAAATGACCGAAACTGGGCTAAAATTCAGTGGATATTTTCAGTATTTTTTAATTATAACCGAATTCGCTAGGTACCTAATAATACAAGCAATGAAATTAATAATTTACCTTTCACATAATACATCGATAATCTCATTAGATGATAAATGACATGTATTAGCTAGGTTTTCCAGATTCTTCTCTAACGATTGTTTTAATTTAGAGTTCGGTGGTGCAGGATGATTGTGTTTCGGCGGTCTTTGAATATATTTTCCACCTTCTTTTGTAATCGTTACATTACAATTCTCGTGTGCTCGTTTGTAGGTACACCTGTATGTGGGTTTCTTTGATCCTTTCTTTTTATGGAAAGTAAACTCACCAAATACATATCTCCATGTATTTGGAAATAATCCAGGTAACTTTACTGGTTTCATTTCTTATCTGTAAATTTTTAGTTTATGTAGTATAACAGTTATCATAGCAATTAAGTATTATATGATAATACAATTAATCTCACTCCAATGGAAAGTGAGCGAGTATGGGGGCTTTTATCTCATTAAAAAAATTAAATTAAATGTCTATGTAAAAAATGATGGAAAATAGCTTTATAAGAATATTTAAAGGTTTAAATGTGTAATGTCATGAGTAATTTACATGAGTGTGAATGTAGCAGGCATCAGACAAATTTAGCATATAATATTTAATAGATTAAGAAAAAAAGAATAAAATAACTTTTCATTTTTACTCAGGCCAATATTTCTTAAGAACCGCATCAAACCGCATCACATTGAGTAAGGTAATATTCCAAAAGTTTGTAATGTGCAGGAAAGCTCATTGACATAATTCGTTGCCTGTCTGACATGTTAAAATAAACCTGAAACATAAAAATTAAAATAATCAGTAATCTACATATATTTATAAAAATTATGTTCATGTCAATATTTCACACAGTAGCTAAAAACTAAATATCATTACTTAATTAAAGTAGCACAATCTTAAATTAAAAATATTTAAACATACCAAGAATTCATCAATGATGCCGAAGAACCGGTCCCGTAGCGGTTTTTTTCCCGTTCAGGAGAATTGGTTCTTGACGAATAATTCTGTAATAACAAAAAACAATTATTATAATTAATTAGCTTCAGATTAATTGAAACGTAATTTTAATACTGTACAACTTACTTCCATATCTCGAGGTCATCGTCTCGTAATCGGTTGAACTTATCCGTCCCATGCTTCAGAAGACGAGAATGAACCAATGCAAGTTCTTCGATGAAAATCCCTGTAATTAAAAGAAAAATAATTAATTAATCATAGAAACGAGTAAGAGTAATAATAATATAGTAGATAATAATATAGAGTAGTACTAATTATACAATAGAAAACTTACATTCGTTTGGAGAGTTCATAATGGGAAGTGATGATGCGATTGTACGCGGTGATAAATGAATAAATTAAGTGAACACTAAGAACAACTGAAAGTCTCGACTGTAATTGTTATTTGTTAAATAAAAAATGATTGTCTATAATCACAATAAATATATAATAAAAAAATTAAATAAAATACATAATACTATATATATATATATATATATATATATATATATATATATATATATATATATATATATATATATATACAATCAGCGCCATGTATTCATACCGTACCTTGTTACAAGCGTACCTTTTACTTTTCTACTTTTAGTACTCTACCAACACACAACTCTCTTAAATATATTTATGTTGCAAAATTTTTCTGTTTTAAAATGTTTCTATTTTAAAATTTTTCTATGTTGACCAAAGTCAGTTTCGACATTTCTCTACTCGAAAAAAAAAACTAAGTTTTATGAATGATTTTGTATCTTACCACCAGCAATCGCGTGGCGCTACCATTAAATTCCAACAAAAATACAATAATAATGATAATTTTTGTGTTAAAGGAATGACGGCTTTCCTGGACTGTTTAATTGACCAGGAAAGCCGTCCTTCCTTTAACACAAAAATAAAAAAATCTGGTCGAAAAATTATAATCACCTTAAAAAATTTTACATAGCTATATAAATTAAACAGAATTCTTCCATAGGATGATAGCAAACTTGGAATACTTGCTATATCACCATCATCATCTAAAGAATTCACTGTCAATTTATTAAACATCTTCTAAACGGTCTAAAGTAGAATATACTTGCATCAACTTTACTGATGAGCCCAGCAAGTATATTCGGGGCGGAACCGTAATAATAAAATTAACATCTTTGATAATTATAATCTTTTCAACTAAAGTATGGTATTACAGTGCGTATTAAAAATGATGCTTTTAAGCATTACTAATCCACATGTAATAACTCATACGCAGATTAGATTCTAAATAAATAACGGTCAATTAAACAGTCCAGGAAAGCCGTCATTCCATTAACACAAAAATTATCATTATTATTGTATTTTTGTTGGAATTTAATGATAGCGCCACGCGATTGCTGGTTGTAAGATACAAAATCATTCATAAAACTTAGTTTTTTTTTTCGAGTAGAGAAATGTTGAAACTGACTTTGGTCAACATAGAAAAATTTTGAAATAAAAACATTTTAAAACAGAAAATTTGTCGAAAGTAGAGCGCCATAGTGTTAAATAAGAAAAGTATAGTGATGTAAACATTGTAAAAAACTGTATTAGTTTTTTATAAAAAATGAAAAAAATAATAAAATTTGGGTTTTTACCGATTAAAGGTAATCGGGTTGGAGGTCAAAACGATAAAAAAGGACAAATATTTGAACCTAGTCATGTTCTAAATGTAATAGAAACCGAAGATTCAAATAAGCAATCGGTTATAACATGCACAATTGTCGCCCAAACCAGTGTTTCCAATGTTACAATTATCGTAAGTATTTTTGACATTTGAAGGTTATTTACGTGGTGTTCAACTGTTCAGTGAACTTTCGGGAAACGGTGTTGCTATTGTCACCCACCACGGACGATTTCCGTGCCTCTAATTTCAGAAACGGACGGTATATGTCCACGGAGAAAAAGAAAAATATGAACGTAGATGCAATTCCGGACACGCATGGAGAAATTTTCTCGTGCGCGGAAATTTCCGTGACTGTAAAATATCCCTATTGTGGTCCCAGTAAAAGAATAGAACTCGGAAATTGCCCCCACTACCGAACATTTCTGAACTGCGCATGCGCACAGAAAAGCGGGAGAACATTTAGCACCCCTGATTAAAAGAAGCGATTTAAAGTGATTAGAAAAAAAAATTTTAATACTTCTGAATACTTTGAATACTTTTAAATCGTCTTTCCTATGGACATTTAACATTACAAATCGTTTTTAATCACTTTTTTAAATAAGGGACATAAAACATCTAGAGTGGAAGTAAAAACTGACGACACCCGAGGTGCATTCTCTTGGTGGGATGACAATAGATATCTCCATGGATATAACTATTTGTTTATTAAACAAATAAAAAAAAAAAAAAAATAAATAAATAAATATAATTGCGATCGTTTCAACAATCTAGTGCTTGTTTACATATGATGTGTACAAATGCAGCAGAGATAAGACAATTTTATAATTACATAAAAAAAATTAAATAATTGAAATAATAAAATTTAAAAAAAAAATGATCCTGAAGTTAACAGAATTGACAATTTTCGGATTTTTTTTTTACAATAAATCAATTACAAAAGAATATAAAATAAAAATATCCACCTCTAGAAAATTTAAAAAACTACAGCTGCAATTTTTTCAAATATTTTTTTTTTTTTATAAATTATCATTTAAAAAGAGATCTGAAAATTATAAGACATCGGCTGACTTCAGTATCATAAATAAATCCATGTACTGATTTTTGAATTATCCATATGTGCATTTTTTTATTTTTATTTTCTAAATATTTTATCTTATTATTTCAGTTTAGAAAATTGACAGATGTCCACTAATTTAACTGTCATTTAAATATGTAGTGATGGTAATGTAAATTTGACAAACGTCCGACAGCTCGTCCGTCTTACTTAATTCCTGATTAATTTTGTAAGCTTTGGTATCAATCAGATGAAGATAATTAAGCAAATTAAGGTCATTTTTCAGAACCGGAGCTTACTGGGGCCTATTTGGGTCATTTTATATATTCAGGCAGTAGATTGGACCCCAAAACATACAAGAGTAGACCGTTTTTATCGCTTCCTTCACAAGTGATCATTTCTAGAATTTCTCGACTGCAACAGAAAAAGAAAATATGCGAATTATAAGGAGTTGGAGGAACAGAAGCTAACTGTCGATTTTACTGGCCAAAATCACGATTTTTATCCATTTTTATCAATTAGAGATCCTGTGCAAGGCTTCCTTATAGATTCTCAGTTCATACTCCGCTTGATTTCGATGCAAGGGATCAATATCTCATTCTAAACCAAATTCCAGCCTTCTAAATTATTAATCAGATTTTCTACGTCGATTTTAGTGGCCAAAATCACGATTTTTGGCCATTTTTACCACCTTGGGACCCTTTGCAAGGCTTCCTTATAAATTCTCAGTTCATACTCCGCTTGATTTCGATGCAGGGCATCGATATCTTATTCCAAACGCGTCGACTGCTGCAAGAACCGCCTCAATTATATTATACGTACAAGAGGTATCGCGGGAGAGAGAAATGGTAAAAACCAGTTTTTTGCGAATATCTTGAAAAAAAATATGTATATCGGTTGACCCTGCGGGCCAGCCCCAAAACTTTCCGCTGTTTTCGAGTTCAACAAAGTGGTATCCGAAGCAGAGAAGCAGCATAAACTCGAGTGCCTCTGTTATCCGAATTCTGCTATGGACGGAAACCAAGAGCTTGATTTTCTGGACTTGAATTTTTTTTATTTTTGTTTCAAGCAACAGCCACTAGTTGGTTCAAGGGTGGCTAAAGGTTAGCGTTTTTGAAAAATCTGATTTTTTTTTTGGTTTTCTTATAGTTAAAAATTTCAAGAATATTGTTCTAAAATTTCAAGTCAATCAGAGCAACCCTTGCGTTACCCTCCCCTAAGTTAAAAAAATACAATTTTTTTTAATCAAATTTTCAAGGGGGCCTTCTTGCCTCAGTTAGATTTTGTGCCCCTTCCTCAACTAAGTTAAAAAAAAAGCATTTTTTTTTCACTTTTCTCTTCTAAAACTTCAAACACATTTTCCTCGAAACTACTTTTTCAAAGTCCGTGAGCACTTCTATTTAAAAACTACATTACCGATTCATTTCAAACTTGGTACACACTCTTTACATATAAAATACCTCCTCCCAACGATAAGTTTTAAAATTTTTTTTACATGAAAGGGGTTTTCCACCTACAAAATAGCGCAATTTTTCGTAAAAAATAGCAGTTTTTACTTTAAATGACCATAAAAAATTCAAAAATTAAAAAAGAAATAATCAGAGATCGTTGGGGGAGAGAATTTAATGATACTTTAACTAAATTTCAATGGTTTTTTATTTTGGATAATTTCCAGCTAAGATACAGTGCTCACCGCAAATCGTCTATTTCGAAAGAGGTTCTTGGAAAAGGTCCGTCACCGGCTTGTTTGTGGATATTTTCGCATGAAAAAATTACTAAATGTTGTTTAATTCATATGTTACAATGTTCGAAAGGTTTCAATAAATTTGCTCAATCCATACGCCTAAAAAAAATTCGTAAAAAAAGCGTTTTTTTTTTCACGCTTTAACCCCCCCCCCCCCCCCCCCCCCACCCCAAGAAATCTGACTCCTTACGTAGAGAAGTTAAATTTCATAGAATAAAATATTTTAAACATAAATGAAAAAATTCAAAATATTAATTCAACATACAATTTACTTTCTTTAATAATTTTTCTTTTCGAGCTAAAATGATATATTTTAACTTAATACTTTAACCCATTTGGGTCGAAAAAATAACTTTTCGAATCAAAATAATCAAAATTAAGAGAACATTTTCTTCAATCAAAATAAATTCCGTTTTCTTTTATATTCTCTTGATTCAAGTTAATTCTCTTTGAACCAAGATAACTTTTCGTTCAGTGTAGACATGCGGAGCTGTAAGTAACAACCCTTTTTGAAATTTTTCTTTACCCATTCATTTTATGTTATAAGCTCATAGAATCAAAATTAAAGTACAGAATCTTCCCCTGTAATTATTTTTATTTCATTACTTTTTTGGACCAATTAATTATACGATAACGATGTTTGGAATTTATGTTATTTTTAATTTAGAATTTTCTTTACCAATTAGCATTTTTCAAAAAACTATCTTAGACCGCAGTAAATTAGAAACGAAATTATACTTAGTGACTCGATATATACAAAATACACAAAATGTTGAGAGTAAAATTACCTCACCTATTGCAGTGTGATGTATAGTTCGATTGTCTGTGTGCCAATGGTTTCCTCGGAATTACTCGTTTATCGAATCTTTAGTAACCTTGACTAGGCGATGACAAATATATATCAACGCTTTTCCTGTTATGCTTGTATTCGCAACACACACGGGATAATCCTCCACAAATAATGGCATTAATCACCTACAGTGGTGTCCTATTTACATGTCATTATTCAGAATAATTGATGACTATTGGTTTTGGTCGTATTGAGACTCATTACCATCTAGGATATAGGCATTGGGTCATCACATCACCATCCTCAATTCTAACTATTGCTTGTTCTTGAAAATGAAAATTCTATCAGAATAATCTAAAAAAAATCTGGGTGTCGGTTGGCCCTGCAGGCCAGCCCCAAAACTTCCCGCTGCATTTGAGACCAAGAAACTCAAAAGCATTACTGTTAATATATTTTCGAGCTCTTTGAGCTAGAAAATGCTATTACATACAATCGCTTTCTTATGAGCTTTTCAAGCTCTAACAAGTTATGTTTTATGCTAAAGTTTGAAAATTTAAGAATCACAAATCATTAATGAAAAAGCAGTTTTTAAATTTTTATTCCCGATTATGTACAATGAAATGAAAGTATTGAAGCAGAAATCAATGTCAGTGATCAAAATCAAGATTTGAATGAGTTTTGACTTAGGTCAGAGCAATAATATATGAAATATCCGAGAAAAATATTAAAAACTGTGTTTTGTCAATTTTTTGTGGATAATATGATTTCAACTTATAACCGGGCCTTTTTCCGCGTATGCGGTCTTACGTTTCAAAGGACTTGATCACGTTAAAGCACCCCATAAGAAGAACTTATGGACACCACTGGAATTATTATCACTGTTTCCAAAAACCGGATGTCTGGCTAGACTTAAAGCTATTATAGCAGAACTGATTTTTCCGCCCTTATATAGGGATCTCAGGGTCTTCAATAGAGTTCTTCCTATCCAGTAGTTCGAGCTAATTGATTGGACCGCAAAATTTCCCTCACCTCCTATTATTGACTAATTACTATGGGCCTTCCCTCTCTAAGCCGGCGTACGCACTAATTTTCTATTCTCTTATCTCCACCCATTCGCTCACCTATTAGACCGGCCGAAATATAGTGAAATTGTCTTATCTATAATTTCGTACAATTCGCATACATGCAAGTGAAGCTATTGTCGCTTAAAAATTATAATTTTACTGTTAATTATTTATTTACAAAATTCCCCATCACAAACTACAGAACAATTTAGATCACATTATATGATGATCGAAAGAGACTATGAAGAAAAAGAGTCGGTATGATTTCAGACACATTTTATACATTATATTTTGATTTATCCGGAAAAAATAACATAAAATGTTATTTTTTTAACTTTTCAACGCCGACATCTTTTGAACTAATCAACCGATTTTGACGTTTGAGGTGGCAATCGGTACGTTTTATGGGATTCTAGAGCTGATTACAATTTGAAATTGATCGGTTGAGCCGTTTCGAAAATATTTGGGAAAACCCGTTTTTTACCATTTCTTTCTCCAACGATATCTCTCGAACGCATTAACTGATTGAGATGGCTAAGGCAACAATCGATGCGTTTTCTTAAAGTTATAGAGCTGATTAGATTTTGAAGTCGATCGTCGAACTCGTTTCTGAGAAATCAATAAAAAACTAAAAAAAAAATTTTTTTTTTTCGTAATTCGCAAATATTTTCGAGTCTAATTGATCAAATGATCTGAAATTTTCAGGAAAGTTTATGGCCAACAAGCTCTTTCGATTGCCACAAGAACCATTCAAATCGGTTCATTACTCGGAGAGAAATTTATGGTTAAAATTATCATCAAGTTAATAGTAAAATTTTTAAACTGAATTTTATGATGGAAAATATCATTTAAATTATTAAATAAACAATCTGAATGATAGTATCTACCAACTATATGGTAAAATTTACAATTATTTATGATAATCAGAAATCATAACTTTTATTATCTTAAGTAATTACTACTATTATAAACATCGGAATTTTTAATAACCTGATGATAATAGTTACTATCAGCCTAAATAATGATGACCATCTAAGCTAATAAAAAATTTTAATATCAGCGTTATAGTCTGCCGCTTGTCTGTGTGTAATTTGTTTAACGGTGGAAGTGATTAATTTTACACACACACGCACACATATACTCACGTACGCTGACATGTTCACACACACACACCCATAGACCCACGCACGTACGCATGCACACACTCGCCCGCACACATGCACACACATGCACATGTGTGCACACACACTCGCGCGCACACGCATACATACAGGCTCTCAGACATCATTCTGAAAATAGTCAGGATAGCTTCCTAGGACCTCAAAACGTCGACATCTGATGAAAACTCGATTTTCGCAAATCGGGGTGAAAACAATAACTTTCCGAAATTTTTGAAAATTATCGATTTTCTTAGCGGAAAGTTAAAAATTGGCATACAACGACCACATGGGTTAATCAACAATGATTTTAAAACATAGCCTATTCGAGTTACAGGGAAATAAAATATCGTTAATAAATTATCCGATTTTAAGTAATGTGTGCATCAATGCCTTAGAATTGGAATGCGTCGATAAAAACAACGATTTTTGTCAACAAACAAGTCTTCCCTCACCATGCGACTAACGATGTTCGGCAAATAATACGCGACGGACGAAAGGTTAAAAAAAAAGTTTACATGGATGAGTGAATTTGAGCTATAATTTCTCTAGTATCAAATAAGGAGCTATTTTTTGTATGTCTATTTCTTCAGTCAAATTTTTCCTAAAATGTTAGTATGAAGTATAAATCATATTTATATGAAAAAAGATAAAATATAAGTTTGAAGAATAAAAACGAAGTTGAAAATGCTGAGCCTTGCGTTTTTCTAAATACAACTGCATTGGCTTAAGAAATGGAAAACGTTTTGCGAGAGAATATACACTTGTATACATAGTCGTTAAAATATATGAAGCTTAGTTTGATAAGAGTACATGGAAGATGAAAGCAGTGAGATGTAGACGCTTGGATAGATATAAGATACGAATAAACATAAATGCAGCTCTAGCGGTATTGTAGCAGCAGAGCTCGTGTACTTCTACATCTAGTCTCACAATTCCCGGTTTACCCTCTGCATATCCTAGTCTCCCTTTCTCTCTCTCTTTTCCACCTGACATAACACACCACCTATTCGTTTATACCGCAATGCAACATTCCTAGCTATGTAGTTTTGCCATGCCGTTGAGTTTCATATAACATAACTTGTAATCCCAAAATTAAATCAGCAACGACGTTCTTATAATAGAATTTTTAGTATGAATCGTTTATTAAAAAAGGTAAGGAGGGAGTAAGACGAACCCTTTGAGGATTCTATTAGTTTATTATCACACTAACCGGCAAATTTAATGATGATTAACCAAAAACATAAGTTTTCCGTAATTCATTTTAAAGGATTTTGAAAGTTTAAGAATGTGGGAATATGATAGCCACCTTAAAAATATAAAAACAAAATCTGGTAATCGAGTGACTCAGTAAGCCAAACCCGGGAAAAACGAATCATATATGGTCATGTATGGCCATATATGTATCATACATGGCCATATATGGCTCATATATGGCCATATATGGTCATATATATAGTTTCCAAATGATTTTATATATGCCTATGTATGATCATATATGACTATATATGGCCACGTATATCCATATATAGTTACATATCAGAGTACACCATTTACTATTCCTCTTCTCGGAAATGATATATGGCCATATATGACTTGACCAAAACATATATAGCCGTATATGGGCATATATAGTTTTCCTGTGATTTTATACATGGCCATTATATATGGCTATATATAGCTATCTGTGGCCATATATGATTATATGTGGGTATATATTGTCATATATTAGAGTACATAATTCATTATTTATTTTCTTAGATATTATATATGGCCATATATGACTTGGTCAGGGCATATAGGGGAGAGGGGGGCAAAAGGGGGTAGGGTAGGCAAAACGGGGTACCTCCAAAATTTGGTGAAAAAAAAAAATTTTTTTTTTCGTCTAATTACTGTATATCCGATGTATTTGCGCATTTTAAGCCCTACGCATGACACCTGGGGCAAAATGGGCCAGCCGAAAAATCGAAAAAATGATTCTTTCAAATTTTTACCGTCAAATTAAAAAAAATTTAATATATTTCCGCATTTTTAGCCCTACCCATAACACCTGGGGCAAAATGGACCAGCCCAAAGTTCTGAAAAATGATTCTTTCATATTTTTATCGTAAAATAAAAAAAAAATTAATATGTTAATTCATTTTTGACTGATTTTCTATAGTTGGGGCAAGTTGGGTCACTAAAAATATTCGGAAATAATATTTTATTTTTTAATTGATAACAATTCAATTAAAAAAAAAAAAAAAAAAAAATTATCATTTTTTGGAGGGGGGCCTCTCTGCCCCACAAAAAATTTTTTTTCTGCCTTCGTATCCACCAATGTTGTAAAATGTAATTTTTCTTTATGTATTTTACATAGAAAAAAATTTAATCTAATGAAATTTGATCAATTTTCAGAATTTTTTTTTTTAACTTTTTTTAAGGGTACCCCATTTTGCCCGCCAAAAATAAAAATTTTATTTTATAACGGCAGCTAAAAATTTTGTCAATTTACCTTGAATGTCATTAAAAACAAAAAGATTCGGCGTATTTTAGTCATCGAAAACTTAGTATTTCCATAGGTACCCCCTTTTGCCCCCCCCCCTCCCCTATAATCATATAGTGTCATATATAGTTTCCAAGTGATTTCATATATGGCCATGTATGGGCTATGTATGGCTATACATGACCATATATGATCCATATAGTCTTATATAGACATGATTTTATTTTTTTGTTCATATATTATCATTATTTTATTGATTTATTATAATATAAACAAGTCATATATTTTAACTTAAGACCATAAATAATTCGTTTATAGCTATGTATGTAATTTACACAAGAACTCGAGAAACAAATTATTTTGATCTACAGTGATCTAAATCCTACACATAAGTAAGATCTACGAAAATATGGGTTTTCTATTTTTTGTCTACGAAGATCAAGACAAAAAACGGAAAATCCCTAAACTCAAAAAACTCAAAATTCTGATTTTTATGGAAATTTCAAAGCTCTTTAAAATACAATCTTTTTAAAAATTATAGATCGATCAACCCGGGAAAAACAACTATGCAGATCTAAATCATGGAGCTCGAAAACAGCGGGAAGTTTTGGGGCTGGCCCGCAGGGCCAACTGTTGCCCAAATTTTTTTATAAAACCGACTCTTATGGGACTAGCCGGGGTACTATAAATTGCCTTTATACTACGCTATTAGTACTTGGAACTTTTTTTTACATATAAAAGTGCGGGAGAATGAGAATATTTAAGGTTGTTCCAACTGTTAATGCTAGGATATTGATATGAATGATAAAAAAAAAAATATATTGTCATTTAACATTACAAAATGCCGGGCGAAGCGGACTGGTAAAAGCTATAAAATATAGTTAAATATATTCTTCAATTAGTCAATTAATATAGAATCGATAAATTAAAAATTTTTAGCAAGATAACTATAAGTAAATCAATTTTATTCAAGATACAATTAAATGTAATTTAATATTGCAGGTAATATTTTACTGGTACTTTAGAGGTGAGAGTTAATACAGTCAGCTGCATTTAATTTATACCCATTTTTTGCCGTACTTCTGCCTTGTGAATGTTCTTGCACTTTTTTTTAGTATTTCTGTTTTACTACTCTGTCGCTAATCTTCCGCGGTAAAGACTATTTGTCATTGAGATCTTTCTTCACAGTGTTTCGATTTTCTCTTCTCTTTCCCTTCCTTCCCTTATTCCTTTATCATTTTTTTTTCTCAAATAACTACATCATTGATCGTAATAATAGTTCACCATCGTTTCGAATCTTTCTTTTCTTTTATCTACTATTAAAGACGTAGTCTTTACTCTGCTCTAGCAACACCAGTACGTGATCACAGTAATTGATGTTCTAGAAAATCCGGTAAATTTTCTTTAATTTAGAAATTCAGTACTGTAGAAATTAATCAATGGATTATATTGTCATTAATAATTTATTATATATTAAGAAGTAATTAAAGTCGTATATTACTACAAGCTAAAAATAAAAATGAAAAATATGAGAAATGGCAGACCGTGCAAGTCAGTTCTAAAACTTATAAAATCAAAACACAGTAAGAAAAATAAGAAATTTGTAAAACTACAATCGCTAGTACTAGATATAAAAATGTTATAAAATTTTGCAATGAAACTGAAAAAAATCCTGACTGATCCAATTTACGGTATGCCACCGTGACTTACAGATTTATACCAGTTTATCGTAAATTTAAGGTAAAATTTCTGTACTTTACGGTAGTAGAACCGTATTTTAAACTCCTTTTGATGTATTTTATGGTGCATTTACCGTATTGAGAGTTAACCCAAGTCAAAACTAAAAAAGTAGTTTGAGCCTCAAAAGCCTCAGTTCTTTTGATGTAGGACTTGTCGCTGAATGTAATATGTTATTTAAATCCTCGATGTCCTAAAAGCAGCGTATGAAGGAGTAAATCACCTCTTTAAAATAGTATTTTAACCCTCCAAGGCTTAACATACTTTTAATTTGTGATTTCGAATTCGCTCAATTCTTTAGCATGCACGGAGAAAAATGGTGGCTCAAAACCTAGCAATTTTTATTGTGCTTTCGACTAAAATCGCAATTTTGAATGTCTTCCAATTATTTTTAACGAATAATTAGTTCTTAATATCTAGTTGTACAATTAATATAAAATTATTGAAATTAATTCGTAATTTCCAATACTTTTCGATTGTTTTGTATAAATTAATAAAACTTACTATCTGATTGGTTCTTAAATAAAAAATTATTGAATTTCATACGCAATTTCGAATGTCTTCTAATTATTTTAAACAAATAATTAATATTTGATATTCGATTACTCTTTGAATAAAAAGTTATCAATATTCATTCATAATTTTGAGTAATTTCCAATTTTTTTCTATCAATAAATAAAACTTAATATTAAAATTTAATTTTCGTTATTTTACCAGTAATTTATACAATTGAAATTAGTTTAAGAGGATGAATTTTTTTTAGTCTTATAGTATTAAAATAAACCTTGTCGTCAGGACTCACGGGGGATTGCACTACTGTGAATTAGTTTATATCTCTTATTTATTTTTTTTGTGTTTAAATACAATTTAATGTTTGAGTATGATTAGAACCTTAATATTAAGCATTTATGTATCACAGAAAGTAAATAATAGAACTTGAAATTTATAATCTATTCCAATGTATTGAAATTATCCAAAGAACCCTGAATCTATGACTTATTTATTAATTGCGGGAAATAGAAAACAATTCGAAGTTTCAAATCTGTGTTTGAATCCGTTTGAATTATTCATACAATAGTAAATTAAAAAAATTTATTTATTTATTGGAAGAAATAGAAAATAATTCGAAGTTTCGAACTCGTTTAAATTAGACATAAAATCATAAATTAAATAGTCTATTTATTTGTTGGGAAAAATAGAAAACAATTAAATCTATAGAATTTATTTACATTCGATTGAATAGTTCATAAAATCGTAGAGTAATTAATCGATTAACTTGTTGGAAGAAATAGAAAACCATTCAATGTTTCGAGTTTGTTTAAATTTGTTTGAACACGGAAAAAAATAATCGGTAGCTGTTACCGATTGAAATCAGTTACTGCAACCGATTATTTCGGTTCTACTGATGAATTTCAGTTGACATAAAAAAAATATTTCTGAGGGATGTTACATGGGATGTATGTACGAGTGTGTGCGTGTGTGTCCTCAAGTGCATGCCTGTGTGTCATATGGGCGCGTGTGTGCAAGTGCGTGTATCTGTGTGTGTACGCGTGTGTGTTCCCCTGTGTACGTCTTTGTACACGTATGTGTGCGGGTGCGTGTGTGTGTATACGTAACTGATACCAAAAAAATCGGTAGCGTCTGCCGAAAAATAATCGGTAGCGGCTACCAATTATTTTTTTTTTGTGAATTAGTTATAAAATCGTGAATCTGAAAGTTCATATTCACTCTCTATTCAAAGTAATTGGAATCATAAAATTTTAATCACTATTCAATAATCTTAATTTTACCAGTAAATATTGAGAAAGATTTAATTTTTTTGGTTTCAATTATTTTGAATCGGAATTCAAAGCAATTGAAATCAAAGAAGTTTGAATATTTTTGAATAGTTTCTTATTCGGCTTCTAATTATTGAAAAAAATTCAACTTTCGAAAGCTCCAATTCCAGCCAATATTTTTCAATTCTATGCAAAAAATTAAAATTGATTCAATTTTTTTTCAATTATATTCAATCAATATTTTTAATTAGGGAAATTATGAATCTTTTGCTGTTCTGTGTGACTCCGTTACATAAATTTTATTAAATTCAATTCAACTTTATAAATGTGTTTGATTTCATTATTATTATTATTATTATTATTATTATTATTATTATTATTATTATTATTATTATTATTATTATTATTATTATTATTATTATTTTTTATTATTATTATTATTATTATTATTATTATTATTATTATTATTATTATTATTATTATTATTATTATTATTATTATTATTATTACACAGAACCACCTCTGGTGGGTTTCTAAGCTCACATTTTGTATGTCTCTATCAAATTATACATTATAATTATTTTTTTCTACATCCTTATAGTCTCAGAGTCTTTTCTAAATATTCACGTTCCGCCTGAGTTACGCAATTGCCTTGAAGCCACTCACTGTTACAAGCATAACCTGGACAACAGCCATAACCCTGCGATGGATGGCACTAAAAAAAAAGAATATAATAATTTATTTGACTTTTTACATATTTACAATTTTTAGTCGGATCTTCTGTTGCTCTTTGGCTAAACAATCAATATATTTATTTATTTTGTTTTTTTTTGACTGAAGGTTTTAAATAAACTTCAATATTCTAGCGTTATGTGGCGCGGATAAAGTAATACGACGTTGTGATACACAAAGACAAATATTGGCTTGGAACCTACCAACCCGGGAAAAAATTTTTTTATGAAATTTTATAAAATTTTACTAATGAAATTTCATGAAATCTTATGCTGCAAATGGCCTAATAAAATTTTACAAAATTTCATGGAATTCTGCAAAAAAAAAAAAAAAAGAAATTAGATCTTGAACATTGGTCTAATGGATGAAGGCATTACTGAGACAGACTAATTATATTTTTTATTGATGACCAAATCCTGGTGAATTCTGGGCTCGAACCCACGATTTCTTGATTCGAAGTCCTCGACGATATTCACTGTGTTGACCCACGTACGTGATCGTGTATGAATAAATTGTATATTTATCGAGATATGAAATTTTAAACTTTTATACTAAATTTTATATAATTTTATAAGATGTTATGAAATTTTTAATAATTTTGGAGGAACTGAGAATTTCATAATAAAGTATATAACACATAATAACCCAAGAAAGAATATTTTCATAAAATTTTATAAAGTTATACTATTGAAATTACATAAAATTTTGTAAAAGGAGATAGAATTTCAAGAAAATTTATGAAATTTTACATAATTGTTATAAAGGTTCCAAGGAGTTATTGGTATGAACTTTTGTAAATTTCTTAAAATTTTGTGAAATTTCATACAATTATATATAATATCATAAAAATTTTACATATTTATTACCAAGATCCGAAAGAGTTATTGGTATAAATTTTTTAATATTTTAAAAATTTCATGAAATTATGTAAAGTTTTATAAAAATATAAAATTTTAAAAATATTTATAAAAATTTATTAGAAAATAAGAGATAATTTTCATAAAATTGTACATAGTTTAATGAAATTTTGTAATATTTCTTGTAAGGCCAGAACTTTAATTATGTGAAATTACATGAAATTTTATAGAACTTCATAATATTTCATAAAACTTCATACTCTCTTGAAATTTTATAAAAATATATAAAATTTCATACCACTAAGTCCTTGGGATCTTCATAACAGTTATGTAAAATTTTATAAATTTTTATAAACTTTTATAAAATTTTATGAAATTATACAAAACTATATGAAATTTTACAAAATTTTATGAAATGTTACGAAATTTTGTGAAATTTAATGGAATTATCTCATGGTTTCAAATAAAATTTCATATGTTTTTTGCACGCCTCATAAGCGAAGCGTTGAGGTAGTGCTCTACTCTCAACACGTTAAGGTCAAGCAATTTTCTGGCCTTAAGATGACTCTATTGCGTTGAAATTTCATCGATATGATAATATGAGTACACGTATACCAAGAAAAGACTTGAGAAAACTTATTTTATGTTTTTTAAAGAACATTGGTTCTGCTAGTTTAAAGAAAAAACGAGCTTGAAAAAAATTTTACTTGGACGTCCGGATGTCTGTATGTATCCACTCTTTTGGGATGTAGTCAGAATAACTGCCGAAGAAATTATCGTACCGAGCGGCTTTTTTTTATTTTGTTCAGAATTTTCTCAAGATGAACCCTTTCGATATTCACTATCGTAGTTTCTATCGTTTTTTTTTTAAATAAAATTGAAAATGATGACTGATAGCATTTTTGTATGCAAAATCCCGTGTATATTTTTTTCCACCGATGCTACCTCTGACGGATATTTTTGCAAACCTTATATATATATATATATATATATATATATATATATATATATATTCCATTATGAACCTTTTACCGGTGCTGCATCCAGGCGGCTTTTTTTTGCACAACTCTTTTTTACTTTCTTTTTTTTTGACGTCAAATGTTGCAAAAACAGTAGCGTGATAGTAGCAATAACATTTTTTTTTGTTTTACTCTATAATTGAGGGATACAAGTTATTTTGACTTCAAAATTAAATAAACGTTATGAGGCGTGCACTTTTGGATTTTCCAAACTTTTTTTCATTTTATAAAAATTTCTTCAATGAAATTTTGTCAAACTTTATAAAATTTTATGAAATTTCATAAAAATATATAAAATTTCATACCAATAACTCCTTGGGACCTCGATGAACTCTTTGAAAAAAAACAAACAATAAAAAAAATTTTTGTCTTGCGCTTTTTCTCAGGATTGCGTGATAACCGTAAATCTAAATAACAAGTTCTGAGTAATTGGCATTGTGTGCGAATGCATGAATCTTTTGTAAAATTTTGTTGAATAATTAAGCTACAATAAAATAGCATAATGATATAGCGGGTACGTGAAATTTATAAATTTTCATGATCAAAATAATCATACATACAAAATGCAGTATCAAAGTAAATATGCAAGTGATTTGTTTTAAACGAAAATATTTTTTAGGAAATTCCCTAAAGCTTAGGGGGTGGATAAAAATATAAGTCCATTTAGAATTAGTATTGCAAAATGATGATTTTACGATTTTAATTCTCGTTGTGTATATTTTAGACATTAAATTTTCAGTGAGGAAGTAATTATCGAAATTAGTAGAAAAAAAAAAAAAAAAAAAAATTGAATTTGTAGGTTTTTTCAAAATTTCAAGTCACCGACCAAAGCTTACTTACCCATTTACCCTGACATCCTTTAACTGCACTAGTATAGAGACCAATCATCAAGAAAATTGATAATAATAATAAAGTTGTTTTCGACATTTGGTTCTGATTCTGGAAAAATAGTAGAACTATTATTTAAATAAAATATTCTTGCTATACTATCAAGTTTATGTAAAACAATCTTGTTTTTTTAAGAAAATCAAAATTCCTATGAAATGATTTGGATACGATTTTATTGAGTCTTTCGAGCAATATTTGATATCAGATTTGACAAAAATTTTCTTACACATTTAAAAAAAAAAAATTCAATTTCTTAAAAATGAAAAGTCTCGAATCATTTTTAGATATGCTGAAAAATCTTCAAATTATTGAAACGTTACTTTTACTATGATAAAATTATTCTTGGAAATAATTATCTTACGTCTTTAATAACGATCTAAGTATCAGTCAGTCGAACTCAAGATTTGGGTATGAATTATTTACTGTTGAATCGCGCTATTAATAGTGATTTTGCTGGATACTCTTTTCCTTGTTTGCACAATCAAGATTAGATCTTCAGTTCAAGAGTTAAAAACATTGATATCACAAATAACCTCCGATAACTTTTGATTGTATGACTTTTGAACTGTTTTATAACGTTACTAACAGAGTAAATTTTCCATCGTTATTTTATTGCATCAGATTTTTTCCTTTAATTCTTACCCTCGCGGACCTGGAATCACTGTAAAATCACAGTGAAATCACAGTGAGATTATAGTAAAAACATTGTGAGACCATGATGAAATTACGGTAAATTTCACTAAAAAATATGAAAATAATTTTACTATATCCAGTTCAGCAAATTTTACTATATTAGAATGGAAAAAAATCAAATTAAATTTTTAATAACTTTTAACTTTTTATCATTAGTGCTACCATTTTGATTATTATTGTTATTTATGTCATCTGTATTGGTGTTTGTATCGATTTTTATTTTTAAAAATCACTTGCTTTAACCGAGATTCGAACGCTGATCTCCCGCGTGCGAGTCCTTTTCTATGTCTAACGGCCTGATGTTTCCTTTGAACAAAAGTTTCTGAACTTGTAATACATATTTTTATATGCTATCCTTACCAACTTTTAATTTTATCTACACATAGTAAAATTTAATTTACAGATTATATAATCGTGTTAGCAAAAAATACATTACGTATAATAATTTTTAATATCTTCTTATGTAATAATTGCCAACCAGTAAATTTTACTAAATGTTTTGCAATAATTAAAATACAGAATGTATTTACTGACATCTGTTATTAAATTTTACTACAATATTGTAATTTTGACTATATTTTTTTCTCCATGTACAGTAAATTGGCAGTGAATTTTTGGTAAATTCATAGTAAATTTACAGTAAATTAGCAGTGAATTCACAGTGAATGTACAGTGGATATCCTGTAAATTTCTTACGATTTTACTCGTAAACTTTGGAACTGAAAATAATAATAATAATAATAATAATAATAATAATAATAATAATAATAATAATAATATTAATAATAACGAAGTATGAATTACTTTATTATAATTTAGAATTATTTTGACATCTTATAAATTTTTTTTTATAAAGGAAAGCTCCATATATACACACAGTCATTCAGACGTCACATGGGAAATGATATGAACAAATATGTTCGGGGCCTCCTAACCTCGCGTTCTAATGAAAACTCGATTTTCGAATATCGAGGTAAAAAAAATAAATTGTCACTATACCACTCTAAAGCTACGATTTGACGACTGTGGTGTCAAATCATCATAAAACTATAATCAAATCACCATTAATTTACCAAGGAATCGTGGTGAAATCACCATTAATTTACTGTGTAATCATGGTGAAATCACCATTAAGTTACCGTGGAATCATGGTGAAATCACCATTAATTTACTGTAGAATAATGGTGAAATCACCATTAATTTACTGTAGAATAATGGTGAAATCACCATTAATTTACTGTGAAATCATGATTGAATCACCATTAATTTACTCTAAGCTCGCAGTGAAATCACAGTGAAATCACTACTAAATCACAATGACAAAATGGCACAAAATGACTGTGAATTCACGATGAAATCACCGTAAATACACCGTAAAATTACGGTGAAAGTGAATTCACTGTGATTTTACAGTGATTCCAAGTCCGCGAGGGTAGTAAGTTGTCGTAAATCCTAGATAGTCTTTCCTGATTAAAAATAATCATTGAAAAGTATTGAAAATTATTTCAATTATTTTCAATCCATACGGAGATTTTGAAAAATAAAAAATGGAATTGAAATTTCGATCATTTGTGTACTTTCTAATTCTTATAATGGAATTCAAAAGTATTGAAAAGAATTCAATCTTTCGAAAGATTTTATTATTATTATTATAATTTATTTTTTATTATTATTATTATTATTATTATTATTATTATTATTATTATTATTATTATTATTTCTTTTTAAGTTAAATGCTCAGGGGGTTATCCCCGGTAGTCCGACTCTACCGAGGGCCTCAACTGAGCGCCAAATCATTACTGCTGCGATGCTTCATCAACAAGATGATTAGCATGCGCAGCAGGCCAAGTTTCGTTGCCTAAGTAGACGGAGGGATCCGAGAATTACAGCCTTTTGCATCCTCGATGCCAAAAACTCAACTTGCGATGAGCAAGTTGGGATTTTAGCCAATGCAGATACAAAATTCTGTTTCATCCCTCCTAGGACGCCAACAATGAGTACGACAAGCTTGACACGGTAGCCTGGGTAAAGTTTGCCAATTTCAAACAGGAGATCCTGATATATTTCGTGTTTGTGCTCTTCTTTAACCGTGATGTTATATTCAGCTGGAGCTGAAAACTCAATAACATAAATGTTACGAGCGGTTTTATCAAAGAGCACAATATCAGGTTTATTATGATCTATTTATTATTATTATTATTATTATTATTATTATTATTATTATTATTATTATTATTATTATTATTATTATTATTTTCAGTTCCAAAGTTTACGAGTAAAATCGTAAGAAATTTACAGGATATCCACTGTACATTCACTGTGAATTCACTGCTAATTTACTGTAAATTTACTATGAATTTACCAAAAATTCACTGCCAATTTACTGTACATGGAGAAAAAAATATAGTCAAAATTACAATATTGTAGTAAAATTTAATAACAGATGTCAGTAAATACATTCTGTATTTTAATTATTGCAAAACATTTAGTAAAATTTACTGGTTGGCAATTATTACATAAGAAGATATTAAAAATTATTATACGTAATGTATTTTTTGCTAACACGATTATATAATCTGTAAATTAAATTTTACTATGTGTAGATAAAATTAAAAGTTGGTAAGGATAGCATATAAAAATATGTATTACAAGTTCAGAAACTTTTGTTCAAAGGAAACATCAGGCCGTTAGACATAGAAAAGGACTCGCACGCGGGAGATCAGCGTTCGAATCTCGGTTAAAGCAAGTGATTTTTAAAAATAAAAATCGATACAAACACCAATACAGATGACATAAATAACAATAATAATCAAAATGGTAGCACTAATGATAAAAAGTTAAAAGTTATTAAAAATTTAATTTGATTTTTTTCCATTCTAATATAGTAAAATTTGCTGAACTGGATATAGTAAAATTATTTTCATATTTTTTAGTGAAATTTACCGTAATTTCATCATGGTCTCACAATGTTTTTACTATAATCTCACTGTGATTTCACTGTGATTTTACAGTGATTCCAGGTCCGCGAGGGTAAGAATTAAAGGAAAAAATCTGATGCAATAAAATAACGATGGAAAATTTACTCTGTTAGTAACGTTATAAAACAGTTCAAAAGTCATACAATCAAAAGTTATCGGAGGTTATTTTTACTCTTAAAGATACAACAAAAATAGCCTAGTATCAGTTTTTGGAAAAAAATAAATTTTTTAATTTTTTATTTGATTTCAAGTTTTCCTGTATATTCAAACTTACCTTTCGCGCCTGCTTTTCTTTATTTATTATTAATATAACTTATAAACTATTGCAGATACAACAAATTCATCAAGACTTTTTTTCTTCTAAATCAGCTATTAATCAAATTTATAACTAAACCAAAGCTCTAACTTAATTATTTATATAATTTTTTTGCAATTATTTATGAAAGTTAAAGGAAAAAAAATTTTTTTTATTCTGACACATTTATTCATAATTTCTAAGATTATACAGTTACAGCCTCAGCTAAGAGCTCAACTTGTTCATTAACTAATGCAGAATGAAAAAATATATGAGCAACTTTTGTCGTATCTGTTATAGTTAATGAGATATTTCGACTTTTAAAACAAAAAAAAATTTTTTTTCTTAAAGGTCAGAAGTGGGCGGAGCTTACACAAGCGAGAGTTCCCGTTTTCGGCCGTATTTTCGACCCTCTGAAAAAATTATAAATATTGGTCCTAGAGTTCGGGGAGGTAGGACTTTTTTTTAGGAAATTTCTTCCTCTTTTTGGATCTTTTTTCAGGTTTCAAAAATTTTGAATACTTTTTGAGATATTCACAAAAAACGAAACCCCTTTTATTTTTTTACTAAATTGTTTATAACTTTTGTAATTTTTGCAAGCGCCACTCCAAATTTTTCAAAAAGTTTCTAGATGCGATAACGAATCGAATGACACCTCGATCATAATTTTCCGAGGCGAATAAAAAATTTTGACCTCAAAAGCACATGTTGACTAGACTATAAGGACGTCCTTCGGCTGAAGAAGAGAGCCCGTATACATTTTGTTGGCCAACGCTGGACTAAACTTTTCCTCACGTATTTTGGGCCAAGGATCACAAAAATCGAGTCCATTTTGTTCAAAAGTGGTGCAAACAATTATTAATAACAATTTAATTGTTTAAATTAAAATAACTCCCGAACCGCTCGTTTTTTGGGGCAATTTATTTGAAACAAAATATTCAAAATGAAAAAATACACAAAAAAGGTATCACAGTGTTTTTTTGTATCTAAAATATTTCACGAGATATGACGAAAAAATTAGCCAGGCGCTCGGACCTCTCCTTCTCGAACGAGCAACTGCCTATCGCGCGCACTCTCGGCAAAATCGCGTCAGACGCTTGATAGGCCGGAATTTTTTCAAGTATTTTACATTACAAATGAAAGAAAAGAAAAAATAGGACAAAATGTCGATATCACCAATCGACGGTATTGTTTTTTTTAAACGAATTTCTGTCGTATCGTTCAGACGTTTTTTTTTTTTTTTTGTTAACAAAAGTTATAAACGAATGGATTTCTTCAAAGTCTGGTTTGGATCGAAAAAATTTTTTTCCTTTGGCAGAATTGCGTTATATGGTTATAGAAGACTTCTGACCAAAATTCGTCCAAATCGAAAGGGGTTGATTCCAACTATCGGTCGATTTGACATGGAATGACCCATATAATTGGATCTCATCATTTTTTCTCGGGTGTTCACAACATAGCTTCAATATTTCTGTTAAAATACTTTTTAAAAAGTAAGTAGATGGTTTTATATATCTTTATAATTCATTATACCCTTGTAAATGATTTACATAAACTGACTTGTGAAATATTTGAATCGGAATGATATGAGTATTATCGAAGTATAAAATTTCAATCTTTTGAAAAGCTTTTAATGATTGACAATCTTATTTTAATATAATTCATAGTGGTTAACCCTACAGTAATGACCAACTAGAGAGAATGTGAAGCATCTAATCTTGAGATACGAGCCATGTCAAGTGCGTAATTGGGTTCACGAGTCAACGAGTGAGATTATCTCGAATATCGTGACTCCACATACTGTAGCCCTCATAATATGTTTGTGAGTACACCTTCGTGTTTACTCAATCATGTGCACGCTATAGAATATCTATACTTAAGCATCACCTAAGAAACATCATGAAATAATTAACATTGAGATCGACGAATTGAATACTGGAGGATAAAGTTTAAAATAATTTGAGCTCACATTGAGCCACTCCACTTAAAATACTCAAAAAAAGAAACACAGTAAATTTCAAGAGTGTACGAGCACGAGTCTATCGGTTGTTAACTTTGTTAGGGTCGAGCTTGTACGTTTGCTGTCATGTCAAAACAATGGCAACGTGTTACTTATATTTTACTGTTGGCAATCTAGATTTTTTGGTTCTATTAAATTTTCTGACTTCAATGAAAATAATCTCCATATTATTTTAATGAAACGGTTGCCATTATCCATTTATCAATAATGAATTATGATCAATGATTGAAATGATTACGGCGGCAATCGACGCATTTTTTTTTTATGTTTCAGAGCTGATTAGATTTTGAGATCAATCGATTCCCTGATAAAAAAAATGATTTAGAATAATTCAAAACAATTTGAAATGATTTAAAACAATTTGAATCGACTAATATATAGATATACACTTAATATGGAATTCCGTCATTTCTAAGAAATTTCAAAAGAACTGAAAAAAATGTTTTTTTTTCGTATTTCTTGTATATCTTAGAATCTAATTGATCGATCGATCTGAAATTTCCGGAAAAGTTGACAGCCAATAAGATCTTTCAATTGCCGTAAGAATCATTCCGATCAGTTAATTAGTTGAAAAGTTATAGCAACCCGGGAAAAAAAATTTAGATCAATTCAAATAAAATTAGATCTGATGTTTCAGATCTGCATTTTGGACAGATCTGTTCAGATCAAATTAGATCTACTCTGATCAGAATAGATCTGCTTGGATCTAAACAGATCAAGATAAATAAAAAACACTCTTACATCTGCTCAGATCAAATTTGATCTAATTTGCTAGATCTAAATAATCTGTTTTTTAATCTTTATTCTTGTTATTATCATATTTATATTTTCTATAATAAAAGAATTATTAGTTGAATAAACAAAAAAATGTATTGATTTTAATTATGATAGAGTTTTTACAATTATCAAAATTTAGGTGAATGTTTTAAAAACTAGCTAGTTAATCTTATAATTATAATATAATGTGAAGAAATATTTCTCTATAATCTGTACAGATCTAATCTGATCAGAGCAGATCTGGACTTTTTTTCCCGAGAAAAAGTTATATCAGCTCAGATCTGGTTTGATCCGTACAGATCCAATTAGATCTATTTATATTCACTTCATAAATCGATTGTTTAATCAATGTTGATCTATTTTAATTTGACTAGATCTAGGTTGATCTAACTTGATCTAGGTTGATCTGACTTGATTAGATTTGATCAGGGTAGATCTGGACTATTTTTCCCCAAAGAAAAATGTCATATCTGATCTGATCTAGTTTGATCTGAACAGATCAAATCAGATCTACTCTCATCTGGGTTCAATATAAATTTTATGATCAAATTTGATCTGAGCTGATCTAATTTAATCAGAACAGATCTAAATTTTTTTTCCCGGGAAGTTTACACACATACAGGCGACCGGTGAAAATGTCCAGTGCCAGAATATTCTGAGGAAAATGTCCAATGACGTATCCAAGATATACATGAAATTCACTGGCCGGACCGTTTAGATGATAATTAGTCGAGTTACATATACACAGATAACGCTCGTTACGATAGTGTATTAGTTGATTTATTATCTATCAATAACTTAATAAAAATAATATACTAAATATATTAATTTTATTTAAAACCGTACGATGGACGGTGGCGTGTAGCTCCAACCCATTTATAATTTTATAGTAACTCTGTGTTAGGTATCAGGCGAGTGTGATGGAGGTGCCTCACTGACGATTCCACCATCACATCCGGATAAAGCCTAATATTGTTCGGTCTCTATAGACATTCATTAGCTAATAAATTAATTTCATTACAAATTGTTAGTTGGTAGATTAACTGTATTATTACACTTAATTCACACGTTTATCTATTAATTAACCGATTAATTAATTACCCGACTAGAAAGTACTGTGGGATCGCCCAGAGTATACATGTGCATCTCATTGGGTTATAATAAGGCATGTCCAATAGAGAAATCCATATGCGGACCCAATAAAAACTCAACTGGGAAATCCTAATCGAAAAGAAATTAAATTATTGTAAGTTTTATCTTATTGGGGCTTGTGGAAGATTTTAGTGGGAAAACCCACCGTGATAATGAAATATAATAGTCATTTTTTCTCATTGGATTCTGTGTGGGACCCAAGAGCGAAAACCCAACAAAAAAAATTATATAGTCAGTTTTTCCTCATTGGGTTTCATGTGGGACTATAAAGGGAAAACCCAATTTGAAAAAACAATTATTGTGTTCACACTATTTACTATTTTACATGGAAATTGATCGCAAAAAATATCTGGATAGAATGATTCATAATTTCAGTGAAATTAGAAGTTGTACAACAAATTTCGTACGTAAGTATACGTTCACTTGATTTCAAGTGTAGCTGCTTTAATTTTTTTCTATACTCTTCGAATATCATATAAAAAAAGATTCAACGTATTTGAGCCCAAAAACTTAGTATTTCCTTAAGTATCCCGTTTTGCCCTCCCTATATTTATACAAAGAGTACGTCGACCATTGCATCATGGATTTTTTATATCTTCATCGGTGATTCTTTGATGTCATAATAAATATACTATTTACACTTAGGAGATCTCATACGTGGGTCAGTGCAGTGGATAGCGCCAAAAACTTTGAATCGGAAGGATGCAGGTTCAAGCCCAGCAGTCACCGGGATTTCTCATTTATTAAATTCATGTATACTTCCTCTCCCAGAAGGGGTTTTGGCGCCCTCTAGGGGGCGCCAGACCAAGTACGTACCACCCTCTTCGTGGGTTCTGGGACCAGTACTCCAATCGTTAGCGGTGCCCGCATGTTTTGCACCTTGTAACATGTGGCAACTCCGTGGTTGCAGGAAGCCAATAGGTACCTCTGCGCGGGTGTAAGCCCATCTTCAGGCAGCCTAAAAGCCTAAGAAGAAGTAGCCCGTAAACAATACTTATCACTGGCATACAGTGATAATCACTCGGGGGACAACAGAGGGCAATCTTTTATAGCTGCTGTCTTACACCCGAGTGAGTATAAGTGCAAGTGGAGGAAGCCCTTATGAGTATGGGGAGAAGTTGCGTCCCACCACTAAACCTACGCAACCGGTTGACCAGAGCCGAAGTCTGGTGCCACGGGGGGCCACTTTCCAAGCCCTCTGTGACCAGAGTCTCTCTATTTCCTGAGATGGAAGCAGTGTTTGGCCCAAGAAGAGGTTGGACTCGTGGTGGCTGATGGTAAGGCACCTACATGCACTGCATGCCTAATGGGTAAGCTAATGTGAGCTCATGCTCACATTTCGCTTTTATAATATTATGGTAGAAGTTAGATAGGGACCTCTCGCAACGCGTGTATGCCCAAAAGGGCGAGGAAACGGCTTCCGGTCGGCGGAGGTGGACTTAGGTCCCGTTACATTAATTAATTAATTGTATACTTCCTCTAAGTAATGTTCCAAGTACATTAAATCACATTTCGGATCAAATTAAAATTTTCTTGCTCAATTTAATATTTTTTTTTCAATAGGGATGCCCTAGTGGGATCTCTTGGGGATTTTCCTATTGGGGCATAGCTGGGACTGCCCAATGAAGGCCCAATAGGTCTTTGTGTTACATCCCTATGTGCAGTCCCTATAGAGCAACCCTATAAGGACCCAATAGGTCTCACATACAAACCCGGGAAAAAATGATCGGACCTGACCATGCCTGTTCATGTATGATCAGGCCTAAAATTAGACCTGCTCATGCCTGTTCATGTATGATCAAGCCTGAAGTTAGACATGATCAGGCCTGATCATACCTGTCCATGCCTGTTCATGTCTGAAGTTTTAAATAAGATCAGGCCTGATCATACCTGTTCATGCCTGTTCATACCCGTTCATGCCTGTTCATGTCTGTCCATACCTGTTCATGTCTGAAGTGTTAAATACGCTCAGGCCTGATCATACCTGTTCATACCCGTTCATGCCTGTCCATGCCTTTCATGTCTGAAGTGCTAAGTACACTCAGGCCTGATCATACCTGTTCATGCCTGATCCAGCCTGATATATGGGCTTAAATTAAAAATCTTAGTTATAATTAAATATTACTAACTTAGTTATAATTATATATAGCTAACGTAGTTATAATTATACATAACCTATATATAATTTCATATAACTATAAATCAATAATTAATAAATTAGATATAAAATTTTGTTAACTAAAAATCTATCATGTAGAAGATAAAAAATTTTGTTGACCAAGAATCTATCCCATATAAGATTTTTATTACTTGAGGTTCATACAAAACTTTCTTTTCAAGTCAATCTCTTAAGTCAACGGGTAGCGGGTTAAACTTCCGAGTGCGAGGTCCACGGTTCAAATCCTGCAGAAGCCCAAATTTTTTTTTTTATATATTAATAATTATATATAATTGTATATAGTTATACATAATGATATATAATTATATAGAGCCATTTTTTATCTATAGTTTTTTTACCCGGATGGGCATGAACAGACCTGACCATGCCTGATCAGACCTGATCAGGCCTGGTCAAGCATGTTCATTTTTCATGTCTGATCAGGTCTGATCATTTTTTCCCGGGAATTTCTAGGGATAATCCATAAAAATTAATAATGTGTACAGATGTCGGCTTTACACTGCTTACGATATCCTACTGGCGGCATACGGTTTCGGCGGTTAGAATCATGGTCGAACATTTTATCACGTTGGATATTGTCATCGTTGGACATTGTTGCCATTGGATATTTTTGTTATGGATATTGTTGTTGTTGGATGTTGTTGCCGTTGGATGTTTTTGTTTTAGATATTTTCACCTAGCGCCACACACACATGCAGATACTCGAGATTATTCTGAAAATGGGCAGAGCTTCCTAGGACCTCAAAATGTAAACAATCTAAGGAAAACTCGATTTTCGAAAATCGCTTTTTTAAATTCTACAGCTAATTTAAATTTGACAATGATCAGTATGATCGTTTCAGAGATATTTAAATATAACCGTTTTTAACTATTTCTTTCTCCTGGCAATATCGAGACGATCTTCCCGTGGGATTTTATAGTATACTTGACTGTTTAGATTTTATTAATGAAAATGAACTAATCGGTTTAAGAGAAATAGGAAATAGAAAATAGAAAAAGAGGGTGCCTAAACGTAACACGGTTTAGGACTCACGCGGGCCAGCAAGGAAGATACATTAACTTCTCAAGCGTCATAGGCTGCCGCACCTTGGTGTTCGTTGTTTTTATTACCTCGATTCGCGGTTCTGGAGGGAATAATTTTGAATACATAATTGTATGAATTTGGAATACAGTCAACTGTGATTCCCTGATTGGAGGAAACGTTAACGACGTGCAACGAGGTGTTGGCCGAAATTGCTGTCCTTAAAATTGTTAACGCTGCACTTTACAGCGAGCGCGGCAAAAAGACCCTTTTAATATATCCACCAAGCCGGATATAACACTCTGAAATAAATTGATTTTAATTTTTCCTATTAGTTGTAATCAGAATTTGCGCAATACTATTTTTTGAATGAGACCGATTGGATTCAGAGTTAGATTTCAATCGGAAACGCGAGGCTGGCTTGAATGCATTCCAGTATAACAAGTTCGATTAAAGGACAATCTTACCTAGGGAATCATATAGGGAAAATTGTGTAATTCAATGTCGAGAGTAGATACATACGCACGTGTCTTTCAGTAATTTTATTATTTTATCACAATTTTGATCGTGCTTGTTGAAAAAGTAAGTGCCTGAGTGATTGAAATAGTTATTGGAGTGTCATGTGATATTAGTTAATGTAGTGTAATATATACTTTATCTATAAAAAATTAAAATCATTTCTTAAAATTATAACCTCTAAAAAAAAAAAGGTTCTTCAGTGCTGCATTCTGGTGTTACATCGATACATCTAATATCTCAGTGGGTACTTATTACAATTCAAATTACTACTTTAACATGTCGAAATCAATATGTGCTCTGTGCTACAGAGAAATTAAAGAAGATAATGGCACTAAATCAACTGCTGCTTGTGGACACCGGTTTCACTATATCTGTGTAAAAACTCGTATGAATTTGACAAGTTCGACAGATGTTAATGTTTTGTTGCAACATAATTGTATATGTTCTTCAAATGATAAAAGTCCTAATACTTTTACTATGCCTGATTCAATTAAGGCATATATGGAATCGGTTGATAAAAAGCTAAGTATTTTGTCTACTGTTCAAGAATCTCTGAGAATAACTCAAAGTTCGATTGTGGAAGTAAAAAGTGAACTATGCAAAATTACTGAATTAAATGCAAATATGTCTGCTAAATTTGATGAATTAGAATCTAATATTGATATAGTCACCAAGGCCCAGATTGAGGTTGAAGAAAAGATTGTTGAAAACAATATACGTACAGATGCTGTTGAGAAAAGATTACTTATGATGGAATCTCAAACTATCGCTAATCAGCTGATTATAACAGGTGTTCCAGATAACAATACTGAGGAATCTCTTACTGAACTTATAGTGAATCTTGGATAAATATTGGAACTTAACTTGTTGGATAACCATATTTTTGATGTTACAAGACTTGGAAGAAAAAACCAAATATTAATAGAGCTATCATGGTTCATCTATCTTCAAACAGCCTCTGTAAAAAAGTTATTGACTCAAAAAAGAAGAAGAAGAAGTTAGTTGCATCTGATTTTATAATTGGTGGTAGTGATCAAGCAAAAGTTTATATAAACTATCGAGTTTCGAACACATTATACAACCTTAAACGTCAAATTCTTGCCACATTTCCTTCGTTACCCAGTAAATCAGTGTGGACTGGTAGGGATGCCGTTTATGTGCGCGTTAACGAAAATAAATCACCAATCAAAATAGTTAGAGAGAGTGATATTGATAAAATTGATCAATAGCTAAATTTGAAATACATGAAAAACGAAGAGGTTTACGTTAATGTGTGTCATCTAAATGCCCAATCGCTGTATCCTCATTTTGATCAGTTTAGAGACTATTTCAATGACTTCAATTATGACATTATTGCTATTAGTGAAACGTGGTTTAGCTGTAATGTTTCTGATAATCAAGTGTCTCTTGAGTCATATTTATTAGTTAGAAATGATAGAGTAGGTAAGAGAGGAGGTGGTGTTGCGTTATATATTAATAAAAAAATTTTGCGTGAAAAGAATTGGTAATTCTTATTAAATTGTTAATATTTCTGAATATTTAATGGTTGAGGTATAGTTGCCCAATAAGACAAAAATCTTAATTGTAGTTAACTAGAGACCACCTCATGGTGATGATCTAAATATATTCGTAAATGAAATCACAAAACACTTAGTGAAATATAAACATTGCATAATATTAGGTGATTTAAAAATTAACTTACTATATGCAGATCGAAAATCATCACTATTTAAGGATATTATATCACAATTAGGATTACAAATAGTACCATTTAACGCAACACATCATACTTTGAATTGTAATACTTGGCTTGATTCAGTCATTGTTGATAACATAAATAATGTAATTAGTTCAGGTCAATCTTCAGAACCTTTTCTATCAAATCACGACTTAATATATATAAAATATAAGTATAAAATTGAAAAAAGAAAAAGAAAAACTATTACCTATCGAAATTGGTCATTAGTTGATATGGATGCTATCAAAGAGGAAGTTATGAGAATGAATTTGAACGCCTTTGAATTCATAGATTGTGCAGATTATAAGCTAAGTTTATTTAATACTTTTGTTAATGAATTAATTAATAAACATGTACCGTTGTGTATTAAAGTAATTAAAAGATCTTTGCTGCCATGGATTAATAGTGAAATTAAGGTATCAATTCGTATCAGAAATAGATTGTATAGATCATATCGTAGAACTAAAAATTCGATTATTTATGCTCAATACACTAAAATGCGAAAGGATATAATGAGAAAAATCACAAAAAATAAAGCAAGTTATCTTCTACATAAATTTATAATTGCGAATAACTCAAAAATTATTTGAAATGAATTTAATAAATTAGGATTAACTAAATCAAAAAATAATACAACTAATCCGTTATTAGATATTGAAAAACTAAATAACTACTATGTAAATTTAATAACAAACAATCAGTATATAGTCGATAATTTTAATTTGTTAGGTAATAATGGTTTTGTTAGAGGTATTAATAGATTTGAATTGAAAGAGGCTAGTATTCACACAATTAAAAAAAGCTTAATGAGAACTTCAACAAAGGCACAAGGACCAGATAATATCTCAATAAAAATATATAAACGCCTAAATAATTTATTGTTACCATTAATTCAAGATATTATCAACTGCTCGATAAGAACAAAAAATTTTCCATCATTATGGAAATATTCATACATAAAACCACTAGCCAAAATAAAAATACCAACTAATTTTAAAGATTACAGACCAATATCTATTTTATGCTCTTTTTCGAAAGTATTAGAACGGGTCATATATGACCAAATTTTAGATTACATGGATATAAATAATCTTTTTGATCCATATCAAACAGCATATAGAAAGGGTTTTTGAACTCATACTGCAGTAATAAAATTTACTGATGATATTAGGTTAGGGCTTGATGTAGGTGAAATAACGTTGGATGTATTATTTGACTTATCAAAGGCATTCGACTCAGTTAATCATGAATTATTACTCAAAAAACTATATTACATGAATTTTCCTGAAGATTTTTTAGACTTCCTCTACACTTATTTATGTAATAGATTACAATCAGTTAAATACAACAGTGAGACTTCTTTCTGGAGGTTCAATAAAAATGGTTTTTTATTTGATTGCAACACATATTTATAAAGCGATATATCTTGTCGATACAGGCTTATGGGGAGATAAATTGCATTTGCAACGTGATATTTATAATCTTAGAGTTGACCAAATAAGAACTGATTCATTATTAATACCTTTTTGTCATTCTAACTATTACAAAAAATCGTTTATTGTTACGGGTATCAATTTATGGAATTCGTTGCCTAAAGAAATAACGTCAGCAGAAACACTAAATATTTTTAAGACAAGATGCTTTAAATATCTGATGTGTCACGAGAGAATATAAAATATTTTTAATTATATACATCTGATCTTCGAATTATGTATTTCAAAATTATTGATAGGATTTATAATGAATAATAATGTATGTATCATATGAGATATTGTATCTTTGCCGGTTCTGAAAGGGTCTCTACCCTAGAACCGTAAAATTAATAAATAAATAAATATATGCCTGTGTATGCGCAAGCGTGATTATGCGTATAGTCACATACGAACGCATTAAAATAATTAATATATCCTTATATGATAATTATTAACGCTCAATACATACCGATGCCCTGGTTGTACGTGATGATTTTTCTACGGGTAGTAATGAAAAAGAAATCAAACATGTAAGTCGATACTTGGTTCGAAGGCTGACAAACCTACCGTTAAATGTTAAAAAAATTAAAATAAAATTATTCATTCTATTTTAAAAAAAAATAATATTAAAATTAGTCAAAAACAAATTTTCAGCAATTAATTCTGATGTGGTGCTCATCTGGAATAAATACAGCAAACTATACTTAAAAGTACAAACTTTGGTGTCAAATTATACTCTCAGGAATTCTTACTCTAATTTTATACAGAATAAACACCCATCATTGTAATATAGAGATTACAAAACGTTCAACAACAACAAAAAAAATTTAAAGAAATTGAATTTATTGATATGTATGTACAATTATATTATTTACATTTTTTATACTTATGTGATTTTAGAGAATTAAAAGTTAACAATGATCTTTTATATAATACTACTTATATTTTTACTGATTACTTTAGTGTATTGATATTGGGAATATTATTGGTCGTGATAGTAAATGTAAACGATAATAGCTGAATTCACCCGAATGGATGTTTGTTACTTCCTTTGAATTTTTACGGGATAGGTAATTAATTTTACATTAGTATTATATTAAGTAAAAATAAAAATATTAAATACATTGATTTAATCTCGTTGTTCTGGTCATTGCCATTTCCATGATGCATTGCGGCGGGATGCTCGTCTGCAAAAAAACAATGTAGGTATTTGTAATGTATTTTTTTTTCTTCAACGAATTTATCAGACAAAAATTTTAATGAGAAGCAAATAGTATACCTATAATAAAAATATACCCTATCAAAAAAATCCATGTAGGATTCTAGCCTAGATTCCTATGTGGATTACCACATGGCGTTTTCGAATGGATTCCCATATGGTTTCTTATAGGAATTCACTCCATGCCAAATGCATATGGAAATCGTATGGAATCCCATGTGTATGTTTACCTCAATTTCTCATAGAAATCTGCACCATGTCAACATAGAAATCCAGATACCCGCAGTTTCCTATGTGGATTTCCCATATGGAAATCCAGATATACATGGATTCCTATGGGTTCTTATGTAATCCCACATGAATTTTTTTTGATAGGGTAGGAACTATACTCTCTCTTTTCAAAGTAATCTTTTTAAAAATCTACAGCTGACTCAATGAATGACATAACTTGAACGAAAAACCAATTTGTGAAACTATATAGACCCTGGCGGTTTAGAATCACGGTGAAAACACGGTGGGTTTGTTCCATTTTACTACTGTGATTATGCGGTGTATCCACCGTGATTCCCCGGTAGCTTTACTACCGTGTATACACGGTGTTTCCACTGTGATTACACGGTGGAATGGCACAAAGTAACCGTGGAATCATGGTGGATACACCGCGTCATCACAGTGTATCCATCGTGGTAAAGCCACCGTGGAATCACGGTGGATACACCGCGTAATTACAGTGGATACACTGTGTATACACGGTAGTAAAATGGAACAAATCCACCGTGTAACCTCGGTGGATCCACGGTGTTTACACTTTCACAGTGTTTCCACCGTGATTCAAATCTGCGAGGGGAATATCATTTTAATTTGTTAACAATAATGATAACACAAAAACTTTTGCCAAGATCTCAAAATATTTTCAGTCTAAAATTTCAAATAATCTTAACAAAGTAAATATACTATTTTTTTGTAAAGATAAAATTTATGAAGATCCGAAAACAATAATGTGAATATTGAATGAGCTTACCTTTGACCACATGCACTCTTATGCTACCAGGATTCGCATTGCTCGGCTTACAGGTGTATAGTCCTGAATCGCTTGGCATAGCATATTGTATCATCAACCGACTTGAAGTTTCTCGACCTTTTTCCGTGACAAGACTGATACCACCCCGTGGTGAATCAAAATTGATATCCTAAAATGTTAAAAAATTAAAGTGTACTCTTCATAAATCAACGAATAAAATCATACTCTTTCGATTGTCATTTATTCAACTACAACAGTTTTAATTTTTATCATCGCCCGTCTAAATCGAAACAACTTTATTTTTTTTCATGCATATCGAAAGTCAAAACCTTACCTCGCTATTGTGACGCCAGGTCATCGTGGGAGGTGGATCTGGAGCATATTTGACGAGGCAAGTTAAATTAATGGTACTTCCTTTATTTACAAAAAGATCGGGTTGACCGATTATAATCGTGACAGGTTCTGCAACACATTATTGAAGTCTATATGAGCGATGAAATCAAATTTGGACATAAATATATATTCGTGCTAGTGCACTTTTAACAATGCGGTTCTAACTTTTATTTCAAATTTGATTTATTCGGTTTTACTGTTGATATTAAATTAGCACAGTTTCTAATAATTCTTGACTAATTTCAAATATTAATTTTGTTACTGGAGTGATTATTGTCAAATTTAGTATGCCTATAAGTTACGGTGTATGTATTTCAATTATGCCCACATATAATTTTTTTTCAAAATTTGCACAAGCCTGCTCTCAAGTTCGATAGCTGCTAGCATCACCATTTACCTATGGGTCTTGCTCCAGATATTTGGTGCAGATTTGAATTGCAAGTCTTATGCTAGCCTTACACGAGAATTTTGGTGAAGTTATTATTCAATTCTAGGGGAAAGTCGGCGCCAGAAGATGTTGAATTTACCTTGCGCATGGCTTGCTCAAGATCTGCTCAAGTTGAAACTGATAGGGGAAGGAATAGTATGGGGAGTATCGGGCGTCTTGAGCAAGCCATACGCAAGTTTCTTGGGCAAGAAATGCGTCAGAAACTCTTGGCTGCACCATGTTAGAAATATCTTCAATATTCTTGCCTACAATAGCATGAGCGAATCATGTACAATTTTCATTTCTTGCTACACAATCTTGCACAAGGCTCATATGAGCACTTGCTTAATTACGTGCTTCTTGGGTGAACAATCAATAAAATTTTGAAAATATCAACGGATAAAAGTTTGCAACCCTCAGATATTATATGTACAGAATTTGATCAGATTTATATCGATGATTTAATCTAACGTTCTGTTGGTTAAAATAAGTTCGATAAAAAAAAAATCATAAAAAATACACAATTTTGACCGTTCTGCATATTTTTTTTCGACACCAATGATGCAAGTCTAATTGTTTTCGAGTAATAATATAAAAATTGTTTTTATAGCTGATTGCTTGTAACCAATACGAAAACACCTAACAATATTTATCTAGATTTTGAAACTAACCAGTTTTGTAGAGATTAAAGTACATTTAAGGATTTTAAAATTGTTTCAATTCAATTTTAAAGTTATATGGTCAATGTTCTTCCTTTACTGTCCTGCTAAAAAAATCCGATAGATTCTTATAGCTGCATGTATAAGGCCCTCCTTGGCGGACCCAATATTACGGTAAATTACGGTACGATTGCGGTATATTACCATAGTGTTGTAAACTACAGTAATCCTACCGTAATTTATCGTAGTCCTACCGTAACCCTACCATAGTCGCACTAAAATCCTACCGTTGTACTACCGTAACTTACCTATCCTACCGCAATCTTCACGTGGTGTACCATAATCCTACCGTAATCCCACCGTAATTTACCGCAGTTCTACCATAATTTACTGTAATTCTACCGTATTGCTACCGTAGTCTTACCGTAATCCTCCCGTACTTCTACATCAATCTTGTCATTTCATTACTATTAATCTTACATTTGGTAAAAAAAGTGAACCATACTTTAGTACTTGCCACAACGCTTGTCTATCCTCAATTTATAATAAATTTCATAACTTAGGCTAAATTCACTGATATTGATATACTCTACGTAATTTGCGAATAATCTCAAATTAGGATCTATAAATAAATCATACCAACTATGGTCAGATATACGGGATGCCCAATAGGTGGAGTAGTAGATATTTGACATTCGTAGAAACCAGAATCTTTTCGCTGAGGATATCGAATTTTAAGAGTCCACTCCTCCGTATGCGGATAATGCTGAGCTTCGAAACGCTGATCACTTGTATATGTATATCTCCCAACCGTCAACAAATGGATGTCTCGGTGTCTTACCCATGATACCTGTTAACAATCACAATGAGCAATTAATTAATGTAACGGGACCTAAGTCCTTTAAAACTTTAAAAGAGTTAGGGGATAAGGCAAGAACCCGACCGATTTGTGGCCACTCCGTGACCCACCGTTCTATGCTTTGGAGCACCTCACACTGAAGCTCGAATTCGGTGCATTTTAGCAGTAAGTGCTGAACGGTATCCCACCTTTTGTTGCATTGGGGGCATTTGCGATCTTTTGCGAGTCTGTACTTGTAGAGTTTATCTTTAAAACAGCCGTGACCGGTTAAAACCTGGGTAAGCCAGAAATTAGGGCTAATGTCTTTGCTCGCTAGACGTTCAGTAACGTCGAGAAAGAAATTGAATGGCATTCGTCCTTTGTCCGCTGTGGACCACTGTTCTTGGTCGAAGTGTACCCCTAAATATCTAACGCTCTTTTTGAATGCTATTTTTGTTTTACCTATTACGATTTCCGGTGGCTTTGAATCATAGTTGGGCTTTCTCTGTCTTTTCGCTTCGTAGGGGTACGGAACTTTGTCCTTGCGTGGACCGCGTCAGGTGTACTCTCTCTTGAGGAATACTGCTTCGGTCTTAGATTCGACAGCGAAAGTTTCGCGGAACGACACCATTCCAGTATCGAATCTACCGTCCCTTGTGCTTTTCTTTTAATGTCGGCACGTGAGGTGCCTTCTATGATGACGAGGAGGTCGTCAGCGTAGGCTACAAATTTACTCCCGTGTTCTGTTAATTCTAATTCTTTAAGTAAGTCATCGAACATAATGTTCCAAAATAATGGCCCCAGACCTGATCCCTGTGGACATCCCCTTGTTGGCTTTTTCCTTTCTTTCTCGAATCCTCATGACAGTGAGACTGTCCTATTCTCAAAGTAACTTTGTACCACCCTGTAAACATTTTTGGGGCATTCCCGTTTCTTGAAACCCTCGAGTACTCGCGACCACCAAACGTTCTCTGTTGTCGAATCTAGTAAGCGATGCATCTCAACGATTGCATCTTCAATCAACCTATTGGCCATGAAGCCAAATTGTTGACTGGAAATCTTATTCCCAGCTAAGACTGTGGTGGTGAGTGTCGACTTTATTAGTCTTTCAAATACCTCCCCGATTACCGAAAGTAAATATATTGGCCTATAGGACTTTGGGTCACTCGCGTCCTAATCACTGCTCTTAAGGAGCATAATGATCCCAGCCTCTTTCCATGCGGTTGGGAAAACTCCTAATTCTAGGCACCTATTGCAAAGTTCTAAAAATTCCCCTGACAAAATTACTGCCGCTCTTTTTATTATCTCGTTCTCTACCAAGTTCGGTCAGGGTGCTTTTTTATTTTTAAGGGTCTTTAAAATTTTATATAGTTCGCGCGAGATGAATAAATCGGCATCCGCGGTGTCTGGTGGCGTCTCTGAATTTTCCCTAGTAACTTTCTGCTCCTCCGTTTCTTCATCTAGTTTGTCGTCTACAATGTGTGTGTTGAGAAACTAGCTAGCTGTGTCCTTAAAGCTTTATGTAGATCGTCTATTACGCCGGAGGATGGTGAGTACTCTATTAACTAGGTGTTTGTCTGCCTGGAGCATGTACACGATACCCCAGTACTAATTGTTGCCGTTTGATGTAACAAACTCTCGCCAGCTTTTTTCTCTCTATCTTTTAACGTGTTTTGAGTATGTTTTGCAAAGTTCTAAGTAAGTATTTTTAAGTTCTGTCCTTTTACATTCATCCGTCTCCCTCTGATATTCCCTTTTAGCTTTGTAGACTACTCTCTTTTCTTTAGTTAGCTCTCTGGTCCACCACGGGTATGATTTTATGTGCGACTTTTTTCACGGGATAGCAAGTTCGCATGACTCTATTATGGTTTTAGAGAGTGCTTCGGGATACCTTTCCACGTCCTCGATCGTTTCTAGCGCTAGACCTTCAAGGTTCACTCTTGCGAGTTCTGGTTGTTTATCCTGGAACTTTTTCTAAATCACAATGAGCAGGTGAGAAACAGTTATTGAATATAAGATTTAGAAAAAAAAAAATACTAAAAACATTTAAGCCTGAAAACTAGCCATGAAGTTTTCGCTGTTTCCGAGATTAAGGAGCTCGAAGACTTTGCTGCCAATACATTTTTGAGCTTTTTCGAACTGTATACATCCTTTCCCACAACTGTGTTTTTGAGCTCAAAGTATGGATTCGTAGTGGCTGTGGTTAGATTTTCAAGCGGCCCAAGATGGGTTACAACATCTCACCGCGGCTCACTACACAAAAATGGCCCTCGAAAAGGTTAAATCTGCACCAACTTTTTTGTCCGGGGATCGATTGACCTTAAATCATTTTTGCATCATCCGTGGGCACGAAAATGAGTAAAATAAACGCAATTCGTGGTCACAAAGGATTTTTGGGTGGCCCGAGATCGGTTACAGCATCTCGCAGCGTCTCACAACATAAAAGTGGCCTTCTGAGAGATTCACCCAACGCCAACCTTTATTTCTGGAGATTGATTGACCTTAAATCGTTTCTATATCATCCGTGAGTACGAAAATGAGTAAAATAAATACAATTCTTGGTTAAAAAAAATTTTCATGAGGCCCCAGATGAATCACAGCACCTCACTGCGGTCCCCAACATAAAAGTTGCCCTCTACGGGGCCGACCCTGCACCAACTTTATTTTCCAAAAAAATTTCCAAAATTTTTTTATTTAATAAATTATCTTTACAATCATATGATCTCAAACAGTTATCATTTTACAATGAATTCTCAGAATGAAAAAAAAAGTAGTTTACCATCTGTATTTTGTTATATGTATAAGTATTATGTTATATGTTATATGTTTGAGTATTTTCAAGAAATTATGCTATAAGCATTTAATGATATTGGAGAAAAATAGTTAAAATTGTTAAATTGTATATGAAATAAATATATTATGATGAATCTTTCTTTTACTACTTGGCTCTGAAAGGTATACTCCTAGAGTCATTTATATCTATGCTTATTTACACTTTCTAACAATAAATTTGTATCTATAAAATAATCACTGTAAATAATATGATAAATAAATAAATAAATAAATAAATAAATAAATAAATATGTTGATGATTATTTTCCAGTTAATGTGACCACAAGCTTACCGTGCGGTTTCCAAGGTTCTTCACTTTGCATACAAGATTGACAGTGTTACCGACAAGACCGGTAAAATTAGAGGGCATCGAAGTATCAAAATGTGGTCCTGTTCCAGGTGTTGGCCATTCTTCCAAGAAATCCGTCCGAAAGTTTCGCAAACAATTGACAGTGCTACCTGTAACATAATATTAAGACGCGTTTGTATTTGTTTCTCTATTCGCATGCAAGTGGATGAACGGCACTACACGGTAAGAAATGTATGGCGTTCAACACCATGCTGGTATAGTCTCAAGGCAAATACTAAAATAGTATGTGAAATATTCCAAGACAGTATTGTAACGAGTCCCAGAAATATGTTATTATTTACTATACTGTATAGAACTGAAGCTATTGTATTGCACACACGTGGCGGATTTGAATCACGGTGGAAACACCGTGGATCCACGGTGATTTCATGGTGGGTTTGTGCCATTTTACCACCGTATGTACACCGTGTATCCATGGTGTATCCACCGTGGTCCTACCGTGTAACCGTGATAAACGGTATACACACTGATATTTATATATAATAAGATAAATTTTTATAATTCAATTTCATATAAATATATAAAATTACATTATTTTATATATAATTTCATAAATTTATATAAAATTTCTGATGATCGAATTCTAGGAAATTCTATCTAATAGCAATTTCTGAGTGAGTATCATGCTGTACAGGTGTGTGAATCATGAAGTTTTGTGAAATAATTAAAATATGCCCACGTAAAATAATTCGAAAAAACTAATTTTACAATGATTCATAAATTTACTAGTATTTTTACTTACTCGATCATTACAATTAAACAGGGTGCGTATGTGTGTAGTCTCGTGTTTGTGCATGTGTGAACGCGCGTGTGTGCATACGCGTGTGTTCGCTGGGTGTGTTTGAGTGCGTGTCTATGTGTGCGCGTGTATGTGTGAAGATATTTTTTGCGTTTTATAAGCTTTGAAAAGTTAATACTCCAAGCGGGCGCAGTTTGTCCCGCTTTTCACCAGTATTACTCTGCTTTTACACCGGTTTAACACAGCCGAATTACGCTTCCAACACCGGTGTAATTTCATTTTAACACTTCGCGGAGTTAAAATGAGTCCATTTTTTACACCGCTCTTTTTACAGTGTATGTGTCGTAATGATCAATAATTGAAATTATTCGAAACAATTTACTTCATTTGTCAATAAAAAATGGAAATGAGAATAATTATATTTTCATGTGTAGACATGTATGATTATATATGATCAAGATATGGTTATACTTAATCCGATATAATTATATATTACTACGTATAGCTCGATACAGTGATTGAAATCATACAGCGACTTTAGATATAATCATATATCTCTTTATCTAATCATATCCGATCATGTATAGTTATATGTAATCATTTTGTTTTCACTTTGTGTTCTGGTTATATATAATTACATATGATTGTATATACTAGATATGGTTAGATATAATTATATAGAACTATATATGGTCATATCCAATTGCATATTGTTAGATATAATCATTTTTTCTCGAGATATCCTTTCTCAATTCTCTGTTCTATCCTTAACCTTCTAAAGTTTTAACCTGCTTTCACAGTATTGTTAATATCTAAACCGAAAAAATAAATGTTATTGAGGTTGCACTGTAATAATTATCGAATCGTTCCGGTATCGGGTCTTGTTCCAGTACTGGGACATTTAATTTATTTTGTACATCAAATAAAAAATGATGATAATCGAACATGATTCTGAAAATAGTCAGGATAGCTTCCTAAGACCTCAAAACGTTGACATCTGATGAAAACTTGATTTCCGAAAATCGGGGTGAAAACAATAACTTCCCATAATTTTTGAAAATCATCGACTTTCTTAGCGGGAAGCTAAAAAGGCGTAAATTGTTCTGAGAAAATTGACTCTTATGGAGGCTTACGAGATTTTAAAATTGGTAATTTTCACATTTTTTCAACCATAAGACATACGGACTAGTAATTTAGCATGAATATTAACTTCGATGCGAGAAAATCAATAAGGTAAATGGGTTTCATAAAATCAACTATTACAGTTTTTGGGGACTGTAAAACATTGAAATTTTTACGATTTTCAACTAAGAGATCTGCCAACTTGAAATTTAAATTAAATATTGGCTACACTACAAAAAAATCAATGGTAAAAACTTTTTTTAGAAAATCAACTCTTATTACGGGAGTTTGTGGAGATGCTTGAAATAGAAATTTTCACCTTTTTTAACTAAAAGACTTCCAGACTAGAAAATTTGAACAAACAGTAGCTACGATACAGAAAAATGAATGGCATTAATTTTTTTTAAATGACTTTAACGGGGTTTACAAGGGCACCAGAAATTAAAATTTTCACGTTTATTATCTAAAAGACAGGTTTAAAAGTCAAAACAGATATTATCTACACTACAGCAAAATCAATCGTCAAATTTTTATCATAATAGATGCTTTTATAGCGCGAGCAGGGGTGATAACAATGAACTTTTACCCTACATTATTGCCAATTAAATTTTTTTTTATATAAATAGGGGCGGAAGAGTAAGAATATTGATGAATATATTTGCAAGGTTAATGCACTTCGATATTACTAATTAAACTAAAATATAATTATTTAACATTATTACAAAATGCCCACTGAGGCGAGCGAGTAACAGCTAGTATATATTTACAAATATGTAGATTTAAAGAAAATTTGTGGCATTAACTATTAAACTATCAATACGCCTGCGAGATTTTATTGCGTTAACAATCGGACTTAATTTTTCAATCACAAGTAACAACGAAGCACGAATTTTCAAATTAGTTTAAGTAAAAATATGTTACTATTTCTATTTTAACTATTACACGAAAAGAACAAAAAAATTTTAAAAACAAACTTGAATACGATCAAGGCGAAAAAAACATCGGATTTAATATGACTACACTGTAAAAAATTTTGAGTCTCTGCGGTGTTGTGGGAATGATTTGGTGTTAAAATTTTCAACACTACCGGTGTAAAAAATACACGACGGACGGTGTTAAATTTTGGACCGTAGGAATTAGAACGTTCACACCGCCAATGGTGTAAATGTATAAGTTATTTATTTAAAACTCTTGATAACTTCGACACTCGGTATTTAATTTTTATTTTTAAATAATCTACTTCAATGATAATAATAGTGATATACTACCCGATGAAAAAAGATTTTATACAATTGTATAAAATTATATATAAATTGGATAGAAAAAATGGCCTGATCCATTTGTATACAATCGTACATAATTATATCTTATTGGGTATATAATTTTATTATTCTTTTTTGCATTTTCATATAGAATTATATACAATTCTATATAATTGTATACAATTCTATATAATTGTATACAATTCTATAGAATTGTATACAAATATATATATATTTGTATATAATTACATACTGTATTCGTATAGATGATATATAATTAAATAAAATTCTGTATAATTGTATACAAATATATACATTTGTATATAATTTCATACTGTATTCGTGTAGATTATATATAATTATATACAATTCTATATCATTGTATACAAATATTTACATTTGTATATAATTTTATTATTCTTTTTTGCATTTTTATATGGAATTATATACGATTGTATATAATTGTATATAATTATATAAAAATTTTATATAATTATACATCACCTCTATTCAATTGTATATAATTCATATATAACTGCATACAGCTATGTAAAATCTTTTTTCATCGGGTAGTGTTTCAACCTGGACATTATTTATTAATTTTTAACTATAGATTAAATTATCGGACAATATTTGAACTAACAACATCGAACGGTGTGACAGAAAACACTCATATACTCATACCGTGTTAAAAGTACACCGCTTGATATTTAACGGCAAGAAAATTTCACACTTTCAATTCACACCGAGCAGACCGCGTAAAATCCTCGAGAACCATTTTCACACCAAAAATTTTTTACACTATATAATACAACAAAATATTAAACGAAATAATCTATTGCATCTACTATTGCAAGTTTCGTTAACAAAAATCAGAAACGTTAATACTAATTCTTTATAAATGCTAATAACTCAATCTGAGATGTATAAATATTGATGAGTGTTGTTACCTACCAACATAAATAATAAAGTAGACGAACATTGGAAGAGAGGCAGACATCGCTTGAAATTCGCGAGATTTATCACATGCTTACATATTATCTTGATAACATTTTTCGTTATTATTTTCAACGCAAAGTTAAAATTAAAAATATAGTTTTCGATTCACTATTCCATTACTATTATAGTTCTATGATCAACTTGTTTTTTAAACATAAGTTTCATATGTATTGAATATATTTAATTTTTTATCAATTTTATGAAATTTATGAGTATTAAAATATCCAGTAGCTGATATTATTTGCACTCACAATTTTATTTTGCATATTTTATTAGACAAATAGTCTTTCTCACATTTAACAGTTCTTTGATTAGAACCATTGAAACAAAAAAATACATTAAGTATTTAAGAATAACTGCTCAGTATTTTACACGCGCTACAGAAGCGTTTTTATGATCATTTCCTTGAAAATAGTAATAAATAGCTTATAAAAACATAAAACTTCAATGTATAATTATGATAATGAGAAGTATTAAGTCTTATAATTTCTGTTCACAATATTTTAGTCCACTTTCGAAATTAGAACCATTAGTTTACTACAAAAAAAAACTCAAAAAAAAAAGAGTAAGATATAAGACTTTATCAAAGTAAAGTAATTTTTTTTTTATGAAACTGTAATTTTTTATCACTTTTCAATTCAGTCAGAACAAGATAACAATCATAATCAGAATATTAGAATGTTCTTTTATTGAACAAATTATACATACTTCAGTTAACACTTGAACGGAATCACAATAATCACTTGCGAATTATTGCAACTATTTAAATTTGAATATTGACTGAGTCATCGGAATCACATAAAGCCGTAGGAGAAAAAATTGCAATTAATTTTTTCACAAAATCGCAATATGACGTGAATTCGATTGAAGAAGAACGCTTGCAAGAGCTTAAGGGATAGGACGTGCTTTCTCTAAGCTCAATACTCCCGCTTCGAGGACAGGGAGGCAACTACATTGCGCGAGCGCTACTCAGGGCTGAGCACGCAGATTCCCCCATGCAGATGATATTGTTTTATACACAAATGTATCATATATACAGTCGCCTTGTTCTCTATGTCATTGCTACGTTTTGCCCTGTAAGTAATTTTTTTGAGATGGAAATAATGAGCCATTGTAGCGTACTGATACGCAGGCATTTGTTTTCTACAATTAAGGACAATCGAATTTCAATGAATACCCGCTTTAGTCAATAGAGGGGAGATGAGAAAATGTTCTGGCCATAAGTACTTACGCAATTCCCCCTTCCCTCGTTCTTCTAATAAGTTTACAATAAAGCATGCGCGATTGAAAAGCAATTTATACAATAATCCAATACACAAGTATAAACAATTATTGTATATTTGCAATATCCATACAATCAAAACGAATTATATATCTTGTGTAAATATTATTGTTAACAATTACTATATTGATAGATAAAAAACAATAAAATTAAATTATTTCATTAATTAAAAAAGTTTTAGAGGTTATGAGGAGAAAATTCTCATGAACGATGCACACACACACACACACAAATGAATGTGTAGTATCGAGTCATTAAGTTGGAGACAACAAAACTCATAGTGGCGATCAAAGTTGAGAAAGGGCGGGTTGTTATTGGATGGAGATACTTGGGAGACTCGAATTACCTATATATTCAAAGTCAATAATTCATACCGTCCAAGGTTATGAGCACACCAACAGACAACTCTCTATAGAAGATCTCAAAGCAAGACAAATGTCAAATTTACTGCACAGAAACAACAGTTAACTTGAATCAACAAAAATATTCTTGATTCAAGAAAAATTTTTTTATCGATTCGGAAAATCAAAATTTACTTGCATCAAGTAAATAATTATCTTGAAATTTTTATCTTGAATTAAAATTTTTTTTCTCACATCATATTTTTACGCTTAAATCAAAAAATTTTCACTTGTTTTAAGAGTTTATATTTCTTAAATTAAATTTTTTTTAAGCGAGATTCGTTATTTTTTCGTAGCAATATTGCAGTTTTTGGTTTGAAGAAAATAAAATTTTGTATGATCCAACCGCGAAAACGAAAGTTGCTTAAACCAATAAGAAAATTTTTTGGGAGAAAAGATAGACATGGAGAAGGAGAAAGTCATCCGTGCTAGGCAGCAGCAGCGGGAGTAGTTCGGTGCGCGCCACGAGATCGCGCCCAGCTACTTGTTGTGTCCCTGGTAAGAAATATATTTCAGAACTGTTATGTTCTAAATTTAAACCATTCACAATTTCATTCAAGGTTATTAATTTAGGTTTTTATAGAAATTTTTCCTAAAAATTTAACATAAACCACGTCAAATAAAAAGATAATCAATTAAATAAGCTAAGATTAACCCTTTTCCGGTTGACCTTGAATTCCTACTCAATTCGGATTTTACGTCTTCGTTTTCAAGTGAGAGAGCGCTAGCCTATTCAGTAGAGAAGGGGCAGAAAAAATAGTAGAAGGGGGAGCATGTATGCATTAATACGATTGAACCGATACTCACACAGCCTTACTAAGAACTGTGATTGGTTTTATCCCCACACAGCTCACACCGAGACTCCTCGAGATTCCAAACCGGAAAAGGGTTAATGCGAGTAAAATTTTGAAATGTATAGATAAGAATCACAAATTGAGTAATTCTATATGTAACACCTGTATGCGACACAGAAAAAAAGGAAATATTGAACCAAGAAACAAAATAAACATTTGTCTTGGAAATTTAGTTTCTTGAACCAAGCGGAATTTCTAACTTTATTAAAGTAAAAAATTCTTTGGATCAAGAAATTATTTACTTCGCAAAAGACATGGTCTTAGTCTGAATCAGAAATTCTTTAAACCAAGAGCAAACTTTCTTGAGCCAAGAAATTTGTTTCTTAGTTAGAGAATTTTTTTTTTTCAATTCAAAAATTTTTTTTCTTGGGGCAAGAAAAAATATCTTGGCCTAAGTAATCTTTTTTTCGTTCAAAGTTTCGGGGCTGACCTGCAGGGTCAATCGGTCTTCAGATATTTTTTTTATTATTTCTATTGTTGGTCACGAAATGTTGGACCCTTATAATTAGATATGATCATATATAGTTGTATATAATTGTATCTATGAATAATAAATATTATTATTCATAGTTATCTATAACTAGGCAATGACTCTCAAAATTAAGAAAGAATAATTAAATAAGTCATTGTATTGTTGCGGTAAAAAAATGATCTTTACATTTTATTTCTGTCAGCTTGTAAAAAATCTAACATGATCCAAAGCTATGGAAATCGTGTGAGGCGTTTACACAATAGGGTGAAATCGCTCTAGAGAGCATTTATCTGTTTGGACATTTGCCAACTCATTAGTCACGTTGAATATGATAATGTCAATTCAAAAGAAACCGGACATTTTTTTGTTTTATTATTAAAAAAAAAAGTGTTATATTATAACTTTTATGCACAATGCTTCTCACTGATTTTATATGAATGTATACAACTTGTATGAAAAAATCTCAACGGAATAATATTTGAATGACAAAAAAAGAAAAAAATTCCATCCGACAGCTGGAATGAAAGTAAACTTTTCACTTATATAACTTAAACTTTAATAAAACTAGTAAAAATAATTAAGGGGGACCACTAGTGTGAAATTTTGAAAATCTCAAATATTAATTTTTTTTTTTTGCATATTTCGATAGTCTCCATACCTTCAAAAATAGCATACTAAAATCATCCGATCGATTCCCGTATGAAAATAACATATATAATCAAAATATATGTAAAAATATATGATAAATATCAGAAAATATATGTGGCGAATTTAACTACCCTCCAGGAATTGCTATAACGGTATTTCTAAGGTATTTTCCCGGTATTTTTTGGGTATAAGTAGTATTACAGTATACCCACGGTATAAATGCGGTATGTTTGTGAAATTTTATTACCGCATAAATACCGTAAATATATTGTGTTGATACCAAATTTATATAGGGACTATACCGTATTTATACTGTGGTTATACTGTGTTTATGCCGTCTCACTCTTACAAGCTGAAAAATACTTTTCATATCTTTTAGTTTTATTAACAAGCAATCTTCATATTCTATAACAGATACAATATGTTTTACTGCTACTTGCATTCTTAAATGATTCATCTCTTCACTATGTTCTGCTTTCAATTGTTCAATAAAAAAATACAGTTCATTTTCACTTTCAAAAAAAAAATTTTTTCAAAAAAATTTCTCTCATATTAAAAAATGAAAACTCTTGAAACTGGTAAAAAATTTTCAATTTAAACAAAAATATGCTGACTTGAGAAAAAAAAAATTTGATTCAAGATAAAAATTTCAAGATAATTATTTACTCGATAAAAATAATTTATTTACTTGGTAAAAATAATTTATTTATACGGTAGAAATGCCGTATAAGCTCCATATAAACGCAGTATAAGCTCTGTAGAAATACTGTAATTAAATTTCACAAATATACCGTATAAATACGGTAAAACTACTTGTTATCGACTACGTTTATACTCTTTTAATACAGTGTTCAAACCGTATCATGAAAACCGCGAGGGTATATTTTCTGATATATTTTTTTTGTATTAAAAAATATAATACTCATCATATACGAGTCCGTATATGTTTAACACGTATAAATTATATATGTCAATCATATACAAAAAATATATTTTTATCATATATAAAAATATATATTCTTTTCATATACGAAAACTATATTTTTATCATACATGAAAATATATATTTCTATCATATACGAAAAATATATTCTGATCATATATAAAAACATATATTTATATTGTGTATGGAAAAAAAAAACTTTCCTTTTCGTATGACCAATTCCAATTAAAATAGATCTAAGTTTTAATATACTCTTTAAATTGCAGTTGAAATTTTCAAAATTAGTTAATTTGATGCGAATATATATACCCATATACATATACATACACCAAATAAAATATATGCATAAATACAACAAAGAAAATATATGGTGCCATATATAATATAAATCATATGCTACCATATCTTTCATTTCATATAAAAATTTTATATTTTTTAAATATAAAAGTAAATATATCAATACAATATATTATAAGGTAAATGTAAATGTATATATAGCTTAATATAAAAAACATATAAGTTACATATATGGAATACATATATTTACTACTGTGTATAATTTTATATTAAATCGGCGAAAATCTCTATATGACTTTTTATAATATACAATATAATATATCATATACTGCTTTGGTGCAAACATATATGATTTTATATATTTTATCCATATATTGTTTTTTCATACGGGTTTGTTTCGAATTGCAGCTTCTTTTATACATGTTTATACGTACGATGAACCTCCAGTTTTCCGATCGAATTAAAAATGTAATTTTGGCAGGCCGAAAATCATAAAATTTTCGCGCAAAATTGAAGTGAAGGTCGCTATCACTGCAGTGGGGAGAATTGTTTTTTGAAGCGTTGGGAGATTGTGAATAACTCGCTGAATTTTGAATTTTTTGGTTCAAAAGTTTGATCTTATATTGATTATAAATTCACAAAAATATTATTAAAACATTAAAACATTACATGCAGTAATTGTTTTGAAGAAAAACTTCCAAAAATCATTTTTTTTTTTTTTTTTCAGGCGGTCATACTAGTCATCCTCTTTAATGATTTGATCATCAAATAAAAAATAAAAAAAATTACGAATCAAAGCTTACTTTATCAGTTTCGATGTTTTTTTAAAGAGAATGACCTAAATCTTGCAATTCAAAATTAATTTGAGAGAGTAGCGGCATTTTTTGTTTCTTTGAAAATTTCAAATCACTACCATTTCTCGAATACTCAACCGTTTTTCGTAATTTTTTTAACTTGGTCTAGGTAAATCATCCAATTATACATTTGAAATTTCACAATGATCTATGAAACCGTTCAAAACTCTTTAAAGGAGTAGCATTCGATAAGTCAGAATTTCCAGGAAATTTCCGTTCCTCCGTAAACTAACTGTCCGAGTTAATAGAATTTGACTGCGTACTAAATGGTAAATATTTTATGTAAAAAAAACTAAAGTTGAAAACAAAATGAGTTCACTCCTACTCACTAAATCTAAGTTGCTTACCTCTCGTTGATCTTTAAAATAATACAGGAAAAATTAAGCTGAACTACTATATTTATGAAAAATATATTGAAATGTCGTATCTAAAAATTCAGTCACTATGGATAACAATCATTGACTTTGATCAGTTATAAAAAAATTCAAGTCGTAAAATAAGCATAAATCATATAAATTATTAACTTGAAAAAATATACATTGAGGCAAAGATCAAAAAAATACAATATCCTATATATATAATAGAGATACTATATATATAATAAAGATTCAACATTCATAATTTCACTCTCTCAACCGTGCAAGTCGCTGAGTTAGTTCATCTTGCTCTTGACTCACTGCAGTTGATGTACCGATAGTACCCGTTTGTCCAGATGGCAACTCCATATTTAGTTCCAATCTGAAAATTAAAAAAATTATACTTATCCAAAGAATTAAAGGAACAAAAAAATTTTACAAATTTTTTAGTGATTTTTGGAAAACTGTATTTTCGTGAAAAATGATCGTATCGAAAAAATAGAAAAGGGCAATTTGAAGCTTGAAATCTCTAGTTTGAATATCTTTTAGCAAAATAATTTTTTGAGCCACAATTATTGTGTAATCATAAGAAATAGCTCGAGACAAAAGTTTTCTAAATTTTTTGGTTTTGTTTTTCGGGTCTACGGGGCCAGGAGAATTTTTTTTCAAGAAAACCAATTTACGGCTCGTTCAGGAAATTTATTCAGCTACAATTTGCTTTTTTTTCTTTGTACAGCAATTTGCTGCTGAGATATCAGCCTTCAAATGAAAAAGGATCCTTTTGTCTTCGATTATTGATATTTCGAGATATCTCTGAATGCTGATCAGCAACTAATGATCGTACAGTAATTTAGAGGACAGGTTTATAAACTCGAATAAATTCCCCACGTGCCTTAGTGTTGATTTAAAAAAAAAAAAATTTTTTTTATTCTTAGTATCGTTTGGAAAAACGTACAAAAAATTGACTCTTTATTGTGCGTAAATATGGCATTTCTACGACTAATTTGCCGCAATTTACGGTATTTTACGGCGAATTACAGCTATTTACTGTAATTTGTGGCATTTTTACCATAAGCACTGTATGATTTTATATTTTTGCAGTTTTCACAGTCCAATAATTTATTTCACGGTAAAATACCGCAGACTTGCCGCAATTCGCCGCATTCCGTCGGAATAGGAGTGTTAACATTACAGAGATTTTACTGTATTTTCAGCCATAGAGATATTACACCATCCAAATATTTCTAGCGAATATTATGGTATAAAATATATCACGTGCTTATGTTTAACAATCAGAATAGAACTGTTTCATTGTATAGTAGTTCGTGTATTAATAAATAAACCGAATTTTGTAATGTGATTTAGAAAATCATTAGAATAATTACCCAGCTTCATCTGCAACCTGTTGAAGCAAGGAATCAACATCATTTTGTGGTACATTTGTAGTAGTAGTTTGAGACATCGCATTTTCCATGTACGAGCTTTGGACGTCTAAATCTTCAAATTGACTTTCGAATTTATCCATCAAACCCGAAATTTTTTCTAGATTCATCGATTTCATTGCTGCATCCATAGCTTTTACAACACCGGCCATTGATTGTGTTACTTTTCGAGTTGTCAAAGCTGTCTGTACTCGACTAGCAACAGCATCTACTCGTGCACTCATTCGTAAATAATTTAAAGCCTGATTTTTTTGTCGTATTGCATTTTCTGCATGTATTCGAGCTCCTTCCATATTTCCTTTCTGAATAGCTTTTTTAACTTTCGATTTTTCGATTTTTTCTTCTTTTTCGCATTTTTTTGAATTGCGTTCCAACTCTTTCACAGCAAATTTTAGATTAAATAAATTTTCTACAATCATTAGTCAAAGAAAAATATTTTCACTACAAGAAAAAGTAATACAGGGTTTTGCGGGACTTGGGCTCTAACCAGCAGCTAGAATGGAAGTGTAAAGAAGGGTTGAGGACGCCTAACATAAAATTATCAATTTAATTTTATAAAAAAATTACTTAATTGGAGTATTTATGGAAACAAAAAAAATAATTACTTGAGTTTAATTTTTTTTTCTCTAAGTGCCGAAGTCTGAAGATACAGATTTACATAAGATTTCCTTAAGAATGCTACTAGAATATAGACACAGTTACAATACTAATGCGAAGTAAACGTAGTTTTAACTTAATTTTCAGGCAGTGTATGTTATTAATTCAGTATTAACCCAGTTCAAACACAATAAAAAAAATTAACCAATACACCCCTGGTTAAAAATACTGATTGAAAAGAATTGAGAAGCGGTCATTCCATGCAAACTGTATATCTATATTAGGGTGCTTCGTTTCCGGCGAAAGTATTTTTTTCGTTGCTCATCAAGCAAAATATTGTTTTTTATGCTGAAACAAAAATTCCTGCCAAGTTTGAGCTCTTAATTCCAATCCTAAGTACTTTCCATTTGATTTTAAAGATTTCCCATTTAAAATACACGTAAATTGAATTAGTTTTTTTTTAACTTTCTAATACTCAGCTGCATTTGTAGGGCATTTAGTGTTCTTCAAAAGAGCCCATAGTTACTTAGCTGTAATTCCAGCTGTTTCACTTGTGTCCGTTGCGAAAGTCATTTTTCTTATGAAATTGATCTTTATTGGCTTGCAGAATGTAAACCAATGGAAGTACAGTAAAAATGTTAGTGGGAATTTTATAGGAAATTTTATTCCCTTCAAAAAGAGTCCTATGAGTCAAGTCGCTAAAGTCCATAGTTTCCGAGTTATAGCAATTTTAATAATTTGAAAAATATAATATCAAAAAAAAAAAAAAAAAAAAATTGATATTATATTTTTCAAATTATTAAAATTGCTATAACTCGGAAACTATGGACTTTAGCGACTTGACTCATAGGACTTTTTTTGAAGGGAATAAAATTTCCTATAAAATTCCCACTAACATTTTTACTGTACTTCCATTGGTTTACATTCTGCAAGCCAATAAAGATCAATTTCATAAGAAAAATGACTTTCGCAACGGACACAAGTGAAACAGCTGGAATTACAGCTAAGTAACTATGGGCTCTTTTGAAGAACACTAAATGCCCTACAAATGCAGCTGAGTATTAGAAAGTTAAAAAAAAACTAATTCAATTTACGTGTATTTTAAATGGGAAATCTTTGAAATCAAATGGAAAGTACTTAGGATTGGAATTAAGAGCTCAAACTTGGCAGGAATTTTCGTTTCAGCATAAAAAACAATATTTTACTTGATGAGCAACGAAAAAAATACTTTCGCCGAAAACAAAGCACCCTAATCTATAAATACAAACAAAAGAATTGAAATTATTGAAAAAAAATCGAATTTCATCATTTTTAATTCTTATCAATCGTTATTTTTAAACAGGGGCTGTTTATAGCTCGTAGAAATAGTAATGTTATATCGTAATAACGCTTAAACCTCAAAAATACTCGAAAAATACCGTGATCAAAATCGCAAAGGTTATCACATAGAAAATATGTTTCAAATTAGTTGTTTTTTACTTTCTTTCAAGATTACGGGATAAAAAATAAAACTTGATTCAGGCTCGCTTCACCTTAATTTCTTTTAAAATTATCGATTTGCCGACGATTTTTCAATAAGATCTCAACTTCTTCGACTTAAATTAAATTTTTGTGAACTTTTAGAACTTTTTTCATCTTAGTTTGAACTTATTCGTCTTTATGATGACCACAGATTTTCGAAACTGAAATTCCCTGACTTGTACAGGTATTCCAGTTAAATAACTAAAAAAATTCCCAGACCATATGTAGTAATATTAAATCATTGGAAATATTTATTCAATTCAATATAAAATGGTATTAGTCAGCTCAATAAATAATCAATCATTGCCGTTAATGAAACTTTATTTTATTATTTGTAATTGATCATAGGTTTTTTTTATTTATTAAATGAATAATTTTTTATTTTTGATTTTAAAGCTGTGTTTTAAATAACTTACTTTATAATAAAATATCAATAAACTTTTCATTTTCACTGGAATAAATTTCACAAATAAGAACGTTTTATATAATATTAATAAAATATTAATCAAGTACACGAATAATAATTACAGTGAAACTTATTGGTTCAATATTTATGTGTACTTTAAATGTTTTTGGTTTTTCAACTCGTGAATATGCATTTTAATAGCTTGAAGATCCTGACGATTGGTTTCTACTGACTTTTTTTTTCTCCAGCCGTTTTAATTCTAACTGCTTCATTCTTTCGCTATTAAAATCAATTTCTACTATTTTTCTTTTCAAGATGTATTACAATCGCTTTAGCGCCGCGCCACTTTTAGAAGTTTTTACAGAAAAAAATCCGGACAACGGTTCGCCCTGCGGGGCCCCAAAACTTCCCGCTGTTTTCGAGCTCAAGGAGCTTGAAAACATTAGTATAAATACATTTTCGAGCTCGAAAATACCCTTGCCTCCCTTTTTTTATGAGCTGTTCAAGCTCAAAAGAGTTACGTTGTATTAAACTTTGAAATTTTAGAGCCGAAGATAATTAAGGAATGAGCGTTTTTTAAATATTTATTCACAATTATGTTCAATAAAATTAAAAAAAAGCATATTCAGGCAGAAATCAATGTAAGTGATTGAAATACGGATTTAAATGAGTTCTGACTCATATCAGAGCGTTAATACATGAAATATCCAAGAGAAATGTTGAAAACGGTGTTTTTTCAATTTCTTTGTTGATAATATAATTTAAACTGAAAAATGAGTAACATTAAATTACATGGTGGTCGAAAGAGACCATAAAGACGAAGAGTTGATATGATTTTAAATCCATTTTAGTACATTACATTATAATTTACTTGGAAAAAATTACATAAAATGTTGCTTTTTAAACTTTTCGACGTCAATATATTTTAAGCTAACAAATCAAGTTTGATGTTCAATGTGGCAATTGACGCGTTTTATTGTATTCTAAAGCTGATTAAAATTTGAAATTGATCGGTTGAGCCGTTTCAAAGATATTTTAAAGAAACCGTTTTTTAGCATTTCTTTCTCCCGCGATATCTCTCGAACAAATTAATCGATTTTGATAGTTGAGGCGGCAATCGACGCATTTTGTTGAATTTTAGAATTAATTAGATTTTGGAATCCATCGATAGAGTCGTTTTTGAAATATTTAAAAAAAACTGAACAAAAAAAAATTTGTTTTTTTTCGTATTCTTTTATACCTTAGAGTTTAATTGATCGATCGATCTGAAATTTTTAGGAAAGTTAACAGCCAACAAGCTTTTTCGATTGCCGCACGAACCGTTCTAATCGGTTAATTATTTAAAAAGTTATAGCAAGTTTACACACAAACATACATACAGACACTCAGACATCATCCTAAAAATGGTCAGACTTGTTTCCTAGGACCTCAAAACGTCGACATCTGATGAAAACTCGGTTTTTGAAAATTGGACTGAAACCAAATAACCTTCCAAATTTTTGAAAATTTTCAATTTTCTTAGCGGGAATTTAAAAAAATTCATGAGATTATTTTAGTTAAAAAAAAGGAAGTAAAAATTTTTCTAGCTTTGTAATGAAATTCCCTGAATTTTTCCTGATTTTTTCAGTATATTTATAAGACCTGATATTTCCAGGTTTTTCAGAAATGTGGCCACCACGGTCTTTACTTCGAGCACGAGAATCATTCACCTTACTTGAGTCTTGATCAACCAAGTCAAAACCAGTTTTCAACTTTCCGCTAAAAAAATTGCAAATTTTCTAAAATTCGGGAAGTTATTGGTTTCACCCCGATTTGTGAAAATCGAAATTCCAATAGATGTCGACGTTTTGAGATTCTAGGAAGCTATTCTGACTAAATTCAAGATGATGTCAGAGTGTATGTATGTATGTACGTACGTACGTACGTATGTAAATATCTATAACTTTTGAACAGATAAACCGATTTTGATCGTCAAGGTGTCATTCGACGCGGTTTGTCAATATCTCGAAGCTGAGAAAAAATTGAGCTTGATTGGTAGGGCTCGTTCGGAGATATTCCAAAAATAAACTTTTTTCAAAAATGTTTTTTTCGGATAACTTTTTACGGGCTCGATGGATTGATTCCAAAATCAACTGGGCTCTGAAGCTTCATAAACCGCGTCGAATGCCACCTCAACCATCAAAATTGGTAAATTCTTTCAAGAGATACCGTTGTCGAAAGAATTAAAAAAAAAAATTTTTTTTAGTATTTTTGAAATTTCTCAAAAACGATTCGATAAATAAATTTCAAAGTCTGATCAGTTGTAGAACTCAATAAAACGCGTCGATTGCCACCTTAACCACTTCAATCGCTTTATTAGTTCGAGAGATATCGTTTGAGAAAAAATGGTACAAAATGTTTTTTTTCGAAAACAAAGGCATACAAAAGTATTTTCGAGCTCGCAGAGCTCGAAAATGTATCCACAACAATTTTTCGAGCTCAAGGAGCTCGAAAACAGCGGGAAGTTTTGAGGCTATCCCGCAGGGTCAACTGACAGACCGATTTTTTTTTTTTTTTTTTTGGTGTAAAATTTGTTTTTCACGTTTCACCTTAATTTTGACTTTTTCGTTTTATAATTTAAGTCGAATAAACCTACACCAAGTCAATTTCGACTTGATTTAGACTTTTTCGTCTTAAATCATGATTAAGTAAGCCAGTTAAGTCTGAACCAAGGTGAAAATTAAATGTATTTCAAACTTCCGTAAAAAAAGTTGAGTTTGTCTTGTGAAAAACGACTCGAAATTCCGAATTGGTAAACCAACTCTAAACCAAGTTTTATTTATGACCCGGGTATCCATGCAAAAATTTATAAATTTCATTAACTTTAAATGATTTTTATCCTTGAAAATAAAAGAAAAATCATGAGTGTGAATGTAGCAGACATCAGACAAATTTAAAATTATAAATAAATAGAGTAAATAATTAGTAAAATTAAATTTGAAAAAATGCGCATTTAGAAAATTTTGAAATTAATAAGTGCATTTTTTATAAATATTATTTTTTTAATTATTTACTTTATTTATGTATAATTTTAAATTTGTCTGATGTCTGCTACATTCACACTCATGAAAAATCAACAGTGTAGTTCTTGATTAAAAAAAAATTTATCGTGAATAATAATATTCATTTCGATTAGTGCGCTAAACAGTTTGAAATAGTTGATTAAAATAAATAAAAAAGGATACTCTCCATCTGTGAGACAGACATCGCTGACTGTTCGGCCCCCGTTTTGATGAATTAAAAATACAGCTGACTCAGAAAACGATTTTGCTGAATTTTGTATAAACTTTTATCCTTTAGCCTGTAATCTGTCGTTTGATAATTTCTTTTAAAAATCTACAGTAATGAAGCAAATATTAATTAATAAAATTAACATAATAAAATACTTGTATTAATATTTTTACTTTCACAGAAACAGCAATAATGAGTGAAAATGAGTGATTTTTCGAGACAAAAAAATGGTAAATATATGACTCATAGACACTTTAGACGAATGTCAAATCAAAATGTCATACTGTAATGATAAATTTATATTGAAAGAATTATACCAAGCGCAACTGTTTTCAAACCAAATTTCACAATACATAAATTGTTAACACTTGATTTTGTAAACTAAAAACGTATAAACTCTCACATAAACAATTCAGAACAATTAGAAGAAAAAGTGAAAAAAATATAGGTGGGACAAGAATCGTGTGCTACCCAGCAGTCTAATAATTATTTACAATATTTCTGCTGTGTTATGTTATGACTCTGTCTGGTGGAGATAATTGTCGAATTATCGAGATAACCGAGTTTCTCCAGCAAGAGTTTGCTCAATGTTAACTTCATTTTGACGACAAATTATTGTTAATTTAAGAGTTTCTAGCCTTCATTAGAACCTACCCTGATAGCACAGTTTGCTTAAGCAAAAGTTTACTTACAAAAGTTTCGTTGAATTTTTCGTCAAATTTCCGTCAACTTCGGACTTTTCCATTTTTTACGACAATTTGTATGCAACTTGGAATTATAATGCAAATTCACTTCAAAAGTTGACTAGAAAAAAGGATGTTAATTTTCAGATGGGTGTAAATGTAGCAGACATAAGACAAATTTAAAATTATTAATAAATAGAGTAAATAATTAATAAAATTAAATTTAAACGAAATGCGCATTTAAAAAATTTTTAAATTAATGAGTGCATTTTTTATAAATATCCATGAAGTTAGCCGACACCCGCCATTTTAAAAATAAAAAATCTTATAACTTTAGAAAAAAAAAAAATTTTTAATTTAAAAAAAATGCTCGTGTAGATTTTTCAATTTTCTAGGCGAGTATTTTTTTAAAAAGATTAAAAAAAAAAACTCGAGGTATAATTTGAAATTAAATTTTAAGATTATTTATTTTTTGTTTAAAAATTTTTACAAGCCTCATGATTTTTATATACAATTTTTCGAAATCTTGACGAGTATTTTTTTTATTTTTACGTTTACCGCTATTTTTTAACCGTTACCGACTATTTTTAAATGAAATATCTTGTAATTAAAAAAACACAAAAATTTTTGAATTTTGAAAAAATACTCGTGTAGATTTTTTAATTTTCTAAACGTGTATTTTTTGTCAAAGATTAAAAACACTCGAATTGTTATTTAAAAAAAAAAATTCATAAATTTATAATTAATTAAAAGCTAATCGGTTTTTAAAATTTATTGGAGCTTGAACACAAATTTATAGTAAATGTCGAGATCTTTTTACTTTTTCAGCGAAACTATCAGACTTATCAAAAAATGGGTTCTGGCCCCGACTCATAGTCATATAAATACGGGAGTCTCCGACTATAGATTTTAAAACGAATTAGCTTTTAATTAATTATAAATTTATTAATTTTTATTTAAAATAAGAATTCGAGTATTTTGGATCTTTCACAAAAAATACACGTTTAGAAAATTAAAAAATCTACACGTGTTTTTTCAAAATTCAAAAATTATTGTTTTTTTTTTTAAATACTAGATATTTTATTTAAAAATAGCTGGTAAAAGTTAAAAATAGCAGTAAACGGAAAAATAAAAAAAATACTCGTCAAGATTTCGAAGAATTAAATATAAAAATTAAAAAGTAATGAGGTTTTTGAAAATTTTCAAACAAAAAATAAGTAATCTTAAAATTTAATTTCAAATTATACATCGAGTTTTTATTTTTTAATCTTTTTAAAAAAAATACTCGTCTAAAAAATTGAAAAATCTACACGAGCATTTTTTTAAATTAAAAATTTTTTTTTTTTCTAGTTATAAGATTTTTTATTTTAAAAATGGCGGGTGTCGGCTAACTTCATGGTCATTTTTTTAGTTATTTACTCTATTTATTTATAATTTTATATTTGTCTAATGTCTGCTACATTCACACTCATAATTTTCAGGCAAATTTTATGTCAATTTGTTGTTAATTTGACTTGAAAAATTGTCAAGTATTTTTTTACCGTCAAATTGTAGAAAATTTTATGTACAAATTTAATTGACTTCTGAAATGGTAAAAATAAAGATTACCGACTTTTTTTTTCGCAAAAAGTTACCTTCAAATTGAAGAAAAATTAACCGCAAATATTTTCAACTTTTGCTGTCAAATTGACGGCAATACAGGCAGCAAATTTAAGGTAATTTTACCATTAAATTACCGTCAATTTCAAGCTAAAGTGGCTTTTAGGGAAACGTCTAGTGGATTAAAAAATTGAAAAAATGTGGAAATGAAATCAGAGGGAGCCACCGAGTGTCTGGGAATTTAAAGTTCATATTGCATCAAAATCGTGTCAATAGTTCAAAATCTAAAGTTGGCAGCAATTTAACGTCAAAGTATAGAAAACTTTTGCCGAGTAGCTCTGACTGTCCGGATTGATCTGTCGTCTGTAAATTCGACATCAAAAAGATATATATATCCCCAATTTACTTAAACTAACCTGCAAATTGTTCGATGTATAAACTTAATAATTTTGATAGAATAACTCATGATTCAATAACTATATCAATGCATTTGCATTCTATAAATATTTTATAATGATTTTAGTAGAGTTTATTTCGATCACGTAATTTTTTTTTTTTTTTTTTTTTTTTTTTTTTGTATTCTTAATTTATTGTAAGTCCGGATAAGTTATTGTTTGACTTCAACGCACCCATTAATTCTCTTATTTATGTTCTAACCACATACATACTGTCGTAATACATATGTATAGATATATATATATATAGTTGATTGCTCTTGTAGTGGCACATGGTGTTTGTACATACACATGAGTGAAGTTTGTATTCTGACCAACGAAATTTTTAGATAAAATAGACTGGACAAGTGTAAATAGTATTAAGAAAAAAAGTATTTCCAGTGAATTATAGTTAATTATCATCATAGTAAAATGCAATGAAAAAGGAAGGCTATAAATGACCTTCTCAATAAATGTATAACATGATGAGAAAAAATACTTTTGTTTTTTAATGAGTAATTGCCACAAGTTTACTTAGTTTTCAATAATGGAGAGAAATATGTTTGAAAATAAATCTACTATTGAACGAGGTACTTATCAATAAATTAAAAGTGTAGTTGTTGTAATTATTTGTTTATATATAATTATTTTATTTCAGAATTATATTTCCTGATTGCGAAATTTCTTGAAAATAGCCCTTGTATTGAAACGGCAAAAGTGAGTATTCTAGTTAATTAGTCTATTAGGTATTTAATTATTTTTCATGATGAACACTAATCTTATTGATAATTTGCAGATTCTTAGATGCGAATTGGAAACATATAAGGTAAGAAAATATCACTTAGAATTATCATCATGGTTATACTTAAGTCAAAACAATACCCAAGATTTTAATTTTCTAATTTTATCTGATGTGATTTTTCCCTTCTAAGAATAAGTGACTTTTATTTGATGTTTAAAAACGCGGAAATTTTTATTTGCCAGATAATTCATTAATATCTCTACTAAAGTGACAGCATATTTGTTTGAGACGCTGTTGTATGTTTTTTGTTTTCGTACTTACAGCAAATTTATACTATTTTGTAGTATACTTCGAACATTAATCAAACTCATTTTACTCATACAATTAATCATATTTTGTTTATATTTCAAGTGCTCCCTACTTTTCAAAAATTTTCTATGACTTTCAATTGTCAAGCGTATCAAAATTTGACCAATTGATTAAAAAAAATTAAAACCTTAATTGAAAAAAAGACAACGTAGTAGTAATTTCGCTGAGGTATAAATAAAAAAAATTACTTATAATTCATATCAGTTAGGAGTTTAACGAAATTTGTTAAATAAATTTCAGTAAAACCTTCATGTCAATTTTATAGTTCGAATTTTCAAATTTTGTAGGCTAAAATTGACTCAACAATTTTTGTTTAACTCCTAATTGATACAGCTGTTAGCAATTTTTTTTTGATTCTATATTATGATCCTAAAGTTAGCAGACAATTAGTAATGTTCGGGTTTTTTTTTCAACAAATGAATTACAAAAAAACAAAAACTAAAAATATGCACATGTAAAAAATTTAAAAAACTAGAGGTGCAAATTTTTTAAATATTTTTTTTTTTATAATTTATTGTTTAAAAAAAATCAAAAAATAACTCATTGTCTGCTAACTTCAGGATCATTCTATATTACATTGCATTTTTTCAAATGAGGTTTTAATTTTTTTTTTGTTAATTAATAAAATTTGCATACGGTTATGACAGTTGAAAGTCATTGTATATTTTTTTAAAAAGTAGGACGCACTGTCTAAGAATGCCCTTAAAGTAAATTTACACTATTTTGTAGCATACTTCGAACAAGGTAGCCACAAATCTCAAAAACCGGGAATATCGGGAATTATCAGGGAATTTAATGCAACTGGGAAATATCATGGAAATGTCAGGGGCTTTCGAAAAGTATCCGGGAATTTAATTACGACAGTTGACAAATGAAAATTTTTTCAATAATACACTAGTCACAAAAATTAAAGGGTATTAAAAAAATTTCGAATTTTTAATTGATTTTCAACAGGCTAACTTAAAAGAAACTGGTCGTACAAAAAAAAAGCAAATTGTAGCTTTGTGTTTAGTTTTCTGATCTGATTTTAAAATTTTTTTAGTATGTACAGTCCCGAAGTAACTAAGAAAATATAAAAAAAAATTTTTCAAAATTTGGCTCGTTTCAAAACCGGTCTACTGGCTTCAAAACATTTTTTTGGATAATTATGATTGATTTTTGAATACTTCTGGAACCGTGCATAATAAAAAACTTTAAAGAACAGATCAGAAAACTAGACACTTGAATCTACTTTGTAAATTTGTCTTTTTTGTTTTTTGTTGTATGACCATTTTCCTTCGAGTTACAGCCTATTGATAATCACTTAAAAATTTGAAATTTTTTTTTATATTCCTTAATTTTTGTAGTATATTTTGAATTTATTTTAATCATACAATTTCTTATTAAATAATTTAACTTACATATTTTTTACATCGAATAATCAAAAGTAGGCCTTATTACTTTCTTTTATTGACTTTTTTTTTTATTTCTCGCATGATTTCATCATCAAATTTAATTATTGACAATGAAAATATAATCAAAACTTTGAATATCTTAATGATACGAATAAAATTTTTGAATCAGGGAAAAGTGTGGAAAACCGGGAAATATCAGGGAATTTTGAAATCATTTCATTGTGGCCACCCTATTGTATGTTTTTTGTTTGAGTACTTGAAGTAATGTACCCTATTTCTTAGCATACTTCGAACATAAATCAAACTCATTTTATTTACACAACTAATCGTGCTTTGTTTATGTTTCAAGTATCAATAATACTTTGACATGTATTATAAAAATCATTTTTCATTATACCAGCATCGATACACTAAATTTCAGTGTCTCTAGAGCCAGCCCCTGATTAAGAAAAGTCATGAGAAAAGATTTGAAAAAATTTCAATGTTTTTTTTTATCTTTCTGAATTCTAAATAAAAATTAAAAAGTATTTGAAGCGATTAAAAAAATTTTCTAGTGATTGAAAACTATTTGGAAGTATTAAAAAAAATTTAGTATTTAAGAAGTTCTCTCAATCTCTCCATGAATCGAAATTTCAGTATTATTTAGCTATCAAAAAAATTTAAGTGTTTGAAAATTGGATATTTTTGAATTCTTTTGAATTTCCGTATAAAATAGAATTCAATTATTATAATGCGATTGAAGAGTAGGGGAGCGTGGGGTCGTCCCGGTCAGCGGGTCACCCCGGTCACCCAAATTTTGAAAAGTCTATCATATAATAGATTTTGAGTTTAATTTTATTTTATACTCTCATTTAATTAGAGGTAATTAATGAGCCCTACCATTAAAACTTAATTACTTATTAATAATAACTAATGAATAAAAAATTGATCGACTTTTGATCTAAAAATCAAGGACATTATCATAAGGTTTTTTATATATGTTACAAGAAGAAAAGAGTTTATAATTGATATGTATATAATCTACAGACATTTCTTAATCCATTTTAATTTTTATAAAAGTATAATTTTCAATCCTTTTTTTTTTAATTCAGTTTATTTTCTCAAAAATTAGTTGGGGTCGTACCGATCAAAGTTATGGGGTCACAAAGGTCAATTTATTCACTTGTTTTTTCGACTGACAATTCGTGTGCTTGTTTAATAAAAATATTAACCAATATCTTATGTAATAAGCAATTAATTAATTAAGGTAAGCTTTTTTAAAATTTAAGCTAAAAATTTTTTTGTTCATCAGGGGCATTTTCTTCTACAACATCGTAACATTTTTGTTACAATATTAATGAACAAATAAATAAATTATAGATGCCTCGTAAACGAGTACGGAAAACGGAAAAAAAGTTAAATGTTGTTAATTATTAATTTTACATTTTTTTTTTACTTCTTAAGTTTTAGTTGACCAAATAAAATTTTAATTTGATGAAATTTCAGCCATACGACTTTAGATTCTTAATTTTTGATTTGAAATTAACAGTGACCAGAATAACCCGCCAAATGACCGGGGTGACCCGACGTGTCGGGTTGCCCCGGCCAAACTTGCAATTTTTAAAATTCGTCAAATATTTCTATTTACTTTTATACTTTCATTTTTAAGTATGTTTCCTTGATTTTATAGATTCCATAGAATAAGATAATGTCCGTTTTATGATCGAATAAGGATAATTCGAAAAGTTTTGAAGGTTTATTTATTAAGTGACCGGGGCGACCCCACGCTCCTCTATTTAAGAGTATTAAAAAAAAAATAATATTTTCGAGTCATCCCGTCTTTCAACAATTAGAAAATTCGACTATTATTTAGTGATTAAAAATTATTGTGAAGTAATTAGAAAATTGAATTTGAAATTTCCCCAAATTATAGAGTAATGGGTGATTTGGAACTTTTTACGAGGATTTAATGCTTAAAAATCAGGAGGATTTAAAGTTTATGGAAGAATTAAAAACATTTTTTAACTTCCCGCTAAGAAAATTGCAAATTTTCAAAAATTCGGGAAGTTATTGGTTTCACCCCGATTTGTGAAAATCGAAATTCCAATAGATGTCGACGTTTTGAGATTCTAGGAAGCCATTCTGACTAAATTCAAGATGATGTCCGAGTGTATGTATGTATGTATGTACGTACGTACGTATGTAAATATCTATAACTTTTGAACAGATAAACCGATTTTGATCGTCAAGGTGTCATTCGACGCGGTTTGTCAATATCTCGAAGCTGAGAAAAAATTGAGCTTGATTGGTAGGGCTCGTTCGGAGATATTCCAAAAATAAACTTTTCAAACATGTTTTTTTCGGATAACTTTTTACTGGCTCGATGGATTGATTTCAAAATCAACTGGGCTCTGAAGCTTCATAAACCGCGTCGAATGCCACCTCAACCATCAAAATCGGTTAATTCTTTCAAGAGATACCGTTGTCGAAAGAATTTAAAAAAAAAATTTTTTTTAGTATTTTTGAAATTTCTCAAAAACGATTCGATAAATAAATTTTAAAGTCTGACCAGTTGTAGAACTCAATAAAACGCGTCGATTGCCACCTTAACCATTTCAATCGCTTTATTAGTTCGAGAAATATCGTTTGAGAAAAAATGGTAAAAAACGTTTTTTTTTCGAAAACAAAGGCATACAAAAGTTTTTTCGAGCTCGAAGAGCTCGAAAATGTATCCACAACAATTTTTCGAGCTCACGGAGCTCAAAAACGGTGGAAAGTTTTGAGGCTGGCCCGCAGGGTCAACTGACAGACCGATTTTGTTTAATCTTTTCAAATCGCTTTTCTTAATCAAGGAGTTGACCTAAGTTAATTTCAGTCCAATATTGGCATATGCCTCGAACAAATATTGTCAAACACATGAATTGCGAATGCCTTCAATCAGCGGACAGCTACATGCGTGTATCGTCCTCTGGGAAGAAACAAATTATGTTTCTGCCCGCTGACTGAAGGCATTCGCATTTTCAACTCTGATGCTTGTCATTAGTTTAATAGTAGTTTCAGACCATTAATTTGATTTACGTAAATGACACTTCTGACTTTGTAATTAAGTTTTATAAAAATTAGTGTATATAATAAATAGTAGTCATAGTTTCTGCTTGATTATAAATTGCAAATCGCAATTTACGCTAACTCTAACAGTTGATTAATTTAGTTCAGTTGTGCTACATAAGATTGAAAAAATACATTCACTTTTGAAAAAACAAAATATAATTGAAAATCTGTGAGGTGACATATTATTTGGTTTATATAAATGGAAAAAAAATATGAATATAACTAATTATAATAATAATATATTTCCTGTCACATAAATCTCATAATTAGATATATAGATTTTTAATCACTTCAATCACTGACTTTACATTTTTGACTCCCGAAATTTAAAAATATTTTTAAGTTTCACAACTTGAAAATTTTCCAAGTTCTATTTTGAGTTGCATACAATTTTTCTAAGTCCCATCATTTTATTAAAAAAATAAAAAAAAGATGTCGCCGAAAATAGGCTGATTCAATTGTGGGACAAATATCGACCAGTTTTCGAATTTGAGCCTTTTCGGCCAAATATTTTTACTCGGGTGTAGATATAATTTTCGATTATAGTACAGCGAAATTAGTAGTCGATGAACTGGCGATGATTGCTTCCTTCTAATTTTTTAGAATCTCTTTATAATAACGAAAAAAGAATGTAAAAACTTGAGAAAAAAACCGTGTGCGACATTTGTTGTTAACAGAATATATCAAACGGAATGAAGACTTAGTCCGCTAATCAAAATGCGGCAAATTTATTCTTATGCCAGTTTCATTCCATATATTAATTAATTTCGAGAATTTTTTAACCTCAGCAAATCGTTGAAATCCTTGTTGGACTGTACTAAGAAAAGCAACAGAAGAAAATAAATTTAATGCTAAAGACATTAAAAACTTCGATTTATCCCTATTTTTTAAATTAAATAATTGTACAAGTAACATTTTTTTTTATGATTTTTTTTTCTCATTTTCAATAACTGTTAATAAGTTTTATTAATACTTGATGATTAGATAAGTGATCGAGAATTTACAAATTTTAAGTTAAATTTTCATTTCAATACTAGTCTTTCAAGTGTGCACTTTTGGAATGCCCAAATTTCTTATTGTCATTATCATATTATTCGTGCTAGTAGTGTTTTTGAGTTAATCAATGTTACTTTTATTAAATTACAGATTTTACCGCAACGACTTGATTGGAAAGGAATATCTCATGATCAAAATTTTGAAGAATGGGTATGTATATCGTTGTCACTTTACAAATAAAAATCTTACATGAAATGTATCTTCATAATGTTTTGAATATCTTTATTGTTCATAAAGCAGAACAAAATAATTTTTATGTTTATTAATTTCTTCAGCGAAAGGCGATTTCTAGTCGATTTTTCTAAACTTTGTCTACCACATTTGTCCTCATGGCGAATTTTTCAAGGAATTTTAGCATTACCGATCATAATTAGTCGAGTAGGTTCCAAAACTACGACTAGGTCAAAACTTTATATGGATATAAAAGTGTTTCGAAAAAAAAAAAAAAAAAAAAAAAACAATTTTTAACTTTGATATTTGACTTAAATTTTGATGTACTTGGTGTGAATGACTAAATTTATTCGAGCTAAATGAATTTCGCATACAAATTAATTTCTAATAAAAATCAAAAATATTCTTTTTAACTTCCCGCTAAGAAAATTGTAAGTTTTCGAAAATTCGGGAAGTTATTGTTTTCACCCCGCTAAGGTGGCAACCGAAAGAATTTGATAGCCGTCAACTTTCCTGAAAATTTCAAATCGATAGATCAAATGAGCTCTAAGATCTAAATTTACTTTCTGTTCTTATCTTGAAAAATAGTATGTTACACACCAAAAGAGGGAAGTAGGTCATTCCAACCCGCGTGTATAATTTGCAAACACGCGAATTGGGACATCCTACCTTCCTCCGTGGTGTGTATACAATTTTTCACCATTTCTATGTCAAATCCATGTATGGGAATCCAAGTACCCATAGTTTCCGATGTGGGTTGCCTACATGAGATCCAAATACGCAGTTTCCTATGTGACGTTCCTACATAGGAATCCAACTACCCACAGTTTCCTATGTAATTTCCTCTGTTAGAATCCAGAAACACATGGTTTCTTACTTGGATTCTTATATAAATCTATACACTCTTATATTAACTCCTACGAATTCTTAAATAAGTCCATACTTTTCTATATGGATTCCTATGGGTTCCTATGCAATCTCACATGAATTTTTTTCATAGGGTTACTTTGAAAAGTGCAACTCTTGATATTATCTTTTTGTAAGTGAAAAGATTAGAATAATATTTTTTATTCTGTTTTCGGGTTATTTGAGCTTGAAGACAGCAGATCGACCGTTAATAAGATTAATTTGTTGAATTTACATTAGCTATGATAATTCCTTGTGTTGAAGTTACACTTTATTCAGAACAAAATTTTCATCACCCTGTATTTTTGCAGAAAAAGAGTTATCCGCACATCAGTTCGAATTATTTGTTACAAATATGTGCAAGAATTCACTCAATGCTCGAACGAGAAGTACCTTCTTGTGTTCCGGTTGCTGTATCTCTACTTGGAGCTGGAGGGCAGTCACTTTTACGAACAAAGGAAGGTGAGATAATACATCTGATTGTCGATTTTTTTGCGCCACTCCAATATATATATATATATATATATATATATATATATATATATATATATATGTATAATTCTTCAATATTTTTATTTAATAAAAAATTTTTATTTTAATATAAAAATTCTAAAAACAATTACAATTGTCTACTCATACAAGCTTGTGTGAATTAAATTTTAATTTACCACTTTTGATTTACTGTCGCAATAATTGTTACCAATTTTTCAAGTGTGTCAGTACGACTGTTTTATTACCATATCGCAGGAATACAATCACACGTTTTTTACATGCGCATGCAACAATTACTGCAGCATATATATAATTATTCCATAATCTAGTAATAGTGCCTTAGATAACTAGTGCCATCGAGTTTAATAATCGATGTCACTAGTTGTCTACGATATTTTATATAATGAATGCTCAAAACTAAAACATCGTTAAATGCGTAACGTCGGCGTCATGCGGTCGCAATCATTTTAATAATTTGTCATTATAGAAATAAATGTTTTTTTTAGTTCAAGTTACTTATTTATAAAAAATTACTCAAGTGTTTATTTATTTAATTATTAACAATGAAATTGAATACTTATTTATTTATTAAAAATTAAAATAATTTTTTTATCTTATTGTTTTATTAATCAATAAACATGAAAACTAACCAAATAAAAATTCTAATACATGTATTATTTAGAATAAAAACTTGAACAATTTTTTTTTTTAATGTAAAACTAACAAGTCTTAAAACTTTAGGTTAATTAATATCCTCTTTTGATTCGATTTTATTAAAATGTAGTATTTATTCTTACTCTTAATCACTTTTTAATAAAATTAGAGTTCAAGTTATAAATTTAAGGTGACACAAATTTATCAGTTGATGACGATTCACAATCGCTAGCCGATCAATTTAATGTGCATGTGTAATCTCGAGAATTTTTTTTTGCCAGTGATGCAGCTTTAGGTAAAGGTGAGTTCACCCTGGTAACTTATTTTGAACATTTTGATAACTTGGATTATAGAGTAGGGATATATCACGTCTATTTTCATCGAATTTCGCGGTAGAAGGGATGCACAAATGCTTTAACAAAGTTTAAACACTGCATTTGACCAATCCGAAGTGATGAGTGTTTAATGAAAAAGTTTATGAGGCCGAGTTTAGGCATTCAACGGCGTTTATTATGAGCATGTATTATATAAAATAATATTTATCTCGTTAATGTTTTTATATGCAGTTGAGTTCTTTATTTGTCTTAATAATAATGATATTTCAATTCAAACCAATTCAATTGGAAGATAACATTTTTTTTTCGATTATTTTTCAATAATTTTCCGATTGAATCCGATTAGATTTGATCGAATTATTTAAATAGGATTTAATCGAAAACGATGATTTTTTATCGATTATTTTTCCGATTGAAACCGATTAGAATTTTTCAATCGGAGTTTTTAATTGGGGTAATTTTTGTTTAATCAGATTCCCCAGTAATAATCACACAGTAATTATATTACTCGCAGTAATTGTTGTGCATTAATTGTCACAAGTCACTTTAAAGTCCGCATTAATACTAACACTTGAAATTTTTTCAAATGCTGATTATTTCATAAATTCCACATTAAATCATGCTTTTAATTTTTCCCCAAGTTTTAGAATAGTAAACTATTGATTAAAAAAAAAAATAAGCCAATATTTTATAGTATATCTTCGAAATATACTTTTAAAGTTAGACCTACATATCAATCCGCAGAAATACTCACACTTACCCTATCTGCTGTTCTCTATATGAACTAAAAAAAAAAAAACTATCAGATCCTAAAATTGACAAATTACATGATTCATGACCAATATTAGGAATATTATTTCAATGTCCCTGTCATATATTTCTTGGAAAAATTTTGAAGCAAATAAACAGCCGTCGTTAATGGTTCTCACTTTTCCTATTTTATGTTTTTTTCCCCTTATTGTCTCTTTTTAGATTTACTTTTACTACCCATATAACAATCTTGTTCAAAGCTTGAGCAAGCCTAAAGTTCGATACTACAGTCTTGCTACAGATACTTGTGGCTCGATTTCAATAACAAGTCTAGTGCAAGCCTTACACAAAAAATTCGTGCCAGATTATAACTCAATTATGGAGGAAGACTATAGTTGAAAATAGTTGCACATGACTTGCTCAAGATCTGCTCAAGGCTTAAAATTGACCTTGAGTCTTGAGTAGATCTTGAGCAAGCCATGTGTAAGTATCTGCCATGAGTTACTGGTGCAAGAAATGCGCCAGAAACTTTTGAATTGCACCGTATCTAAGATATCTTTAATATTCTTGTGTACAATGCCTTGAGCAAGTCATGCACAAGTTTTGATGATAATTTCTTGCTACATGATCTTGCGCAAGACCCATACGTAGAAAAAGACACTAGTGACCAGGAGTTTTGCTCAAGGCACTGACACCAGAATTTTGCTCAAGCATGCGTTACTTGGGTAATTCTGCGATTTATCAGCTTACTTCTGTCGTGGCTGTTCTATTTATTGCTGTATATTTTATAATTTCTATATTTAAGTATTTTTTTTTAAATTTACATTTAATAAATAAATTGATAATTAATCTGTTAATTTACATTCAGATATTTTAAAAGAACGTCATAGCGTTGTGACATACTCCGGCAGATCAGGAAGAAAGCCTAATTTTGGACAAACTGGGAATTTAGTATCCGACAACGTTGGTTAGTTTTTATTGTATTTATTAATTAACAAACTAAATACGAATGTGTATTAGTAAATATTAAAACTTTTTTTTTTTATTAAACAGTTCGGGTTCTTCAAGGCCGAGAAAATACTGGATCATTGAACCGGCGAGAGGCAATTCCACCTAAATTTTATTCTAAACTACAACTGTACCGACATACTTTAGGTCATCTTTCAGCTGTTTACTGCGTTCTATATGACCGAACAGGCAAATACATCATCACTGGGGCCGATGATTTACTTGTCAAAGTATGGAGTGCAATCGATGGTCGCTTATTTGCTACATTCCGAGGAGCTTCATCAGAAATAATGGACATAGCTGTGAATTTTGACAACACCCTTTTAGCAGCCGGAAGTTTAGATAGAATTTTACGAATTTGGTGTTTCCAAACAATGTCACCAGTTAGTATAAATTTTTACAAATCATTCATTTTTAGCAAATAATTGAAGTATACTAATATATTCACAGAAAAACTATTATACTGACAAAAAAATTAATTTCAAGTAATTATTTTTCTTGGTTCTACAAATACTCAAAATAAGTAATTTTTTTCTAAATTGAAATTGATAATTCTTATTTTAGGAAAACCATTGGTTCACTTTAGTAATTGATTTCTAGAAACATCAATTACTTGAGGCAATCGAATATTTTTTCAATTTAGTTTATATCTTCTCAAATTTATTGCAATTAAAAACTTTCATGAAGCAATTTTTTGGTTAACCCTTCAGAACATACGTCTTCCGTATCACAGTCATTGCTATCGTGATGAGAGAAAATCTCACGCCTATTGCGCAAGCGCCAAGAGCGAAATTTAAAAAATATTTAAATAATTTTAGGTTACATATCAAGTAAAATACAATATAAAATATTATTTATTTAAATACTAAGAATTAATAATAATTTTTTATAATTTATTTTTTATAAATAATTATTTATAAATTATTACATTTTTTATTTTAATGAAAATACTGGTATACAGGTACACTTGTAAACAACTTTTAGAATACTGTTTATTCGTGAATCTATATACATTCAAAATGGCGGCTAGAAACCACGGAGAGTCGAAATGAAACGAAGTCATACGAACAGCAATTTTTTTTTGTGCCTGACTTAACTCACGCGATGAGAGAAACTCTCACAGTTAATAAACAAATAATTTTTTTTCTTTATTTTTCAAGTTTAAAAAAATTTGTTTTTTTTTTTTTTTTTTTGTATCATTTAGAGCATTAAATTTTAGTAAGGTAAAAAAAATTTCAGGGGGTCATTCCATTTGAATTTAGAAACAAAAAAAAGTTTTAAAAAAAGTGTGAGAGAATCTCTCTATACGATGGTTCCGAAGGGTTAAATAAAAAAACAGAAATTGAAGAAAGATATAATTAAAAATTAGAAAAAAATTTGTTTTTATAACAAAATTAAATTTCTCGTTGGTATTTATAAAAATATAAAATACATTAATTTTTTCGAGAGCTACTTCTGTAAACTATTAAATACTTAAATTTTATTATTTAGTTGAGTAAATTAATATTCAAGATGTCAAACTTCGATGAATAACTTGAGTTTATTAAAAATATGATTTCCAATAAGCCAACGTGGCTGAGGTCATAAAGTCTCGCGTGATCGGTCTAGGTTCGAATCAGGTACATAAAATCGGTAAAAGTCATACTTGTTACCCTTACCTATGGATAAGTGGGAAAATAGAAATCCGGGTTGAGATATTTGGTGTCTCTCTTGAGGTGTGCCGTATACCATTTTAAAGTATTCAAAATATATGATCTGCTAATAATGTTACAGATATTGTGATGAAAATGTTTTTCAAGTAATTAAGATAATATCTAAATTTATAAAAATAATGTTTTTTTTTTTTTTAGATAGCAGTTTTATGTGGACATTCAGGCATGATTACTTCTGTTAATTTTTGTCCTATTATCTGCAATGGCATCAATTACTTGGTATCAACAAGTACAGACGGATCAGTTGCATTTTGGTCTTACACTCAAAAATTCAATGAAAGAGCAGTATTTCAGTGAGTTAATTTTATTTTATTATTTTTTAATTTCATACGGTTAATGTCTCAATAGGCTACTATAATAAAATAATTGTGGCGATAAGTTATTCCGTAATAATATGTACCCTTATAAAATTAAAGTATGAGAGTATTTTAAATAAAAATAACCATCAACGTTAATACTAACAATAAATAATCACGGAAATAAAGCATAGTAATTTTTAATAAAATTTCAAAAAAATCGGTACGTGTATCAGTATATATGAACAGGCAGAAAAGGTCAAACTTTTTTAGCTTATATTTCTTATATGTCGTAAAGAAGTTTCACTTTAAAAAATATTCGAATGTATAGCTCATACTTTTATTATTATTATTATTATTATTATTACTTGTTTGTTTCAATGCCTAGGGGGTTATCCCCGGTAGTCTGACTGCCGAGATCCGCTTCTTAGTGCTATCCATTACTACTGCGATGCTCCGTTTACAATATGGTAAGCAAGCACAGTAGGTGCGACAAAAAAGTTGGTATTCTAGCTAACGCAGAAACAGAAGATTCTTTCATCCCTCCAAGGATGCCAACAATAGGTGCGAAACAACCTTGACGCAGTATCCCAGCTTAAATTTGAAAATTCTAAACAGGAGATCCTGTGTATCGGTCATTTGTGCTCTTTGAGAACCGATATATTATACTCAACAGTGCTTAAAGAACACGCTGTGCATGGACTTGTCTATGTGCGTACTGAGCACTTTTCGTTGCTCAGCATTTCTGATGATACTCTCATATTTCAGCTTAGGAAGTTCCATAAGAACGTTTATTCTTATGAGACCAAGGGTTTTATCCATGTAAATTTCTGCTTCATATAAAAATGCTCCCCTATGCCTATTCTCATGTCATAGATGAATCTTGGGAACTGACCAAGCGGTTCATGGCATTGCGTGCAACAAGGTTCGTAACCAACACTATGATCACATATACATTCATGTGTCAAAAATGTAGCTTTTTTTTCAACATGTTTTATGTCACGGCGACCGGTTACCTCCTGATATATGGCCATATCTGCGCCGTACATGTGCATTCGTGTTTATGTAAGGCAATGTTGTATTTTGATATTATGTCTAAGATTATTATAAAACCATGTATGAGTTTATTAAAATTTCCATAAAAATGGCTGAGTATATCCATTTTTGCGATATAGCTGTACCTGTTCATATTTGAGTCATATATAAGTATACATGATAATCGATGTGCACATATAGCCACACACGACCATGAAAAAAATTCATATGTTCTTTTGTATTTCTTATATTTCATTTATTTGATTATAAGCAATCAAATTTATAGATATTTTAACTTGATTACATTTCTCCATGAAATAGTTGTAAAGTAGTAATGTATTTCAAAAGATTGTTCGAGAAGAATTATCTTATTAGGTAATTACTCGAAGTATTATCTGTTTTCTCAACATATTGTCTAAATATACCTAGACATCGGGGTAGTAAAGTTTACATATTGTCTATACAAATCAGGCGATTCCAAGTTGAGTGCGAGACCCTAAGTTTACCTGAGCCATGTCCGACTTGAACGTTGGGTCATAATCCCCTCGTCCGACTTGAGCACAGGGCCGTAATCTTCTCGTCCGACTTAAGCGCAATTGGTAAATCTACATCTGATTAATATAGTTTCACAAAGTCACAAACCGTCATATGTAAGACATTAACTATACCATGAAACAACATTTTATACTGTATCGAAATATTCACATTTTAAAAACATTTTATAAATTCAAAACATAATATTTTATATTTACTTCTTAATACCTGAATTAATTATTTATTAGATAATTATGATTCGTATGAAAAGTTATTTCTAGTAACTATAAATTTATTTAAATATTAAAGTTCTGGACCAGACTGAATTGTTATCCGCGTTACTCTGAAAGCACCCGCTCAAAAAAAAAAGAAAGAAAAAGCTAATTCAAAATTCGATTAAAGTTTATAGTTATGTCGTATCCCTATCCAAAAATTCCCATAGAATCCACTCAACTGCGACAAAAACCGCAAAGAATCCTATAGACTGTATTGGTTTCTATGCGGTTTTTGTCGCAGTTGATTAGATTTTATAGGAATTTTTGGATAAGGATCCATATCTTTAAATTTCAAATTGAATACAAAACTTTTAATATAAAATAAAATGAATTTTCTAATTTTTAACACAACTAAGGTAAATGTTCCAATACCGGAACGACGAAGGATATACGACTGATTTTTATCGTTTTATAAATATTTAAATAAATTATAAACCAAAATAATTCATTACATCAGATAGAATAGACATTTACCTATTCAAAAATGATCAAATTAGTTTATTTTTCTTAAATTTAATATAAAAAAAAATTTTTTTCTATAACATCCCAGAGACCTAATACCGGAACGCTGAAATAGCTTTGTCCCAATACCGGAATTCGGTTGTCCTAATACCGGAACAGTAAATAAAATGAGTTATTTTTAGCACTGACGTGCATTTATTCGTAGTGGAAATATTAACAATTAATGAATAATATTAATGTAAAATGCATTTAAAATTTGTAAATGATTAAATATTTAATGAAAAATGAATATTTTGAACTGAAGAATAGAAACAAAATAGATCATTTGAGGTTATACTATAAAAATGATTAAAAAGAAAAAAATTAATCACAGAAATTTATTTTTTATGATTTAAATCAGAATTGATCTACATTTAATGCATTTTTCATAATACTCATACTAACTGCATTAAATATTAGGTCTCCAGTAATAATTAATATTCCACTTGATTTAGCCAGTCAATAAAACTCACCATTAATGTACACTACTGGAAAAAATTAAGGGATCAAAAAAAAATTCCAAATTTTTGGGCAAATTTCAACAAGCCGTAACTTCGAAAGAAATGGTCGTACAAGAAATCGATGAAAAAGGAAATTGTAGCTCCAAGTGTCTAGTTTTTGGATTAGAAATTTAAAAATTTTTAACCTCTGCGGTTTTTGAGTAATCGTAGAAAAACCAGCAACAAAAAAATTTTCAAAATTTTTTTAGTTATTTTTTTTGGTCTACGGGCGTGGAAAAAATTTTTTTAGCTTAACAACTATAAGGATCGGATACTTTGTTCATTTAGCTTTAATTTGATTTTTTGTAGGGTTTTTGTGGACATATTGAACTGTAAAAGGCACACTTAACATTAGTGGTTTCCTCAATATTTTCGATCTAGCGCTCGATTTTCCAAAAAACCACCAATAGCCCTTTTTTTGTTGCATTTTCAAATTCATGTAACAATAAGAAAAAATTTTTTTTTCGGAAAAGCAATGGCTAGTCGTTAAGGAGAATTCATTCAAGTTCTTGAAACCCACCTTTAATTGATCATTGGTTGCTGAGATATCGATAATCAAACACAAAAGGATCCTTTTCCATTTGAAGACCGATATCTCGGCGAGAAGTGGACGTATCGAGGTGTTCAAAAAACCAAATTAAAGCTAAATGAACAAAGTATCCGATCCTTATAGAGGTTAAGCTAAAAAAATTTTTTCCACGCCCGTAGACCAAAAAAAATAACTAAAAAAATTTTGAAAATTTTTTTGTTGCTGGTTTTTCTACGATTACTCAAAAACCGCAGAGGTTAAAAATTTTTAAAGTTCTAATCCAAAAACTAGACACTTGGAGCTACAATTTCCTTTTTCATCGATTTCTTGTACGACCATTTCTTTCGAAGTTACGGCCTGTTGAAATTTGCCCAAAAATATGGAATTTTTTTTTGATCCCTTAATTTTTTCCAGTAGTGTATATCGATAACATTGAAATGACTGACTGTTCCGGTACTGGGCATGGGTTCTTTTCGCTGCCCCAATAGACGAACAGTAAAATTAATATAATAATACTATTTTTATCATATTGTTGATATGTTTTCTTGAATTTTATGTCATTCAAGATGCATATACAAAAAAAAGAAATTATTGAAAATTAATTTTATACATTTTCTATAAGCTTAAAACCATTGACTGATTTCTTAGCAAAACCATTAAGAGACATAAAAAAGTGATGGATTCGAGACTATTGCTATAATTAAAATTTTTTCTTTTTTTTTACTTCATATTTTGGATATATTCTAAAATCTATTTTATATCCTATTTTGTAACTGAAAGACTAAGTATTTAAATAAGGAAATTTTTATTTAATTTTATCGCGTACGAGTTAAAATATATAATGATTATCAAACCGTTCCGGTATTGGGACATTTACTTTATCTCAATTAAAAATTTACGATGGTAATATTATTAGGTTATCTAATGTTGTTTGATATATTTTCCTTCACACTTTATCCAGGCTTAGGACTGGCAGTCAAAAGTAATTTTTACTGGCGTGTTTAAAAATATTAAGAACTCAATGTTCTTGCTAGATATTAATATTAAATATCTCAAAAAATAAAATATTTTTAGTGGCCAAGCCGGCCAGTTGTCATTATTTCTTAAAACTAACATGCAATAAACTGACAAATTTAAATTGATGAATATAAAATTAAATGACTTTAAAACATGCAAAAAAAAAGGTGCTATCACATAATAAACTCTATGAACTACAACTAATAAATATCAATGATGTAAATTTTTGATTTGATTAATTGCAAACTTTTTGTTTCTTACTCTGGGAAGCATCGACTTCTTGTGACGAGCACCTTTTTTGTTTTGGATCCCGTTTCACGTCTTTATTTTTACTCAAACTGTTAATGGCGCCGCTGGTTGAATATAACTCCTCCATCCATCGACTCCTATTCTGGTTTGGAAATTTTTTAATAGTGGCTTGTTTCTTCCCTCTTCTATCTACAACACTAAAATTATATTTCTGATGAGCATGCTGTGAAGGACGATGTTTTACCTTTATTGATTCCAATTCTATTGACTTCGTCGGCTGGTCGTATTTCCTATAGATTTCAGGAAAATCCCGTTCAATTGATTTCCCAGGAGTTGGTGGTGGTTTTGATGTGTCAATATCTTCATCATTGATAACTACTGAAACGAATGAATATGCCGAGTCAACCATATTTAGTGAAATCCTTTAAACGAAATATCTAAACAATATCAACAAATATTTAAGGTTAGTAGTTCACACTGCGATGTGCACGCTAAGAAGTTTCACGAAGAAAGAATAAAAATGGCCGTATGGCTTTAAATCCTCACGTAGTATATAGTCGTCCCAACTATAGCTTGTAATTTTTTTCCCACCATTTTCTTTCCCCACCACTATAATATTAGAATGAGCGCATGCGCCATTAAATGTGCGCATGTGCCAAAGCCACCAAAACCAATTTTCGAAGGGTGGAGGGAGATACTGTGGTGGGAAAAAAATTCCAAGCTTTCGTCCGGACGACTATAATAAAGCGCCCTCATGTGGGTGACCGATGAATTAAAAACATAAAAGGAACATTAATGCCGATAAAATAAATTAAATTTTTCTCTAACAACTTTGTGTTTGACCATAATTTTACCAATTTAATAAAGGCTTAATTTTTTGAAAAATAGATAATTAAATTTTTTCTTCCTTGTAATTTGTGAAAAGATAAATAGGTCAAATATTCGTTGTATTATTATAAGACTCGAAAAGATAGGCGAGCACAGGTGCACCGTAGTAGCGATAGATAGAGCCAAACTGTGAGAACCGCTTGAGCTCGAGCGGCCAGTGTGAGTCGAACAAAAAAGTCGTGCGAATAAAAGATCAAAAATAAATAGTTATTTGGAAAATAATGATATTTGTAAGTTTAAAACATTCGAATTTGATCTTTCCTGAGTATTCTCCAGTTTGTTATAAAGTATATAATGTAATTCAAAATTATGACAAATATTTTTATAAAATTAAAAAAAAAATTAAATAAAAAAATTTTTAAGTACTTGGTGTGCGTGACTAAATTCATTCGTGCAAAATTAATTTCTTAAATTGATTCCGCATAAAAATTAATTTCTAATACAAATAAAGGATATTCTTTTCAACTTCTTGCTAAGAAAATTGAAAATTCTCAAAAAAAAAAAAAAAAGGGAAGTTATTGGTTTCAGTCCGATTTTCGAAAACTGATTTTTGACCAGATCTCGACGTTTTGATGTTCTAGTGAGTTATTCTGACTGATTTTAAGATGATGTCCGAGCTTATGTTTGTGTGTACGTACGTACGTAGGGGAAGGGGGGGGGGCAAAAGGGGGTAGGGTAGGCAAAACGGGGTACCCCCAAAATTTGGTGAAAAAAAAATTATTTTTTTTCGTCTAATTACTGTATATACGATATTTTCGAGCATTTTCAGCCCTACGCATGATACCTGAGGCAAAATGGACCAGCCCAAAAATCGAAAAAATGATTCTATCAATTTTTATCGTTAAATTAAAAAAAAATTTAATATATTTCCGCATTTTTAGACCTACCCATAAAACCTAGGGCAAAATGGACCAGCCGAAAGTTTTGAAAAATGATTCTTTCATATTTTTATCGTCAAATTAAAAAAAAATTAAAATGTTAATTCATTTTTCGGCTGATTTTCTGTAGTTTTGGCAAATTTGGCCACTAAAAGTATTCGAAAATAATATTTTATTTTTTAATTGATGAGAATTCAATGAAAAAAAAATATAAAAAAATTATCATTTTTTGGAGGGGGGCCTCTCTGCCCCACAAAAAAAATTTTTTCTCCCTTCGTATCCACCAATGATGTGAAATGTAATTTTTCTGGATTTATTTTACAAAAAAAAAATTTAATTTAATGAAATTTGATCAACTTTCAGAAATTTTTTTTTTTTCAACTTTTTTAAAGGGTACCCCATTTTGCCCGCCAAAAGTAGAAATTTTATTTCTTAAGGGCAGCTAAAAATTTTTTCTCTTTATCTTGGATATCATTAAAAACAAAAAGATTTGGCGTATTTTAGTCATCGAAAACTTAGTATTTTCATAGGTACCCCCTTTTGCCCCACCCTCCCCTATATATGTAAATATTCTGTAACTTTTGAAAGGATCAACCGACTTTGATCTCCAAAGTGGCATACGACGCGGCTTGTTAAATACTATAAGCTTTAAAAAATTGAGCTTGATCGGTAGGGTGCGTTTGGAGATATTCCAACAATAAAATTTTTTTAAAAACGTTTTTTTTCTTATAACTTGTAATGCGCTCGATGCATTGATTCCAAAATCTACACAGCTCTAAAACTTTATAAACCGCGTTTAATGCCACCTTAACCATCAAAATCGGTTCATTCGTTTAAGAGAAACCGTTGTCGAAAGAATTAAACAAACAATTTTTTTTTGTTATTTTCGAAATTTCTCAAAAACTACTATATAAATCAATTTTAAAATCTGATCATCTGAAGAACTCAATAAAACGCGTCGATTTACACCTTAACCGTCTCAATCGGTTGTTTCGTTCTAGAGATATCGTTTGAGAAAAAATGGTAAAAAACGTTTTTTTTCGAAAACATACAAAAAAAACATACAAGCATACAAAAGTATTTTCGAGCTCTAAGAGCTCGAAAATGTATTCTCAACAATATTTTCGAGCTCAAAGAGCTTGAAAACAGTGGGAAGTTTTGGGGCTGGCCCGCAGGGTCAACCAATAGACAGATTTTTTTTCATGTTGTAGGCACATCACGCATATGGAATTTTTTTTTTTTTTTTTTTTTTTTTTTAAATTTTATGAAACCGTTTTCTATGATTTTGTATGATATTAAGTACACAGAAATAAAGGTTGGCTTGGCCCAAGATAATTTTTGTCTTAATTTTTTTATTCTTGGGCTGAGTAATTGTGTTTTTTTTTTAATTCGAGAGCATTTTTTTCGACTAATAATATAAAAATATTGTATCAAGAACAATTAAATTTTAATTTAAGTTAAATAAGAATATTTATTTTAAATCAAGTTTTTTTTTCTAATCATATAAAAAAGAAATATCAATACAAGATGCTTTTCTTTTTTAGTTGGTGAGTATAGCAAATTGTCACAATATATATCAAAATCTCAAACCATGAACTTTTTTTGTGCGGCAGAAGAATATTTATTCTCAGTTTAAGAAAACTACATTATCGACTAAATTTAACGGTCTCTTGGAATGAAAATATTTTAATTTTGATTCAAGTGAATTAGGTATATTCTTAATTTATTATAATAATTTTTCTTGAATCATGTAAATGTTCACTTGATTGAAGTTATAAAATTCTCCCATTTCATACAAATATCTCCTTAAACGAACATAATTACTTTCTTTATTAAAGAAATAATATTTTGGATTGATGATTTTTTTTCCCGATTGAAAAAAAAAAAACATCTCGATTTAAGAAGATAAATGACTCTACTTAAAAATATATATCGACCTATATTTTTGAGTGAATTTAACCTAGTATAAATATTAAATGTTGTGAAGCAGGAAGGCTTATGCGTATATTCAAAATATTATAATATGGTAGTAGAGAAGATAAAGAATAAACTTTTTTGATTAATTGTTTATGAACAAATTGAGAAAAATAAATTGTTTGCTCATGGTAGGAATCGAACCCAGACCGATTCGGCCTCACACGAGAGCTTTACCAGTTATGCTATCCAGCCCTTCCTGAGTGATCGTTTACTTTACCTATATCAATTAAGTACACTGTACAATGTAGAGTCTACACTACCGTCACTTTAGTATAGTACAGTTAACTTTCCCAAGAGAATTCTTGTGTTGAGCCGTGAGCGCAGTTGCTGTTGGTTCAAACGTCTACGTTCACTTGCCGCGACACAACAAAATATTTAAACCGAGATATTTGTTACTATTGAGTTGAGTACTTTTAATTTTTGACTAGAATCACAGATCATCTCGATTCAAAATTAATTATTCTTAAAGAAAGAATATTTTACTCTTCGAACAATTCATTATATTTCGGGGCAAAATATTTACTTTTCTCTTTTTATGAAAATATTTCTTGATTCAAGAAACATATACAGTCGAGTCGCATTGTAAGTCCTCTTAGTGTATCTCTCATATTAACACGAGTCTGGTTAAAAAAAAAAGAAAACAAGCCGGACTTATAACGCGACTCGACTGTATTATATCGGCTGAATTAACAAAAATCTTATACCAAGATGTCTAAATTTTGATCAGCTCTAGAATTCGATAGAACGCGTCGATTTCGACATTAAACAAGAAAATTCGTTGATTAGTTCAAAAGATATCGGCGTCAAAAAGTTAAAAAAATAATATTTCATTTTATTTTTTCCAAATAAATCATAATATTATGTCCGAAAATGTGTCCGAAATCATACCAACTCTTCGTCTTTATGGTCTCCTTCGATCATCATATTGTCATCTAACTCATTCTTTAATTTTAATCATATTATCCACAAAAAATTGAAAAAACACAGTTTTTCATATTTTTCTCGGATATTTCATATATTACTGCCCTGATCTGAGTCAAAACGCATGTAAATATTTATTTCAATCACTGACATTGATTTGTGCCTCAATACATTTATTTTATTGATCATAATCGGAAATAGAAATTCAAAAACCGCTTGTTCATTAATGACTTCCGATTCTTAAATTTTTAAACTTTAAAATGAAACGTAACTTGTTAGAGCTTGAAAAGTTCATAAAAAAAAAAATTTCATGTAAAAGTATTTATTCAACTCATGCGCGCTATTAACGTTTTATCATGCCTCAAATCCAAACCCTGAATGGCCGTTTACCTACTGGTGAAAAATTATTTGTCAAAATGCAATAAAGATGTCTACTATCCCGGCCATTGTGACGTAATAAAAATAAACGTAACTATCTTTCGGGCTCTAACTGATTATTGGGTAATTACAACTCCCTGTTGTTACTCGTTGAGCAGCCAAGATCGTGATGTCGAATGTTTTTAACGTGGAATTAAAACTTTGACTTATTGAATTTGAATTTCCGTTGAATTAAATCAACATCCCAATAATTTTATCATATTCTTAATATTATAAGTTTTTTTTCACCATGTCACTAAACAACTATTTAGACTTCGCTCTTTAGGCAATTAATAAAACGTAAATAGCGCACATGAGTTGAATAAAATTATGGGCGCATCATGTAGGTTAAATCATAATCCGTCATCCGCGATATATTAGCACTCGTCTCCCGTGCGCAGTATGCACTGGCTTCGCTCGTGCCTGCGCACCTACGACTCGTGCTAAACTCATCGCTCTGGGACATTATGAATAACTTACCCTACTAGTTACGCCAATAACTATTTCGAGCTTGATGAGCTCAAAAATGTATTCACACTAATAGTTTCGAGCTCTCTGAGCTCGAAAACCGCAGGAAGTTTTGGGGCTGGCCCGCAGGGCCAATCGCCACACAGATTTTTTTATAATTCTTATTTGTTTAAGAGAAAAACGTAGGCAAAGTTTTCATTTACTGTGCGAGTGCAAGAAGGATACTACTGTTCGTCCGTTTCAGCGTGATATAGAAAAATAACCGGACCCCTCTGAAATATTCCTCAGCTTAACAATATTTTAAACTTAGTTTATTGACCGTTTGTAAACCAGAAATGAAATTTTTTAATCTCAATGTTGCTTTGCACAATCAAAATTCTACTTACAATATAATATAAGATTTAAAAATCCATATTAATCGGTTTAACTATAGTTCGCTCAGGAGAATTATAAATATGTTCATTGCTAAAAATATACATATATCGTGTTTTTAAATACTTAACAAAGTTCAATTGATTTCTAATCTTAAACTTTATAAATTTCTAGACCAAAACCAATACAATATCATGAAAAAATGAGACCCGGACAAGCGCAAATGATTTGTGCATCATTTAGTCCAGGCGGAACATTCATGGCAGCTGGTTCTGCAGACCACCATGTGCGTGTTTATGCCATGTTAGGAGATGAAGGCCCTCGACGAGTTCTCGAGGTTGAAGCACACACAGACACAGTTGACAGCATTCAGTGGGCTCATATGGGATTGAAGTTTATTTCCGGTTCGAAAGATGGAACTGCCAATGTTTGGAATTTTGAACAACAACAGTGGATGCATAAGCGCCTTTTAATGAACACAAAATTATCTGGGTACATAAATCGTTCAAAATGATTTCATAGTAATTAATTTTATTAAAAGAAAAAATTTTCAACGCTGTTACAGAGATATTAACGTCGATGAAGACACGATTAAAAAAGCAAAAGTAACAATGGTAAGCTGGGACGTAAGCGATCAGTGGGTAATCACAGCAGTAAATGATAGCTCATTGAAGGTGTGGAATGCTAAAAGTGGAGAATTAGTCAAGATCCTAAGAGGTCACAAGGATGAAGTCTTTGTTTTAGAAGCTCATCCTATAGATCCTAGAGTTATATTAAGTGCTGGACACGACGGACAATTAATCGTTTGGGATGTACTTAATCCTGAACCGATAGCCTGTTTTCAAAACTTTATTGAAGGCCAAGGTAATGGAGCTGTATTTGATGCAAAATGGTCGCCAGATGGTACTATGCTTGCTGCAACGGATTCTCATGGTCACTTATTGATGTATGGATTTGGATCTGGAGTTCAAAAACTAAAAACTGTGAGTAGATTTTATAAAACCTATATAAAACACTATTTTGTTACACATACTCAAAATATATGACATTTAGCGCCTATAGTCAGCCTCTAAAAATATGACAGTGGATATAGGTCTATTCTATCGGGGGGGGGGGGGGGGTATAATTAATGAAAATATAACGATATTTAAATTAAGGGTATTGAAAATATAAAAAGTAAAAATTACATCGATACAAATATTCGATTAGTTTACAAAAAACTTATCCTGTAAATCCATTATAACTTGAATAATTTGAGAGAAAAAAAAAATAGTACATTACACTTGGTGAGGGAAATAGGAAATCCCAATCCGAGTGTTTGCCAACTTCGCCTTCGGCTCGAGTAGAAAATTACACACAGGTTGAAATGTTCTATTTTTCTACCGCAGTATGTAATATACTATTTTTGCATATTGTCCCGTATACTAAACAAGATATTAGGATACAAATCGAGGCACACATTATCCTACACATAATCCCACCAATTAAGCCACACATTGTCCCACACTTGATCCCACTTATTCAGTCACACATGAACCCAGTTTCACATTAATCCACACGGCAAGTCGCACATTATCTTACAGATTATCCTACACATTGCCTACACGTATCCTATTATAATCTGATCACTCAGATTTATCATAAAACATATTTCTTTTAATCAGAATCCGCTTACACAAGTCTCCTTTACATAGATTCACAACTTTTTTCATTGATAGTTTAATGAAAACTTTACAAGTGGTGATAAAATGACTATCTTTTGGTAGATTTCTTAAAAATCTACCTATTGTAATTATCCGCATGATGGATTGTTCATAGACATTTGCCAAGATATATCTTAATTAGTCGAGTAGCTTCTAAAAATACTATTGATCCGAAAGTTTATGTTTCAATTTTTTATGCTCGATTTTATTTTATTTGTTTTTTGTTTATTAACGATTTTACTTTTCCAGATCCCCAAGGAGTTATTTTTTCACACAGACTATAGACCACTCATTCGGGACAGCAATAATTATGTACTAGATGAACAAACACAAACTGCACCACATTTGATGCCACCACCATTTCTGGTTGACGTGGATGGAAACCCGTATCCACCGGCACTGCAGCGATTAGTCCCCGGTAGAGAGAATTGTCGGGGAGAACAATTGGTTCCTAATATAGCAGTAGGTGTAGGAGGTATGTCGTTATATGTTAGCTCCCTTTTATATTTATTAATAAGCTAGACATTATTTTAAAATAGGAATGCAAGAAGTTATTGAAGGGTTACCCAATCCAGAACCACGTTCAAATATTGATCGACTTATTGAAGCTCTTGCACAAAGACAGAATTTAAATAGTGGGGACAATGAAGAGATTGGAGATATGGAAGAAAATTTTAATGAATCTCAAATTCGGCAAATTTCCAGCCCACGAAGTAACCGTTCAGGATTACGAAGGGTTGGAGATGTTGAAGGGGTTAGACAAAGTAGTGGAAATTGGCAGAGAGATAATACTACGCCTTGGAACAAGCCGATTTTGGTACCACCTATTCACGAGGCAATACGAAAAACGCAGTTAGAACAATTGTAAGTATTTAAATTAATATTAAATCATTATTCAAACAATAATAAAATAAGCGGCACTGAAAATAGTCGGTTAAAAAAGTTGAGTTATGAGATACTTAATGCTATATATATTCATACATAAATATTGTAATATTTTATATTACGATTAAATGATTATATTTCTTATCTAATTTCAATAGGTATTCAATGGCTGATATGGAGACAGATATTTGGAAGAGAGAAATGAAAAAAAGACCATTACCTCCTGTAAAACTTGCTGAAACCTCAGATCACGCAGTTGATTATTTAACAAGTCGGAAACGCAATAATGGTGTAAGACACGGTTATCGAACTCGAGCTGCAAGAGATGAACAACGAAATGATGACGAACTTAATGTAAGGATCACCTTTTATAAAAGCTATGAATTTACTTTGCAAATACAATTTTTAACAAGTATTTCACAGATATTTTCACGTCACAGAAAAAGACAACTTTTTTAAAAATGGAAAAAATAATTTTAGGTTTTTCTAAACTCAGTTCAATCTTAATAATCCCGAAAAATTTCGAATCAATTAGTTCAGTCGTTTTTTTGTTGATCCAAGTTCTAAACAAGCATTCATAAACAACATTACTATTCCATGATATTTCTTCTGATTGCATGTTGAAGGTTACTCGGAGCATTTTTTTTTTTAACAAGGGTTATAAACTAGAGACCAATTTTAGAAACGTATATAACTATACTTTCATATTAATTTTTAATCAATCGTTTTTAATTAATAAAAATTATTACCCTTCATATTACATTCCATTCATAATTTAGTTACTAATATATCATTTATTTATAGTATGATTTTTATTTTATTCTTAGAACTTAGAAAACGGAGAATTATCAGGAAGTTCAGTAAGTAGTAATAGCAATGATTCTACAGCTCATGAAGAAGATTTGTGTTCTGATACTACTACATCAGATACGAGTAGTGAATATTCCGATTGGATTGCTGATCACGGATTAAATTTGGAACCTCCGACGCGAAGTAAAAGAAAACCTATAAGTAAAAGAACGATCACACCGTCTAATGACTTGAATAAGCCTAAAAATCAACGTATGAAAAAAAAGGTAAAATTTTCTCAAAGTTATTTTGTTTTATACAGTCAAAGTTCATTAACTCGGAACTTCTCCTCAATCTTGACCCCCACTACGAGCTACGCATCTCCCACCCGAAACTATACATTTGTATATGTCAGGGTACATTTATATATGCATCATACATCAGATGTAAGAGAGCATGCGCTGTAGTTTACTTTTTAAAGGAGAAGTGGCATTCAATAAGTCGAAGTTTCCAGGAAAGTCCCTCTCCTTCGTAGACTAACTGTCCGAGTTAATGGAACTCGACTGTACTTTATGAGGCATTAAACTTACACTGAGAGACATTTTTATTTCATAGTAATAACATTTATTTGTATTTAGTTGAACACGTATTATTGTCACGCGCACAGAAAAAATTTACTAAATTCGAATAAAAATTTTATTCAAATCCCGTTTCAAATTTGATTAGTATTTAATCGTATTTATTAGTATCGACTTCATGTTTATTTATATACTAAATCAATTAATATTGTGAATAATTAATAAATGGATGTGTAAAATCTAAAAACTCGTTGTGTTTCATAGATTAATTGAAATTAAGATTTTTATTACAAATAAATTTATTTATTAGCAATAAATAATATCAAAATATTAAAAGTTATCCTTACATTTGATGTAAAAAGTATTAATTAGGTTAGAATCTTAAATTTTAAACTTTGGGCGATTTTAGAGACGTGGATATTTTTTTTTTAATATCATATAAATTATCAAATAATTGAAATTTTTTAATTAAAATTTTATTTTTTATAAGTATGCAGATTAATTCCAGTATAGTTAATTTAAAAAAATATTTTTAATTTTTTAAAATTGGTTATATTCACGAAAAAATAATAAAAATACAAATCATATCGAGAAAAATATTATTTTAGTGAAAATTTTCTATTATTAAACTTCTCACGTATATATTTCTCAAATATTTTCTTTTTTTTTAATCAAAGGCAGTCACATTTGACACTCAACCGAATTACAGATGGCCGTCATAAAGAGACGCTTGCGGTGATTTTAGTAAACACATACTTATTTGTATCTAATGAAACTTTATTAAATACTAATGAAATTTTATTTTTGATAAAACTCTCATTTATCTCTTGTTATAAAATAAAATTCATACTTATACATAATTAATATTAATTAACATGTAGTAGTGTTTTGGAAAAAATTCTAATACGCGTTCTTATTCCTGGCGAATAAATTTGTCTCTCAGTATACTTATCTTATTTATGCTTTTAGATAATCTCAGTACCGAATGGAGTCTCGGAAGTACCCGATGTTTTTCGCCCTTCCGAATGGCTTACTGAAGTAATTCCTCGTAAAGCACCATACTATCCACAAATAGGTGATGAGATAGTTTATTTCCGTCAAGGCCATAGTTTATATCTTGATGCTGTAAAAAACAAGAAAGTCTATAGTCTAAGTGCTCGATGCGAACCCTGGTCTAAAATGACTATTAAAGTATGAATTTTTAATTTAATACGAACTTTGTTATAATGAAAAACTTTGCCGTATTATTATAGCATAACGATCACTAAAACTTAAAAATTTTTAGGCTCATGAATTTGTAAAAGTCGTGGGAATCAAGTATGAAATTCGTCCGCCTCGGTTGTGTTGCTTAAAACTAGCGTTGATGGATGAAGAAGGCCGCTTAACTGAGAATAATTTTACGATTAAATATCATGATATGGCAGATGTATTAGATTTTTTAGTGCTACGACAAAGCTTTGAAACTGCATTAAGCCGAAATTGGTCAGAAGGTGATCGCTTTAGATGTATGATTGATGATGGATGGTGGATGGGACAAATTGAATCTATGGAACCAGTTGATGAAGAATTTCCCGAATCATATTTTATGTGTTTTCGTGTTAGATGGGATAATGGAGAATATGAAAAAATGAGCCCTTGGGATTTGGAACCTATCGATGAAGAGAGTAAGAAATATTTTAATTTATCAAAACAAAATTAGTCCTTCATAATTTTACACTAGTTTATAAGAAATTTAATCACAGTCGAATTCTATTAATTTGGAACCACCTCTCAATCTTGACCCCCACTATAAGCTACGCTGTTCCCGACCTGCTGCTACTCTTTGCATGTGTCTGTGTATATTTATATATGCATCAGTCATATAGATGTACGAACGCATGCATTGTAGTTTACTCTTTAAAAGAGAAGAAGCATTCGATAAGTCAAAATTTCCAGAAAATTCTGTTTGTCCGTAAACTAACTCTCCAAGTTGATAGAATTCAACTGTAAATTGACGATAGTATTTAAGAAATTTGAAAACCACACGAAAAGAACGAGGTTAGGTTGGATATACTGTAATATTATACTAAGTCCCATTTGCAATAGAAAATTGTTTACACGGAAATTGCTACTATGTACATTGTAGCGACCACAAAGTGTATTTAACATACTTAATTATTAAAAGTTTAATTAAATATTTTTTTTTTTTGATTGAAATTTAAATCATATTTATAATTTATCCCCTAATAGATCCGAATCACGTTAAACTACTGTATTTTACCGCAAATACTTAAAAAATACAGCAGAATACGGAAAATTACTGCGGCAATTCACTGCAATTTTACCTCAACACAGTGAAATACTTCACTTTACGGGAAAATGCAATAATTTTACAGTAAATTTGCACGTTTACGGTAAAATACCGAACTTTTACCGTAAAATACTGCGGTATCGCCGGAAATTTACCGCGAAATACTATAGCTTACCACAAAATACCGTATTTTACCGCAATTATTCCGATTATGGTAAATTACAGTAATTTACCATAAATCGGATCTGCCAGAGTTGTTTTTTGTTACTGATCGCAGTAAATGATTAATTTTCAATCGAATCGTTAATGACTAAATCCACAAATTGACAACAATAATTATTTGTTTGTATTTCTTTAATTAATCGATATTTTTGTGATGTAGGGCTTCCTGCCGAAGTTGGCGGTGCCGTTCCTGTTTTGCCTGAAGAAATTCAAAGCACGTTATATCAACCTCAACCTGAAGAATGGCCTATGGGGGATAGAGAAGCAACTTGTCGTCGAATAGTTCGTGGTGTCGATCAAGTTATGTCGCTTGCTATAGCTGAGCCATTCATTACACCAGTTGACCTTAATATATATCCTGCTTATGCATTTGTAGTTGAATATCCCATCGATTTATCAACTATAAAAACACGTTTAGAAAATCATTTTTATCGTAGAATTATATCAGCACAATTCGATGTTAGATACTTGGCTACTAATGCTGAAAAATTCAACGAACCCCATAGTCAAATCGTAAAGGCCGCAAGAATCGTAACAGATTTATGTCTACGTATAATTAAGTAATTAAATAATAATCCAAAAACTAAAATTTGGACTCTTTCGAATTCTATAAAACAACTTCGTATATTACAGAGAAACTACAGAGATAGATGTGCCAGCTGTTTATCATCAATTAGTTGATACATATCAATCTTCAGATTCAGAAGCTGAAGTAGTTAATCATAAGGTAATGCCTTCTACTAGTCGACAAAAGTCGGTATGTAATAGAATCTTACGCTCTCATCATGGAAATTCAGTAGATTGGAAATTAGCGTGTCGGCAATTACTGGAAAGTTTATGGCAATGTGAAGATTCTATTCCTTTTAGGTAAATATACTTGTTACTGCATTTTAAGTATCACCTTTAATTAATTTGCACCAATGAAAACACATTATTTTTCTGACAGAGAACCGGTGGATCGGTTAGAACATCCTGATTACTACCAATTGATAGATACCCCGATGGACCTTCGTACGGTGAAAGAAGATTTACTCGGTGGAAATTATGAAACCCCTCTAGAGTTTGCCAAAGATATGAAATTGATATTTACGAATAGTAAAAATTATAATACAAATAAACGATCAAAAGTAAGTAAATATAATTTCATTATCCGTCAAATTCAATATTCTTAGCACTAGTCTGCGGTACGCACTAAGCAAGCGCCGGCGCTCATGCGTGTACACCAACGACTCTTGTTAAAAACATTGTGCTTCCCGTATAAACTCATACAGCTCACTCGCTATGCAATGTACTATTATCCTAGAGAAAACTGCAATCTTATTAATCCAGTAACTTTTTCAACTTAGATTTATTCGATGACCATAAGATTGTCAGCTATGTTTGAAGAACATATGCGACGAATTGTATATACCTGGAAATCAAGCAGACGACGAACTCAAAACTGCCAGATTAAAAAACGAAAATGTGCGTCAAAAGGTTCGAAATCCCACCTGGTGAATGGCGCTGGTAAAGTATTTATTATTATTGTTTTTAAATAATCTTTGTACAAGCTAGAAATTTGTAAGTCGTATTTTAGTTTGTTTGTAATTCTTATTAGTCAGGTACATGTCCTAAGAACCAACGATTTAAAAAAAAACTTCTATCGTCATTTCTAAGACCTTCGTAGAAATTGCCTTGATATGCCCTAAATTCAATCAAGGTTCTGTAAAGGGAAAATAAAATCTCCTAAAATCATATAATTAATTATACTTGAATTCAAGATCGAAGTAAAGTCGATACCTCAGAGGTCGTAGGCTATCTGTTTTTCGAGTCTTTCTCCTGCTTAAAAAATCCTATAGATTCTGATAGTTGTATGTATGGGACCTATTCTTAACTATAGCACTTCTCATAGAACTCATTCATTCTTATAAAATCTCTATGGGAATTTATGAGAATCTATTCGATTCTATGAGAGTTTCTAAACAGGGTCTACTCTCCCTTTCGGTCATGCGTCGATAGGGTATCATGTTATGTGACCATAACACATGACATGCAGCACTTTGAGTTGGTAATGGATCGGGTAAAAAAAACTATTTAGCAAGAATGAGATAATTTAACAAAATAAAATGTCAATGTAACCGGTAAAAAAATTAATAAATCAAGTACAGGAATCGTGCGCATGCTCTGTCGTCGTTCAAGTTGAAATCGTCGGTGGGCTCTCGCTCCGTCTTCTTCATTCATGTCCGTGATAGCGCTGCAGTCGACTTTCGAAGATCCTTTGATCGATGGCGAAATACTCGACTCTTCATGAACACTAAATTAAAGCAGTCTTATAAATTTTATATTATAAAAAAGTTCCCGCTTTAATATTGATTTTAAATGTATTTTAAAATTATCTGATGTGTTTGTGAACTATAGCTACATAGAAAAAACCGTTAACTCGAATCAAGAAAAATATACTTGATTAAAGAAATTTTTTTTTTAACAATTCGGAAAATCAAAATTTTTTTTTCTCGTCAACATATTTTTATAATTAAATCGAAAAATTTTTCTACTATTAATTATTATTTTTAATCGGGAATTTCGTTTGTTCTAGGTCCGTCTACGAAAGGGAGTGAGACTACAAGCGATGATGATGAGGATGATGACGATCATGACAACGCTGATAATAATAATGATGACGATGATGACGATGACGATGACAATGATGATGGTAATGATGATGATGATGATGATGATGATGACAATGATGAAAATGATGAACGAAAAGTGAATTCTTTGAGCAATCATGATGGAAACGAAGAAAACCTTCATAACAACAAACGACCATTCTACAGTTATGAATCAGGTATAAAAATATGAATGATATTGAGGTTTTTAATAACAAGTATAAGTCGAGTGTAAAATTTCATCATAAATTTTAGAAACAGTTCGTGCTCAAACATCACTTTTTTTTATCTTAACATTATACCGTAATCGCTGCAAAATTAATCGTAATCAAATCATTAATTTGGGAGATATTGTAAATGATAGGTTTAAAAGACAACTGTACTTCTTATTTTGTATAAAATAACTTCAAAATGACCTAACTAAATGGTTCCATAATATAATCAGATCGGTTTCATGAAACTCTTTTGATTGATGTCAAAATAGTTTAAATCAATTTTTCTAAGTAGTCCGGAAGCCGGCCGTGATGTTTTTCTTATGTATTTTGAGTTGCTGGTAGCTGATAGATTGAGAACCGCGGTCGCTTCGATCCCCACTCCGCCACCCAAGTAGCAATAATCGGAAAAAAAATTCACTGAATCAACTCTAAAACAAAAAGAGACACAAGAAAAAGTTGTTGATTACTATTGTTTTAAAAAAATTCATTTCATTAGAGAAAAATTGTTTTTGATTTTATAACATTTACCTATACTGTAGCTGTATAAAATATAACATAAGACAGTCGAAGTCCATTAACTCGGAACTTCCCCTCAATCGTGACCCCCCACTGCACGCTACGCTGTCTCCCACTCGATGTCTACATTTGTATGTGTTTGTATATTTTTCTATGCACCATTCATGTAAAAGTAAGCGCGCATGCGTTCTAGTTTACTTTTTAAGGGAGAAAAGGCATCCGCTAGCTTGTGAAATTCCTGGTAGTCCAGGAGGAATCGGTGCATGAGTAACGAAAACTATTCCACCTCAATTTTTTTTACTGTAGTTACTGGTATTTGACTATACTTAGATGAAACTTATTCATAGGTTTTATTTTTATTTTAGGTCCATCTAGAGTGACGAATTGTAACAATAAACGTTCCATTAATTCAAGACCAATCAGACTTAAGAACACTTCAATAAAAAACGACTCTGAAAGTGAAAATAATTCCAGTGATTCAGATACAACAGCTAATAGTGACAGTAATGATGATCAGCCTTTTCGGCAGACGAGAAAACAAGTGAATTTAAGCAATAATAGTGATTCGAATGAGAGTTTCAAATCTGTAGGTCGTAGTAAACCGTTAAAAAAAAAAGTATTACGAAAGTGTAAAAAAGTTATTCGTACAAATAGATCAACATTGCAAAATTATACTGAGAGTAATTATGAAGAGGACGAAGAAAATAGAGTGTTTATGAAGGGAGAAATGTTGACAGGAAGTGAAAGTTCTCAAGAAGACAGTGAAAATGAAAAAATACAGAAACGTACAATTCCACGAGAAGTCAAGGCAGCACAAGATGAAATATCTCATTCTAGTGGCTTATCCCAAAAAGATGGAAGCGAAGAAACATCGTCAGACAGTAATAGTGCAGAATCCTCGCATCAAAATGTTTTAAATAATAGAGATTCTGACAGTTTAGATTCAATACCAAGGAATAAACCGATAAAATCACAAAGAAGAAAAAGAAGAAGAAGAAGAAGAAGAAGAAGAAGAGTTACTAATGATTCTGATAACGAAGACTTAGAAATTTCTAGAAGGGGAATGAAACGAATACGTTACTGTGAAGAGAGTGATGAAACTGATTCGATCCCTTCAAGAAACAGACGACAAGTCAAAAAGCGGTATTACGCTGAAGAAAGTGACGAAAGTTTACCTGAGTTACCTGAGCCTGGAATCAGTATAAGTAGCAGAGGACGTGTACGAAAAATGACTGCAAGAGCACGTGCTTTTTTATTAGAGTCACCATAATGGCCTTCTTATATTGTCAATCTTGTCTATTAATATTTAAAAATTCAGGCCAAAATTTTATATACGTTTTGCGACTATCAATAAATTACATTTTCCAATTTGTTTTTCAGACCTTAATCATAAATGTATTGAAAACTTATATTTTCCATATTTTCTTGGTTTAGAAAATATATATATTTTTTTTATTGTTTAATATCAAAATTAAACCGCTAAAGTTTGAAGAATTGAAAAATTAGTAATTTATGTAATATTTAGTAATTATCTTAGCTACCCGATTTAATACAAATCCAAAATTTTATGTAAATTTTCTCAGAATACACTAAGTTAAAAAAAAATAATTATTTTTTATTTTTTATTTTACTATTTATTTATTACAGACGATGTTATACAGAAAAAAAAAGTTTTTGGCGCAAGAAAAATTTTTCATCATGAAATAGAAACAAAAATTTCCTTAGGACTACAGTCAGAACCAGTGATTCATACCGTCCATGGTTACAAGCGTACCAACAGAAAACTCTATGCAAGAATTTTCTATGCTCGGATATCTCTCTGTAGTAAATTTCTGGTCGGCATAATTATAATTAAGGACAATTATATTACAATATATTTCGATGTCAAAATTATTCTATGCAGAATATTTCTATGCAGGACATCTCTGTGCAAGATATCTCTATGTAAGATATCTGTATTCAGGAGATCTCTATGCAGGACATTTGTATGTAGAACAAATATATGTGAAACTATCGATTCAAGAGTAAATATACAAAAATACAATTATTCATTAACGCTGTAAAAGAATATTCTAAACTCACATACTTCAAAAATTTTAATTTCAATCGTATAGTATTTTCATAAATTTAGTAAATAAACAATCCGTTTATAAATTATATTATGAAATTATAATATATATTATAAGGTAATATTATGAGGTAATAAAACGAATACTAGGAATGTGTGAATCGCGTTCGAATCGAATCGAATATAAACTGTTCAATTCGAAATTCGAATTTCCGAATTATTTGAATATTTAAGAATTATCCGAAAATTTTTGTACGAGTTGTAACTATGGAGAAATGTAATTAGACATGTATTTGTCTAGCATAGAAATCTGCCACATAGAAATGTCCTGCATAGAGATATCCTGCATAGAGATGTGTTGCAGCAGAAATATCATATAGATTTATCATGCATAGGTATGTCCTACATATAGATGGCCTGCAGTATAAATATTCTGCATAGAAAAGTTTCAACATAGATTTATCTTATAACATAATTGTCCTTCATATAACTATGCTAGCAAGAAATTTACTGCAGGGAGTTATCGCAGCATAGACTTGTTAGTTGGTACGCTTGTAACCATGGACGGTATGAATCACTGGTTCTGACTGTAAGAAAAATTTCTTGGCGCGAAAAATTTTTACTCGCCCCAAGCGGTAAAAAATTTCTTGTGCCAAGAATATTCAGGTATGAGATTAACGCATGATCAGGTCTAATGATATTTTTCCGGGCAATATCTAATTGTGAGAACTTTTCATTTTACTAACAATATATTGACAAATACTGGAAAGAATCATACGATTAGGGGAGCGTGGTCGCCCCGGTCACCTAACAAATAAACCTTCAAAATTTTTCGAATTATCCTTATTCGATCATAAAACGGACATTATCTTATTCTATGGAATCTATAAAATCAAGGAAACATACTTAAAAATGAAAGTATAAAAGTAAATAGAAATATTTGACGAATTTTAAAAATTGCAAGTTTGGCCGGGGCAACCCGACACGTCGGGTCACCCCGGTCATTTGGCGGGTTATTCTGGTCACTGTTAATTTCAAATCAAAAATTAAGAATCTAAAGTCGTATGGCTGAAATTTCATCAAATTAAAATTTTATTTGGTCAACTAAAACTTAAGAAGTAAAAAAAAAATGTAAAATTAATAATTAACAACATTTAACTTTTTTTCCGTTTTCCGTACTCGTTTACGAGGCATCTATAATTTATTTATTTGTTCATTAATATTGTAACAAAAATGTTACGATGTTGTAGAAGAAAATGCCCCTGATGAACAAAAAAATTTTTAGCTTAAATTTTAAAAAAGCTTACCTTAATTAATTAATTGCTTATTACATAAGATATTGGTTAATATTTTTATTAAACAAGCACACGAATTGTCAGTCGAAAAAACAAGTGAATAAATTGACCTTTGTGACCCCATAACTTTGATCGGTACGACCCCAACTAATTTTTGAGAAAATAAACTGAATTAAAAAAAAAAGGATTGAAAATTATACTTTTATAAAAATTAAAATGGATTAAGAAATGTCTGTAGATTATATACATATCAATTATAAACTCTTTTCTTCTTGTAACATATATAAAAAACCTTATGATAATGTCCTTGATTTTTAGATCAAAAGTCGATCAATTTTTTATTCATTAGTTATTATTAATAAGTAATTAAGTTTTAATGGTAGGGCTCATTAATTACCTCTAATTAAATGAGAGTATAAAATAAAATTAAACTCAAAATCTATTATATGATAGACTTTTCAAAATTTGGGTGACCGGGGTGACCCGCTGACCGGGACGACCCCACGCTCCCCTAATATTATTTGTCGTTTTATTTATCATATTTCATTACAATAGATGATCTAAATATTCAGTGCAGATACAAATCATAAGTTTTTAATCATTCTTCAGTAGATATTTTTAATCTGTCGATAAAGATGTTAACAAAAGTAATATACAAATATGAATTAAAGTTACAAAGTTTACAGTTTCTTAGTAGACGATCGAGATGTTCGATTTTTATGAATCTTTGAAGTTTTATTTCTCCGAGTCATCTTCAGGAGCACAATTTGGAACATCCTCAGCATCATCCGACTCTTCAATGAATAGGTTTTCAGTGATTTTGTTTGTACAAGTTAGATCTGTGCAATTGTCGTACAGTTTAGAGCAGAGTAACCCTGATTTTATGCAGGTGCAAGTTTTCGGTTTGCAGTTTTTTTTACAAGTACACGCTATTAAACCGATCAACTTTTCTGGAGCTGGCGGCATTGATGTTGTTACATGAACTAATAAATTATCAATCAGTTTCCAACCCCACGATGTTACATGTAAAACATTATTATACCAATGTTGTACCTGCCAATGTACACGCAAGATGTGCTGTTTAGCTGCAGCTTGCGTTGGAGATAACGTCACTAAACTAAAATCGGATTTTTTTATTGGTTTCAAACTTTAAAAGTAATAATAGTTTTGAGAGGACCACGTATAGTAAACATAATGTTGTCTCCAAACTTATTAATTAGGATCTCTTTGATGTATTGATTGACTGGTACTGGGTCACCCATGACTTGTTTAAAATCTTCGAAGCTCCACTGACGATCTTCAGCATTTTCAAGAAAGTTAAATAATTTTTTAAACTGAGTAGAATATTTTGACTTTGGATCAGAGTTTGTCTTCTTTTCGTATTCTCGATAGCGAAAAAACCGTTTACAGCAGTCGAGATGGTATTTCGCTCCCACTGTAGATAAATCCTCAATGTCATTGATACGCGCTAAAACTTGGACCGATTCTCCATCACCTTTCTTGCATGCGTTCATTAAGCGTTCTCTCATAGGCGAATCGGGCATCATTATACATATTCTACGCCTTTTGTTTAAGTTTTTTTTTTTTCAATCGTTTGATCACAAACTAAGCCACAAATAAAACATAATTTTTTAAAATCGAAAATATTTTATATAGAGGCTACAGAGTTCATGGATATTTCACATAGTTTTTTTATTCAGATATTTTACATAACAACTTTTATGTAAAGTGAGAACTTCCGCGTTAAGCCATTCTAAGTGTTTATTATCTTCGATTTCTTGGCTAATGCTAATTAATTTTCGTATTCCCATCTTTTTCACGGTTGCTTTAACTTGATACATTCCATCGAATCCTACACGACATATATTACAATTTTCCTCTTCCATTGTTCAGTATATTAGCACAATAAAGAAATTATACATGAAAGTTCAATTCTCAAGCGATTCAAAGCTCTGTTTATCTATTAAAGACTAATAATAATAAAAAAATTATTAAGTTAAGAATAATTGCATAAATCTTAAAATCAATATTTCTTGAGATAATATTAAAATTTTTTTCACTGTATTATCAGTTTCGAAAACACGTGGTTTGGTTCACTATAGCACAATCAACGATGCAAAGCATACGAGAAAAATATTCTAACTGAACGGAAACAGGGTTACCAGAAAATTTTTGTCTGAGTCACCCCACCTATGGTCAAAAGTAACGAAATGCCTTATGGCTGGGCTTCACCTGACGAAATCTCAAATTTAAGATTTCTAATTATTTATTAATTAATTATCATTACAGCGATTTTTTTAGCTTCCGACAAAAAGCAGAAGACGATAAACTTCCTCGGAAAATTTTCATCATTCGAGTCTCATAAATATTCAAAACGTCATTAGAAAACTAAAATTCGAGATTTCGTTAGGTATGGCCCAGCTTTAACAAGTCGCCCAACTATTTTAAAGTTTAAAATAATTCTTTTGGCTTACAGCTTATTCTTCATTAGCCAATGAAAGTACATTATAATTTACCGTAAAATTTAAAATGAAATTTTATCGGATATTTGTAGGATAAATTTGAGAAAAAAAAATCTTAATAAATTGATCCTTGAGCAGAACTTGAACAAGACATGCGTAAGTACCTGCCGTGAGTTACTGGTGCAAGAAATGCGCCAGAAACTTTTAAACTGCACCGTATCTAAGATATTTTCAATATTTTTGTCTACAATACCTTGAGCAAGTCATGCACAAGTTTTGATGAAAATTTCTTGCTACATGATATTGCGCAAGACCCATACGTAGAAAAAGACACTAGTGACCAGGGGTGTTGCTCAAGGAGCTGACACCAGCTCTGACACCAATCTTGCTTAAGCATGTGTTACTTGGGACATAAAATAAACATAACTAAACACTAGTAACACGTGTTTGGGTAAGATTCTGGAGTAAGTATCTTGAGCAAGATTCCTAGCTGCTAGTATCTTTTTCTATTTATGTATCTTTTGCAAGATCTTGTATCAAGAAATCTATGATTTATGTAAGGTACCCGCGGGTAATAAGGCCTAAGTAACAGAAATGATATTTAAAATAACCGTCTCCGCTAAAGGCTACTCTGGTAGAAGGGTCTTGCATAGAGATGTTGCGACAAGTTTATAGAGTCCCGATACCACGTTCCCTGTCTTCTATATTTCATCATCCGTCATATGATGTCGTAGTGCAGAAGAAATTATAAAAAACAATCTAGTCTTCTGACTCTTAAAAAGGATACTGATAGTTTTAAGTGTTGTTGAACAAAACAATCTAGTCTTCTGTCTTTAAAAAAGTATTGTTGCTAAATTTAAGTGATGACTCATCTCTAATACCAATTTTATTAAGTATAATTAAACTATTCCAGTTTGTTTAACCCGTAGGTCTTATTACCCTACCGTAGTAAAATAAGGCCTATTCGTATGGTTTTTGTAAAAGTTTAATTTTTTGTTTGTTTGTAGTATAAATTACCATTACTTCATTATATTTTATGGCTAATGTATTGAAATAAAGATTAATGATACATTTCGATAATTAAATGCATTATTTTCGATTCTATTCAAAATCTCCCTTGACTAGGCCTTATTACCCGCCGGTACCTTATGTCTCATGATATCGTACGCAAGAATATTAAAGATATCTCGAACACGTGAAATGAAACAATGTCTGACATATTTCTTGCACCAGTAACTTACAGTAGGTACTTGCGCATGGCTTGCTCAAGGTCAATTTTGAGCCTTAAGCAGATCTTGAGCAAGCCATGCGCAACTATTTTTAACTATAGTCTTCCTCCAGAACTGAGTTATATAATCTGGCACAAATTTGTTGTGTAAGGCTTGCAATTTAAATCTGGTCACAAGTATCTGCAGCAAGACACATACGTAGAGAAAGACACTAGCACCTATCGATCGTGAAAGCAAACTTGCTCAAGAATTGAAAAAAATTGTTAGATGGGAAACTAGTCATTAATTAAGCGTGCAATAATATTATAATAAAATAAAAATTAGAGTACTATATAATAAAAAAGAGAAATCAATTATCAATTTATTCTAGAAAATAATTGCTTACATGAATTTGTCAATAAATTAAATAACTTTAATAAAAAAATTCTTATGGTTAATTAATAAGCACTGTATAGAAATAACTAGTAAAATTTTAAAAAAGAAACAATCATGATTAATTTAAATAAATAAAAAAATCCTCGATTGCATAATTATGCATATTACTGACTTAATATTTTAAATTATTAACTTAAAAATTTTTAAGTTAATAATTGGAATTTTTCAATTTAATATTTTTCTATACTTGAATACTTGAATTAATTAAACTATGAATTAATTTAAATTAAGTAATGGCCTTAATTACTAATTTAAAAGTAACTAATCTATCATTAGATTTAATAGAAAATTTAAAATAAACGGAATTATCAACTGAATTACATGATTATGAAAAAAAAATTTAATTGTTTTTACAATAAATATTAACAATTGAAATTCGAATTCATCACAAAATATCTGAACAATGAATTATTTTTAAATCATCATCTTTACAACTCTGCTATTGTAAAATTTATTCCGCTGCAGTCAGTTATGCAAAAAAATAAAAAAAAAATAAAAAGTTCATTATCAATGAGAAAAATTAAAAACTTAACATTCACACCTTATCCTATGCATTCAACAGTATTAAAAATTTTGCGCCTGCACATTATCGTCATTTAAAACACATTATATCGATGCACTGTTATCGGCTTATTATAAATGCATTCTTTTCAACATTTGACACAGCTATATTTTATTTATTTATTCATTAATACTCTTAAACCTGGATAGTGGACAGATGTGAAAATCTATTCTAATGTTTTGTTGAGGTATCGTATCATGTTTCGATCGTTTTTTAATAAATTTTTAAAGAGCATTTTTTTATAACCAAATATATGAGTTCACACTATCCTATTAATCTCTGAAATTCGTAATTTAAAGTTGATTATCTTTGGTTTTAAGGAGTCAAAGAAAATTATATTTTTACCGTTATCTTGAGAATACTGGAAAGAATAATTAATAATTCCTCCTAATTTGAAAAATATCCTAAGAAAGTACTGTCTACAATATAACTATCTCAATACAAGATATTATATTTTTACTCGATACAATATCTTATAAAAAGTCATTAAACAAAGTCAAAGACAGATATGTGTATCACAAAGCCGGTGTTACTACTATACAATTAACTTAGCGCATTGTTTAGTAAACAATATAAACCCTTTGATACTTAAAAAATGAATCGAAAAATATAATTCCTATTGATTTTATTGTAATTTTTTCAAGTATCCAATTACTCTTTCAAGAAATATACCTTACGATGAAACTGTAATTTAATAACTGCTAGCTTGATTCGCTAGATGTTGAAATGCATCGTCGATGTTTTCCATAGTGTTGGGAAGGAGAATAGTCCTAGCTACTTGTAGAAGCAATTGGACTAACAGGGCTCATAGGACTTCGTGTTGAATCTCTGAGACAACCAGTTAAAGTTACAATCAATTTCCTACTGCCAGCGTTATTCCTATGTTCACAAAACCATATGCCTTGCCAGGTACCCAAGGCCAATTTTCCATCGGTGATTGGAATACTCAAAGAAGAGCCAAGAAAACAGGCTTTCACATGCGCTGGCTAGAAAAAAAAAATTATGAAAATTATTGTTAATACTCAAAATATTATTAATATTAATTCATTCATTTTTTTTAACTTCCCGCTAAAGAAATTAAAAATTTTCAAAAATTTGGGAAGTTATTAGTTTCAATCCGATTTCCGAAAACCGAGTTTTCATCAGATGTCGACGTTTTGAGGTCCTAGGAAACAAGTCTGACCATTTTTAGGATGATGTCTGAGTGTCTGTATGTATGTTTGTGTGTAAACTTGCTATAACTTTTTAAATAATTAACCGATTAGAACGGTTCGTGCGGCAATCGAAAAAGCTTGTTGGCTGTTAACTTTCCTAAAAATTTCAGATCGATCGATCAATTAAACTCTAAGGTATAAAAGAATACGAAAAAAAACAAATTTTTTTTTGTTCAGTTTTTTTTAAATATTTCAAAAACGACTCTATCGATGGATTCCAAAATCTAATTAATTCTAAAATTCAACAAAATGCGATGATTGCCGCCTTAACTATCAAAATCGATTAATTTATTCGAGAGATATCGCGGGAGAAAGAAATGCTAAAAAAAGGTCTCTTCAAAATATCTTTGAAACGGCTCAACCGATCAATTTCAAATTTTAATCAGCTTTAGAACTTAATAAAACGCGTAGATTGCCACATTGAACATCAAACTTGATTTATTAGCTTAAAAGATATAGACGTCGAAAAGTTAAAAAATCAACATTTTATGTAATTTTTCCCAAGTAAATTATAATATAATGTACTAAAATGGATTTAAAATCATATCAACTCTTCGTCTTTATGATCTCTTTCGACCACCATGTAATTTAATGTTACTCATTTTTCAGTTTAAATTATATTATCAACAAAGAAATTGAAAAAACACCGTTTTCAACATTTCTCTTGGATATTTCATGTATTAACGCTCTGATATGAGTCAGAACTCATTTAAATCCGTATTTCAATCACTTACATTGATTTCTGCCTGAATATGCTTTTTTTAATTTTATTGAACATAATTGTGAATAAATATTTAAAAAACGCTCATTCCTTAATTATCTTCGGCTCTAAAATTTCAAAGTTTAATATAACGTAACTCTTTTGAGCTTGAACAGCTCATTAAAAAAAGGGAGGCAAGGGTATTTTCGAGCTCGAAAATGTATTTATACTAATGTTTTCAAGCTCCTTGAGCTCGAAAACAGTCGGAAGTTTTGGGGCCCCGCAGGGCGAACCGTTGCCCGGATTTTTTTCTGTAAAAACTTCTAAAAGTGGCGCCGCGCTAATGCGATTGTAATACATCTTGAAAAAAAAAAATATTAGAAATTGATTTTAATAGCGAAAGAATGAAGCAGTTAGAATTAAAACGGCTGGAGAAAAAAAAAGTCAGTAATAACCAATCGTCAGGATCTTCAAGCTACTAACATGCATATTCACGAGCTAAAAAACCAAAAACATTTAAATTACACATAAATATTGAACCAATAAGTTTCACTGTAATTATCATTCGTGTACTTGATTAATATTTTATTAATATTATATAAAACGTAACGCTTTTCATCTTGAAAATCTCATCAAAGCAAGGGAGGCAAGGGTATTTTCGAGCTCGAAAATATATTCATACTAATGTTTTCGAGCTCCTTGAGCTTTTTAAAGCTTAAGATCTCGGGTTTCTTTATCTCCGAGTCACTCCAATCACAAACGCAATACCTGAAGCAAATCCAGTGGCCCATATTTAAATTTTAAGTGCTGCAAATTAATAATATGATGCCTCGATGAAGGTATATCGAACATTAAGTTGGCACCACTGAATTTATTACACTGAGAAAAAAAAATCAAATTCAAGTAATTATAATTTGGTTTCCATCCAGCTCCTTGAGCTCGAAAATAATACTGTGAATACATTTTCGAGCTTTTGAGCGGGATTAGATCATAACTCGGAATTATGAAATAACCGAGAAAACGGTAATAAAAGTAATTTTTTATTGTTGAGTTGATAATATTATTAAAACTATCAAAATAATTGCATTATATTACGTGGTGATCGAAAGAGACGATAAAGGCGAAAAGCTGGTATGATTTTTGGACTATTTGGTAAATTATATTCTGTGTTATCCGAAAAAAACGAGGGAAATTGTTATTTGTTTTAATTTTTCGACGCCGATATCTTTTGAGCTAATAAACTGATTTTAACGTTCAATGTAACAATCGATGCGCTTTATTGAGTTCTAGAGCTGACTAGATTTAGGAATTGATCAGATAAGTCAATTCAAAGATAGTGTAAAAAACTGTTTTTTACTATTTCTTTCTCCCGCGATATCTCTCGAACAAACTAACCGATTGAGACAGTTGAGGCGAGAATCGACGCGTTTTATTGAGCTCCAGCGCTTTTTAGCGCTTCAGCGATTTTGAAATCGATCGATAGTGTAGTTTCTGAAAAATTTCGACAAAATAAAAAGAACAAAATTTTTTTTTTGTAATTCTTCTATATCTTTAGAGTCTATTTTATCGATAAATCTAAAATTTCCAGGAAAATTGAGGGGGCAACAAACTCTTTCGATTGTCACAAGAACCATCTCAATCGGTCAATTCATTAAAAAGATTTGAAGAGTTTACATCCACACACACACACACGCGCGCGCACGATCAGAAATTTTTCTGAAAATGATCAGAACTGTTTTCAAGGACCTCAAAACGTCGACATCTGAAGAAAACTCGATTTTCGAAAATCGGCGTGAAAACAATAACTTCGCGAATTTTTGGAAATTTACAATTTTCTTAGCGAAGAGTTAAAAAAAACGTGTCTAATAATATCTTTAGGACAAAATTAATTTTATTTCTTAGTGTCAAGCAAGTAAATAAAATACTTGAATAAAGTAATAATTTTACTCGATTGAAGAAAATGATTGATTCACACTATTTAAGTAACTATAATATTTAAATCAAGAATTTTTTCTTGTAAATATACATTTCTTTCTATCAGTGTATACTACTGCTGGATAGACAGCCGACGAAGTAACGAAGAGGTAGCCATGTCCAGGTATCAAACAATTCTGCAGCAAGTCTGAGCTAATTCATTTTAAGTAAGTATTACTACAGACTTACTTAACCTATCTTACGGAAGTATCTTATCTCGGACTTGTCGAAGACTGATGATGCAGACCTGCTGAAGACTGAAGAATTGAAGATACAAATTTACGTAAGAATTCCTGAAGAATGCTACTAGTGTAATAGCAGATATTGATCTCTTCTACTCTTATAGTTATTACTCATAATATAACCTCGAGAATAATATTTTTAGCACCCTTGCGGTCCCGATTCACTGTGATTTTAGGTGAATCACGGTAAATCAAGCTAATAGGGTGAAATTACGGTGATTCACTGTGAATCGCAATGACTCGCTGTGAATCACCGTGATTCCCGATAATGTTAGCGTAAGATCACGGTGAGCTTCCACAGTGATTCGCAGTGGGTCACGATGAAATTATGTTGATTTCTCATAGTGATTTATGGTGAGACGGTTAAATTTTAGTGAGCTCTCATGATGAGTTTCGGTGATCTCTTACGGTGTTTCAGAGTAAAATCAAGGTAGAATCTCGGTGATTCACGTCAATCCACGGTGATGTTCCATAATCGAACAATGGAAATTTACCGTGGGTCGTTAAAAAATTTGATTGAGTTTTGAATTTATAACTTACCATATCGTCAGGTCCTTCACAACTATGTCTATACGGCATTTCCTCAGGAATGATTTTATTCAACATCATTTCCATATCATCTCTTACGTCGGGATCCCAACTTTCATTAAGTGCTAGGCTTGCCGAAGTATGAAGAACTACAATATAAATAGCAAGTTTATCTATGTTAAATTGTTTATAAAAGGTACTAAATAATATATTAGAAATGTTGAATCAGTAGTTACTTTGGATATGACATAGACCAACTGAAAATTGACTAAGCTCCGGAACTTGTCTGAGAATTTCCTCTGTAACAAGGTGAACACCTCGATGTTGAGGCCGGAGATTTATTTTTCTTTGAAACCAAGCAGAGCCTGTTTGTATACCTATATTTGATGAGGCCATTATAAACAAATGGCTCAAACTTTGTTAAGTCAATTATCCTGATAATACAAACTCACTAAAACTTGTTTAAATTTATCGACTGTGTTTGATTTAATCAAGAAAAAACAAACCGATTGACGTAAATTTATGATAAATGATAAGTTTATATGGTTACCCAAAGGTAACGAGATCGGCTATAGAAATGAAAGTGAACACAGTAATGATATACAAACACTCCATTGAACAACAAATAATATGTTCGTTGGACATTAAATTTTATAAACCGTAAAAATTCATTTTTCTCGAATTTATTTCGATAATGTAAGAAGTTAAATTTTAAATCTAACAATTAATAATATAATATAACCTGAGTATTAAGAGCTATTCAAAAAGGTTAAGACTGACGGCAATTTATAACATTGAATATATATAATCATAGACTATGTTTTTATAGATTACGGAAAAATAAGCAGGCCAGTAATAGAACAAGGTTACTGGAATAGGGAGGTTTAGTTGGTATGGCTCCGCCTGTGGGGATGATTGCAGAATGTAAACAAGCGAATTTACCAACCGTTAGTAGATTCGCCCGGGAATATTTAAATTTTCATCAATTAAAATTTAAATCATCCATAATTTTTTATAGTCTATTTTATATTTTTTTGCAATGTACTCTCGGTATTGTGATTGCGACAATCATTCCTAATAGTTATTGATTTCAGAGAGAACAGTTTGAAACAACAGATTGATACAACTTGATCTCTCCTCTTCCTTATTTGACATCTATCCCGTTTAGTAAAGTTTACTATATTCAAATAGAAATAAATAAAATAAAATTTTTAATAGCTTTTATAACTTTTTATTGTTATTGCTACCATTTTGATTATTATTATGATTATTATTCATATCATTGGTGTCGGTGTCGATTTTATTTTAAAAAAATCACTTGTTTTAACCGAGATTCGAACCCTGATCTCCCGCGCACGAGTCTTTTCCTATGTCTGACGACCCGATGTCTCCTTTGAACAAAGGTTTCTGAACTTGTAATGCATATTTGTGTATGCTATCCCCACCAACTTTTAATTTTATCTATACATAGTAAAATTTACTATACAGATAGTAAAAAATATAATCTTGTTAGTAAAAAATACATTACACATATTAATTTTTAATATCTTCTTATGTAAAAAATACTATATAGTATTAGAAAATTTACTTTCTAAAATTTGTATTTATTAAAAATACTTATAGTAAAATTTACTATACAGATAGTAAAAAATACAACTGTGCTAGCAAAAAAAACATTACGCATATTAATTTTTAATATCTTATTATGTAAAAATTGTTAACTAGTAAATTTTACTAAATGCTTTGTAATAATTACAATACAAAATGTATTTTTTCTTATCTATTAGTAAATTTTACCATAAGATTGTAATTTTTACTATATTTTCTTCTCCGTGTACGTATACATTTTCAATCTTCTTAAGACTGGGCTACTCCTACACTGTTAAAAATTTCTTTGGTTATTTTACAAGAAATGTGTTGGAAGTCAATTGCCAACGCAGTTTTGTGATTTAATAAAACCAGTGTTGTAATTTTACAAAACATTTTTTACAATTTTTGTTTTGGAAAATTGCAAAACAAAAGTACTAATCTTACTAAACAGATAATAAAAAAAGGTTTGTCAATTGTACACAACGAATGTTGTGATTTTCGAAAACAATTCAATTTAGAAATTATTTGTAAAATCACAATGTATTACTGTTTTAATACAAAACTTTTAAGAGATCATACGTGTTGTAAAATTGCAATACCTACTGTTAAAAATTTCTATCGTAATTTTACAAAACATTTTCCACTGTATTTGCCTTGGAACAATTTAGTAATTTTACAATATAGTATTATAATTTTACAAACATTGAAAAAAAAAAAAGATTTTTTTAAAAAATTTTTTCTCCAATCATTTTGGCAATGCTAGGAGTAATATATATGCGATATTGAAATTCTAATCGAAGTAGTAATTTTTAATTCAGAGAAAAAACGCTAAGCTTATCAATAAACGCACACGCATTAGTGGGATTCGAACACAGGACCCCACGCACGAAAGACCGACGCTTTAACGACTAGGCTGCACAACCGACAGTGACTGTTGAATTTAATTGTACACTATAGTGTATACATTGTATCCTGTTATGTATACATAAGATTTTTTTTAACTTTTAGGAGTGTTTTTTAACATTTTCTAAGATTTTTTATTTCAAAATGTAATACGTCAAAAGAAAAACATGTTACGTCCCAGCCTGCTCGGCAGATGTCTCTGATTATTTTTAAACACTAATTATTGAGAGACCGATCTGAGACCTAACTAATTAATTAAGATGCATATTGATAATTTAACAAGTGACATAATTAATAAGTCACCCTATATTATAGAACATAATTTAATATAATAATATAATATAATAATATAATTCAATATAATAATATAATATAATATAATAATATAAAGTAATAGAATATAAAATAGTATAATATTATTTAGAATATTTAAAACATATTGATAAAGTTATTTTCCACTTAATATTTGTTATGTACAAATAAACGCTGACGCCTCGAGTAAATCCTCGAGACGTGCAGCTGCACAAACATCTATTTTGTTCTAAGATAACTTTTGTTCATAGATAAGTGACTCATTTGTTAATAACAAAAACGGAGAAAGCGTGAGAACGGAGAATGGATCATTCGAGAATATTGCTTATCACAATCCACCCCTCTACATCGAACGATGCGCGGGCCTGATGCCCAAGCGCCTCGTATCGATAAGAGACTTACTCTAGTTTTTCTCGATCAAGAGAAATCAGTCTGAAACATAAAATCATAGAGAGCAGTCAGGCTCAATATTAAAAACTCAACTTCGTTCTCACCCTTTTGAAGTTATTGTTAAGAGTACGTAAACAAATTTATAAATTGATTAAATTGTATATCTATATATTATTCATAGCTATTCTTTTACAATTGAATAAATCGGATTCAGATATATATAAAATAATATATTATATCCAAACAACCAGTTTATTTCAACCACCAAATGGTGGCTGTTCAACCTATACAAATTATTATTTATAATTATATGTAAGTTTCATTACGTCTATTTTAAATCAACCGCTCAACCACGCCAGCGCCAAATCATCAACCAGGACGTAACAACTTATTATATAATTAAAATTGGTGGCAGCGACGGATTCGAACAGCCCCCGAATAAACTGGTGAAATCTCAAAAATCCGAAAATTTTTTTTTACAAAATTAACATCAAGTTCTCAAAGTGAAATTGAGCAACACAAAAAAAAATATTACAAATTTTTTTTGCCGACATCGGAAATTTTTTTTCCTAAATAAAAAGAAGCAAAATTGTGAAACAAAAGTGAAAAGTTAAGTGAGAATTGAAGTGAGTGAAATAAATAATAATAAAAATCTAAATAATTGAAATAAAAAATTCAAAAATAATTAAAATAAAATAACAAAATTTTCTTTTACGTCGAACATTTAAATTGAAAATTGAATTTTTTTTTATTATTTAAGATCTGAAATTAAATTTTTTTTCTGCTCTTAAATAAAATAATAACTAGATAAAAAAAAAAGTATATAAATTTATAAAAATCAGATATATCAAGAAAAAAAAAATAAAAAATTTTTTTTTGTGAATTGAAAATAAAATTCATAATAAAATTCAAGTGAGTGAAGTTAATGAAGAATTAAAATTTAAAATAAAATAAAACTACGAATATCATTCACGACGCCCGACGGACGCAGTTCAACATCAACTACAGCTGAGAAATCTACAGTCATCGCACATTCCTGCTCAACGTGTTTTCATCAACCTTCCGACGGCAACGAAGATCTCCGTATCGACTACAATTACCGATTCATCTGAAATTCAAACCTGTAAACAACTAAGTAGTAAGTCAATTATATTGTTAAAATTTTTTTTCTGTCTGTCAAAATATTTACATAAATAAAAATGAGTCTTGAAGAAATGGAAGTTTCCCTTACGGAAACCCAAAATGAAGTTACAGCGTTAAAAACTCAAATTCAACAATTACTAGCAGAAAAACTTGAAATGAAAAATAAATTTGAAGAAAATTGTCAAGCAGCTATTGCTCAACAATTAAAAATACATTTCGAAAGAAATCCACCCGTGGGTACTTCACACCAATTACCTCCCAATCTTAATTTGACGAATAATTTAACTGCAAATAACAAATTTGATTACAAAGAATTTTTCAAAACTATACCAGACTTTGATGGTATAAGTTATCCAGTAGAATCATTCATACAGGCATGCAAAGACGCGAAAGAATATCTAAGAGAAATAAACGAGGACGCGCTCGTTAGAATATTAAAATCAAAATGTAAAGGCGAACCTTTAATTAGAGTAAGCGGGTCAAACGTAAAAACAATAGACGAATTTATTGCATTTTTAAATTTGAATTTTAGACTTAGCAAACAAGTTTCAGTTTGGCTAAAAGAATTTAATGACTTAGAGCAAAAATCGAGCGAACGCGTAATGGACTTTTACCATAGAGTGAATAAACATTTACAGGACACTTGCTCAGAAATCGCGGATACAGGCGGTAATAGTAAAGATGAAAAAATAGTTTTGGCTAAAGAAACCGCGGTACAAGCATTTATTTCGGGTTTAGAACCAAGACTTGCTTTATTTTTACACAATGACGAATTTGCGGATCTTGCTACAGCCGCTACTGCAGCAATTAAAGCAGAACAAAAATTACAGCAAATGAAAAATATAAATAAACTTTTCAAGCCATTCGATAATAATTCAAATAAAAATTGTTTCGCAATCCAAGATCCAAACCCACACAACACAATTAACCAAAATAATCACCAAATTCGAAATTTGAATCCTTATCAGCAATTTAATAAAAATTATAACAGAAACAGTCGTGAAAAATCGGAACAGGTTAATAATCAAAATCGAAACAACCCAAATAAGTTTTGTAATTTTTGCAAAAGAAACAATCATAATATCGAGGAATGTAGAATTTTAATTCAAAGAAAGAGTATTGAATCTAATCAAATTTTAAACAAAAATATTCTTCAATGTGATTATTGTAAAATGAACGGTCATTCAGTAAATAATTGTCGTAAAAAAATTTATAATGAAGGAAAACGCGACGGTTTAAATGCAAAACCGAGTACAGGTACGGGAAACGATCAAGCGTTCCCTCGAGTCGGCGCTCCGATGGGAAACGTAGCAATTCAGCGCCAAAATTTAAACAAAAACTAAGAATACCGACAGAAACTTATTCCGTGGGTGCCATGTCAATTGATTATAAACCTACGTCAATTATGTTCAGATCCAAAGATATAATATCTAGCTATGGGAAAATTTTAGTAGACACCGGATGTAATTTAAATTTAATGAAATACGGGGAAGTAAAATATAAAAAATTAATCGATGAATCATATTGTTATAAATTAAATGGTGTCTCTGAAGCTATCACTTTGGGTAGAATAAAGATAGAAATTTTTAATAAAGATACTTATTTTCATGTAATACCAGATGAATTTCCTTTAGATTATACGGGCATACTTGGCATGGAATTTTTACGAGAACACGGCGGAATAATAAATTTAGTAGACAATACGGTAACATTTCAACATTTAAATAATCTACAAATATCATTAACAGAAGGAGAATATTTCGTTTTAAAAGCTCGAACGAAAACGGCAATGTTTGTTCGAGTAGATAGTAAACTTGAAGAGGGTTATACACCTCGTATCGAATTTGAAAACGGTATTTACGCGGGCGAAGCTTTAGTAAGTAATAATAACGGAATCGCTTATTTGTACGCAATAAATACTCTTGACAAAGATGTAAAAGTAAAAGTACCCGTAATTCCTCTGTACCCATTCGGGACAAGCGAAGACGAGGATACTACTTTGACGCATGACGACACAGTCAATTACGATAAAAGTACCACGGCCGGGGAAAATCGTGTCAATAAAGTGTTAAAACTCTTGCGTTTAAAACATCTGAATGAGGAAGAGCGTAAAGCAATAGTTTCTCTAGTAGAGAAATACGCTGACCTATTCCACATTCCGGGAGAACCACTGCGCGCTACAGATACTGCGGCTCATACTATACCTACTACCGACGACGTTCCTGTAAATACCCGACAATACAGACACCCTCCCGCACAAAAAGACGAAATTGAAAAACAAATTACAGAATTAATGTTGATGGACATAATAGAACCTTCGACCTCCCCTTATAATTCCCCTCTATGGATAGTACCTAAAAAGGCTGATTCAAAAGGCAATAAAAGATGGCGTTTAGTTATAGATTATCGCAAATTAAATGATAAAACTGTTAAAGATGCATATCCACTACCGTTGATAAATGATATTCTTGATCAATTAGGTGGTGCGATTTATTTTTCAGTATTTGATTTAAAATCGGGTTTTCATCAATTAAAAGTAGATCCTAAAGATAAGCACAAAACAGCATTTACAACTCCTCATGGTCATTATCAATTTAATAGAATGCCATTTGGACTTAAAAATGCTCCAGCAACGTTCCAAAGGTTAATGGATTTAGTATTACGCGGGTTACAAGGAGCGGATCTCTTTGTTTACTTAGACGATATAGTCATTTACGCACGTTCTCTAGAAGAACATAACACTAAATTCGAAAAATTAGCCGAACGTTTACGTAGTGCAAATTTAACTCTACAAACCGATAAATGTGAATTCTTAAAAAAAGAAGTAATTTATTTAGGCCATCTTATATCTGCCGACGGTGTCAAGCCTGATCCCGATAAAATTAAAGCGATCAAATGTTTCAAAACACCTAAAAACACAACACAAGTGAGAGAATTTCTTGGACTTGCTGGTTACTATCGGCGATTTATCAAGGATTTCGCAAAGATCTCTAAGTGCTTATCTGATCTTACAAGCAAAAACGCAAGATTTTCATGGGCGCCTGAACATCAGGTAGCTTTTGAAACCTTGCGCGATAAACTATGTACAGCTCCGATATTGCAGTATCCAGATTTTTCGAAACCTTTTATTTTAACGACCGATGCTTCGGGCTATGCAGTTGGAGCAATTCTCTCACAAGGCAAAATTGGCGAGGACACAATTGTTGCAGCAGCTTCTCGTGTGCTCAACAAACACGAAAAAAATTATTCGACCACCGAAAAAGAGATGGTCGCAGCCTTATTTGGTATGAAAACATTTAGACCGTATCTCTATGGCAGAGAGTTTACTCTTGTCACCGATCACAGACCGCTAGTGTGGGTAAATAATATGAATGACCCAACATCGCGTGTAATGAGATGGAGAGAACGGCTTAAAGAGTTCGAATATACCGTGTTATATAAGGCGGGAAAAATAAACACAAACGCGGACGCTTTATCGCGTAACCCAACAATCGAAAACCGCGAAGTTTATCCAATTAAGATTAAATGGCGACCTGGAAAACCCGGAATCGCTAGGTTGAGGACTTCAGATCCTTCAGACGATGGTAAAGTCTTTAAAAAGAAACCTAAATACAAAACTAGTTCAGAGTCAATTAGCTCGAATAATGATAAAAATAAATTATCTACAAACTTTAACAAAAATAATACTTCAAGTTCAGAGGAAATTACTCCAAGTAATAAAATAATTCGCGATAAAAATAAAATTGCGACTAACTCAGTCGACGGAGTTAGAAAAATAAATTCGAAAATTCAAAATCTTGAGCAAAATACTCAAGCGGTCGGTCTAGAAGATTCGGTCGAAAAACGTCAAATACTTGAGCCAAAAACTCAAGCGGTTGGGCCAGTCAGTAATAATACTACAGACCCAGTCGTCAAACCCACTAGCGATGGCAATAGGATTGATCACCCTATCGACCAACGGTTAGTTAAAATTAAAAATAATAAAAACGGATATATCGGTAAAAATAAAAATTTAAAAAAGAAAAAATCTGAGCTCAGACGATATAATCCATACAAAAAATTTTCGAGTACTGAATCATTAAGCGAAGATGATTTAAGTAAAAATAAAAATAATAAAATATTTACAAACTTGGAAACAAATAATCCTCAAGAACTAAATTCAAATTCGATAAATAAAAACTTTAATTCTAAAAATCAAAATAAAGATAATAAAAATAAAGTAAATTCTAACGAAAGTTCAAACCGCAAACGGAACTCTAACGAAAATGCAAAATTAAATAAAAATTCTAAATGCAAAGTCGTATCAAATCCAGAACCAGATAAATCAATTACTCTTCCTGATTATTCTGACGGATCGTCGTCATCAGGAGACATGTATGATGCTGTAACTCTGAGAAAAAAACTCATTAAAGACAACCCTTCGTATTTAAGTGACGAATCTGATATGACAGATTTCGATTTGTCTTATATTTCTAATAATTCTATAAACTCTCCAAAACATAAAAACTCACGTAATTTAACACCATCACCTCAGTCTCCAAATCCACAGACACCTGAAAGTGGAAAAATCACGAATACTCCATTATCATTATCACCCAACGTACGAACACAAGCTACATCTGCACATCCAAATCCAAAAATACAGACTGATACGAAAAATGCAAAAATTAATAAAAATAAATTTAATCCTTCTCAAATCAAAAGGACAACTAAAATGGCAGAGTTTACACCCTCTCCTACAATACGTTCACGTAGAAAAATAAATAAACAAAGTAAGAAAATTGAAAAAATAATTATTCCAGAAACTTCTGACGACGAATCAAACACTGACGAGACAGAAATGACTTATTCAAAAATATATTCAGAAAATTCAAATGACATTAGTACTGAATCACCTATCGAAACAATCCCTATCACTCCAAGAACTCCTATCAAACCCAAATCCGTAAATAAAAAAGACATGGGAGGTGCAATCCCTTGGTCTTCTGACGAAGGAGGCGATTATCCAAAAATTATGGACGTCTCTGCGGTAGTTCATAACGAACCAGAAAACAACATAAACATGTCAACTAACGACATAAGAGAAAATTCTTTTGTAATTGAACCCATGACAGTAGAATCACCTGACGAAACAACAACCATAAAATCTAACACAATAACACAGAAAAAAATAGCCAATAAAAATACAGAAAAGACAAAAACAAATACTACAAAAATAAACCCAAATTTAACAGACGCAGACAAGAACAGACCTCACGGTACTGATGTAGAACAAACACATACTAATAAAATTACACCGGAACTACGTAGATCGACTAGAAAACGTAAAATCAAAACATGTTCATGCTGTACAGACTATGACGAACATACACATACACAAAAACAGATTCCAAATAAAATACAACACCTTGCGAAAAATTTTAAAAATAAAACAAAAAAGCCAAATAATAAAAATTCACAACCCAAATTACCAGACATAATGGTTACTCTAAAAGCAATTAAACGTCAACAAAATTTAAATAATAAAAAAACTAATGATAGATTGTCAATAATAAACGAAAATACAAGCCCAGTAAATTCACAACAAACTACATCACAAAACCCTACACTAAATTCACCTGTTGATCGAAATTCAAAATCGCCTGAACGAATAAATTCATTCAACGACCTGAACTTCGATCAACAGATAAATTCAGCTGACGACCAAAATTTCGAACAGATAGAACAAATAAATTCATTTAATCACCAAAATTTTGACCAAATCGAACAGATAAACTCATCTGATAATGAAATAGACATACGACAAAATTCGACACAATTAAATTCAGACGGAAATCAAAACAAATCAAACGACAATGCGATCATAATAGCAAACGACAATTTATCTAACGAGGAAATAGACTCTGACGGTAATATATCTATAATTTCAAACACTTCAAATGACTACAGTAACGAGAACGTACACGAAACAAGAGATAACTTAGAAATGCAGAAAAATTGTTATTTATGTTTCATTAACGCCGATGGTACCGTACCAAGCGAAATCGGAAAACAGTTTTTAGTGTCAGGATATTTAAAATTAAGCCCTTTAACTAATTATAAAACAGGTCAAGTAATCAAAATGGGAACATCTAAAAAGAAAGTACTTGCGTTAGTAACTCAAAGTGATAGTCGAGATACACCAACGGAAAAAGATTATTGTAAAACTTTCAAAAATTTAAAGTTATATATGGAAAAATCAAAAATAAAATCAGTTAGTATTTCTCAAGGTAGAAGCAATTTATCAAAAACCATTTGGACGAAAATTAAAAATATTATTGCTAAAATTTTCAAAGGTAGCGATTTAAAAATAATTATTTGTAAAGATGAAATAATAATACCTCCAGTAGAGGACAGAGAAAAAATAATAGCCGAAAATCACGAAACTTCAATAGCAGGACATAAAGGAGTAACTAAAACTTATAATAGAATTAGACAGAAATATTTTTGGGATAATATCAAGAAGCATGTTGAAGATTTCGTTAGAAAATGTATTAGTTGCCAGAAAAAGAAATTAGTTAGGATAAAAACAAAACAGCCGATGGTCATATTACAGACACATCCGCAGAAGTATGGGATAAATTAGCATTAGATATAGTAGTACCGAATAAAACTTCAGCTAACGGATATTCATATATTTTAACGATGCAAGATGATCTTTCAAAATATTGTTTTGCAATGCCTTTAGTGTCCATGACGGCTAAAGATATCGCGATAGCATTAGTCGAGAATTTTATATTAAAACACGGTTGCCCGAAAGTAATTTTAACAGACCAAGGTCAAGCTTTTATAGGCAAAGTAATGGGTTGCGTAGCCAAAATCTTCAAAATGAAACAAATTAAGACAACAGCTTTTCATCCTCAATCAAATGGTTCTCTCGAGAGAAGCCATCAAGTTTTAACTGACTATATTAAACATTTTACAAGTCACGATGATTGGGATAAATGGCTGCCTCATGCCACTTTTGCTTACAACACGAGTGTACATGAAGGTACAAAATTCACGCCGTATAGATTAGTTTTTGGTAAAGAAGCACGATTACCATCGGAATTTTCCTATCTAGACGAGATTCCTACATACGCAGATTTTGTTAAGGAACTTGCAACTAGATTATTAGAATCACGAAAAGAAGCAAGACAAAATTTAGAAAATTCAAAGCAAAGATCCAAAGTACGGTATGATAAAAAAATTAATCCAGTAAATTTCAAAATAGGTCAAAATATATTCTTAGTAAAGAATCAGAGAGATGGTAAATTTGATGATAATTATTTAGGTCCGTATAAAGTTACAGAAATATTTCCTGATAAAAATGATATAGATGTTACGTCCTGGTTGATGTTTTGGCGCTGGCGTAGTTGAGCGGTCGATTTAAATTGGACGTAATGAAAACTTACATATAATTATAAATAATAATTAAGTATGGGTTGAACAGCCACCATTTGGTGGTTGCAATAAACTAGTTGTGTGATTATATATATTATTTTATATATCTAAATCCGATTTATTCAATTATAAGGATATAATTTTGAGTGATGTGAAAATATACAGTTGAATTAATTTATAAATTGTTAATGTGTCTTAACAATAACTTCGAGAGGGTGAGAACGAAGTTGAGTATTTAAAGTTGAGCCTGACTGCTCTCAATGATTCTATATTTCAGACTGATTTCTCTTGATCGAGAAAAACTAGAGAAGTCTCTTATCGATACGAGGCGCTTGGGCATCAGGCCCGCGCATCGTTCGATGTAGAGGGGTGGATTGTGATAAGCAATATTCTCGAATGATCCATTCTCCGTTCTCACGCTTTCTCCGTTTTTGTTATTAACAAATGAGTCACTTATCTATGAACAAAAGTTATCTTAGAACAAAATAGATGTTTGTGCAGCTGCACGTCTCGAGGATTTACTCGAGGCGTCAGCGCTTATTTATATTTGATAAAATATAGAAAAATAACTTTATCAATTATTACTCATATCCTTAACGTTCGAATAACTTGAATAATATTATTCTATTATTATATTATATTATTTTATATAATTAATTAAATACTATTGAAATTACTTGGTTATCGATATTCGATATAATTAGTTAGATTTCAGGTCGGTAATTAGAGAAGTAAATGCCCACGTCATCTGACGTACAGGCTGGGACGTAACATAGAAATCGAATATAAACCGGGAAAAAGAAAAATCATTCATTGTGATAGAGCCAAAATAGCTTATAAATAAATAGGTTCTTTCCCCCCATACACATGCGTCTTTTTGTAGACACATTAAAATCTGTACCTCTTATATTTCTTTCTTTCCTGTTCTTCTCTATTCTTTTTGCTCTCCCACACAAATTAACACAAACAGACCTGACACAATTTTTTTTGATTATTTAAATAATAAATAAATTTTAGAATCACTTTTTTTTTTCTCAAACATCATGTCAATAGTTTTTATAATAAATGAATAAATTTCCTTTATATACACAAATTTTTTTAATAGGAATAATAGTATCAAAAATATCTGCTATTAATTGGAATTGAGTAATAATGCTAAGAAATTTTTTTTAAATAAGCTTTCTAACTATAAATTTTCATGAAAAATCAAAATAAGAAAAAAAAAGGGACAGAAAAACAATTATTTTTAGCAATATATAGACTCAAATAGAATTTTAATATAAAATTAAGAATTTGTAGATTAAGTTTTTTTTTTTATATGTTATTTAATAGATAATTTTAATGCAAATGTATATAGAATTTTAAGCAAAACAAAAAAAAAAAAAAAAAAAAAAATAAGAAAATATGCAAAATGCTGGAAAACAAAAAAAAATTATATGCAAATATACAAAATTAGCACATAAAGGCAGAAAAGTCGTAAGTAATATTAAGAATTAAATATATACAAATATTTAGATATAATATAAATACATCCTTGCAATAATATAGTAATACTTATTAACATTAATAAACAAATTCAGAAAACAATACTAAAAATTCAAAAAAAGTGAAAAGTAATAAATAAGAAAAAAAACTAAATAATAGAAAGAAAAAGAAAGAAATGAAGGAATTTTCATACACTACGATAAAGTAATATATTTAAAAGAGTTAAAGGAAAATAAAAATCATAAAAATAATTACAACAAGGAGACCGGAAAGAAATCATATTCAATTAATAGTTTAAAATTTTTTAATTTTTCTTTTCTCCTTAGCATAAACTTCTTACAAACATTATGTCTTAAATTTTTTTGTGAAAAAAAAATATTAATACTTTTACACGAAAATTTTAGTAATTCGTCCCATTCGTAAAATCATTTTTTTATATACGTATATAGTCTACTATTAAAATAATTTAATAAAAAAAAAAAATAATAATAATAATAAAAAAAAATTAAATTAAATAAAGAAAAAAAAAAAACGGTAAATAATTTTAGGAATATATTAAAATTTTTTTTTTTTTTTTACAAAAAAAATAAATTTTTAGATAATTTTTCTGGCCACAGATGCGGCATACGTGACGCACAATTTATCTCAATCCTCCAACAAATAAGATTAGAGAAAAAAAAAAGAACATCGTCATTCAAAATCCATAAAAATGTTTATCATGGTTTACAAACAGACAGATTAGAAGGAAAATGGATTTTTAATGTCGCCACTAAAAAGGCAGACGTCGAGTCATAGGTCACAGGTCGGTACTTAGATTCCTTAAACTCGAAGATGGGTAAAATAGAGTTACAAATAAACAATAAAGAAAATAAACTACTTTTCCAACAAGAGCTAAGGCCCAAAACAAGCGGGGCGCTTGTCTACCGGGTGGGGAGGTGTTACGTCCCAGCCTGCTCGGCAGATGTCTCTGATTATTTTTAAACACTAATTATTGAGAGACCGATCTGAGACCTAACTAATTAATTAAGATACATATTGATAATTTAACAAGTGACATAATTAATAAGTCACCCTATATTATAGAACATAATTTAATATAATAATATAATATAATAATATAATTCAATATAATAATATAATATAATATAATAATATAAAGTAATAGAATATAAAATAGTATAATATTATTTAGAATATTTAAAACATATTGATAAAGTTATTTTCCACTTAATATTTGTTATGTACAAATAAACGCTGACGCCTCGAGTAAATCCTCGAGACGTGCAGCTGCACAAACATCTATTTTGTTCTAAGATAACTTTTGTTCATAGATAAGTGACTCATTTGTTAATAACAAAAACGGAGAAAGCGTGAGAACGGAGAATGGATCATTCGAGAATATTGCTTATCACAATCCACCCCTCTACATCGAACGATGCGCGGGCCTGATGCCCAAGCGCCTCGTATCGATAAGAGACTTACTCTAGTTTTTCTCGATCAAGAGAAATCAGTCTGAAACATAAAATCATAGAGAGCAGTCAGGCTCAATATTAAAAACTCAACTTCGTTCTCACCCTTTTGAAGTTATTGTTAAGAGTACGTAAACAAATTTATAAATTGATTAAATTGTATATCTATATATTATTCATAGCTATTCTTTTACAATTGAATAAATCGGATTCAGATATATATAAAATAATATATTATATCCAAACAACCAGTTTATTTCAACCACCAAATGGTGGCTGTTCAACCTATACAAATTATTATTTATAATTATATGTAAGTTTCATTACGTCTATTTTAAATCAACCGCTCAACCACGCCAGCGCCAAATCATCAACCAGGACGTAACAAACATTTGAATACGATTTAATGGAACTAATTATAAGAAAAAAATTATTACTGCTAAATATATTATATATTTGAAAAAATTTGAGTATCATACATTAGTTATAAAAATTAGAGAATATTCAAAAAATTTCAAATTTTTAAGTGATTTTTAACGTGCTGTAACTTGGAGGAAAATGGTCGTACAGTAAAAATAAAAAAAGCAAATTGTAGTTTCAAGTGTCCAAGTCTCAGATCTGGTCTCGAAAAATTTTAATCATGTACGATTCCGGATTTAAGCAAAAAAACGACCGCTAAAAAAAAATTCCAAATTTTTGCTCGTCTTAAAAAAAGTCTATGAGCTTCAACAAATTGTTTTTGATAATCTATCCTTGAACCTCTTTTGGTTGATTTAGTTTGCCGCCCTGAAAAAGTCCCTACGACTATTTGGCGCGAATTCATCTTTGATCAAAGCGAAAAAGTCCATTTTGACTTTGACAGTCAATAACTCAGGATATCGAAGATATAAAATCTTTAGAGCCAAGAAAATCCAAATCAAGGCAAAAATTTCTTGTAGCAAGATAATTGGCTTTCTACAGAAATAAATTATTGGCTAAAAAAAATATTTCTTGAGTCGATATAAATTTTTTATCAGTGCATACATTAGTTGTAAGCTTAGAACGCGTTTTCTCTAAAGTCAACATTCTGTTTTGTAAATTTACGACCCCTGTGTAATAATTAAGAATTTTAGGGTGAAATTACAAAACACTGTAATTCTAAAATTAAATTTGTGAAAAAAAAAAAATTAAAGTTTGTGAAATTTCAATGACTTCATTGTAATATTAATTACAATACTTTTTTTTAATTTTACTAAGGATTGTAGTGAATTAAATTACAAGCATTTTTGGTAAATTTAGAACGATTTCTATTTAAAATCAACGTACTGTTTTGTAAAATTACAGCTTGTGTGTAAAAAATAAAAAGTCATAGCGAAATTACAATACACTGTAATTCTACAATAGAATTTGTAAAAAAATAATTAAGGTTTGTAAAATTTGAATGATTTCACTGCAATATAAATTACAATATTTATTTATAATTTTACTAAGAATTATTGCAAATTAAATCACTAACATTCTTTGTAAACTTTTATCGCTTGTTATTCAAAATAAATCTACTGTTTTGTAAAATTACAACTCGTGTACGATTTATACACAGAGATGGTAAAATCACAACTCACATTAGTAGTTTTCCTAATACATTATGCAAGATCACTCAAATTGTGTTGTAATTTTGTATTGACATACATTGGTTTGTATTTTTACCATACCATTGCTTTGTAAAACTATTGTAATTTTACAAAAATTTTTAACAGTGTAACAAAATCTCGAATTTAAGATTTCCAATTTCTTATTAAATAATTAGAATACCCCCTTATTTTTAAAATCAACAAAAATTACATACTCATATAACTGATTAGCCCTGATGTACCGATGACGAATAGTAATGATATCTCGCTAATTCATTATTATAAATAATTCTTGATGACTATCCTCGATTCACCATATTTCAAGTCGATAAATAAACACAACCAATAGAATTAAAAAATTTATTTGAACCAAATAACAATCGAATAGAATAAATTTAGTTTCAATAAAAGTTCATTACTTCTAAGTCAAAAAAATATGAGTTCCGGATAAGTAATCACCAACATATCATATACTAAAACCTTCTCCGAAACACGCTGCATCTTATGGAATAAGTATTATTCCGTTCGGTTCAGTAGTTTTCGCAGTATAACCGAACGAAAAAAACGGTTCTCCATTTATTAGTATAGATAGAAGATAGATTATTACAGCGATGTTTTTAGCTTCCGACAAAAAGCAGAAGACGAACTTCCTCAGAAGATTTTCATCATTTGAGTTCCATAAATAGTCAAAACGTAATTGAAAATCCTAAATTCGAGATTTTGTTAGGTAAACCCTAGCCTTAACGGAAAACTTAAAATAGAGTACATCACCAATTTCCCCTTAATTCCTTCGAAAAGAGAAATATCATCACCAATTTCCTCTTAATTCTTTCGAAAAAAGAAAATAGAGTGGGGGACTCGATTGAGGGGAAGGTAGTTTTTGAAAGCGTAACTTTATTGAGCGTCTACTGTAGTTGATTTCAATAAGACTTTGTAGTCCTGCCTAAATGATGATATTTTCCTAATATAATTCAATATTAGAAAATCTTTATTACCCGCTAAGTAATCTGCATATAGCTATGACCAATATTCAATTTTAGTATTATAATTTTTACAGTATTTGAGTTCTTTTTACAATATTTTCGGTATTAGTTCTAAAATTTTATGAAGTAAATTTATAATCTTATAATAAATTGTACTAATGGATATATAAATGAGTAATTTTTGCAAAATTTATATAAAACATAACTTATTAAGTTATAAGTAAATTTTTTGTTATTTTCAAATAAAAATCACTCTTTATTCTCTGCTTATGTTTTTAATTTCATCTACCAAATTTCAAAGAATGGATCAAAATAATCATTTGCAGCCTTATTACTCTCATTTGTTTGCTTGTCACTTCAGTTTACTCATTTCATTTTTTAAGTGACAGTTTTAATTAACCAAATAAAATTATTAAAAATAATATTTTTGTCTTATTTACTATTTAATAAGTGACTGTAAATCAGAGATTTTTCATTCTCTAACAGTTTTCCCCACATAATCGGCTTGAAATTAACTTGTTTCTTACTGGCTGCTAAGACTTAATCTTGACATTCTGATGAAGGTAATTCCCTAACGGACCCAAATTACGGTAAACCCACCGTAAAATACCGATTTACCGTAAATTACGGTGTGTTTGCCGTAAATTACGGCGATTTTACCGTAATGTACGGTAATCCGCCGTAAACTACGGTAATTCGGTAATCCGCCCGAATTTTTACGGTAGATTTACCGCATTCTAAGTATTTTGTTACGAATATTTGTATTGTTACATACTTTTGATTTATTCATTAATTCATTTTTCGACAAAATAGTCTATACGACAACTTGTTATATTTCGAATATTTTGCTCCGAACAAATCTTTTGGATTGGCTCTCCTCGCAACTTAAAAACACGACGTTCCATAGTAATTGCAACAAGTAGATGTGGTCATTACTGCTGGGCCGTACCTAACGATATCTCGAATTCAAGATTTCTAATTACGTTTTGAATATTTATGGAACTCGGATGATGAAAATCTTTCGAGGAAGTTCGTCTTCTGCTTTTAGTCGGAAGCTAAGAAAATCGTTGATATAATAATTATTTAACAAATAATTGAAATTCTTAAATTCGAAATTTTGTTAGGTGCGGATTAGCCTTAATGCCTGGTATACCAAAGTATAGCAGTGGTAAATTTCTAAAAAATAATGCACTATCGATATAAATGTGCTCACAAAATCAAACTTGGGTTGACAGATACTGCAAATTTTTCTCTTTAATTTTTGCTGACAATTTAGCGTTTAATACCGGGCGTAGATTTCTAAATCGACGTCAACTTGCAGGCAAAGTGGCTGTTGGGGAAATTTTTTCTGAGCAACTCTGGCTATCTGGAGTGTTGCTGATAGTCTGGGAAAGAAGCTTATTTAAAAAGAAAACCCTGATAGCCACCATAACCGCAAGCTAACTAAACTACAGCTGAAGTCTGAAGTCAACTTAACAGCAAAAATCGGAGAGAAAAAAGTTGTAGTTAAGTTGACAGTAAATTGCCTGTAACTTTCTATCAACTTAACGTCATTGTCTGACAGTAACACTTGTTGTCAAATTGGATTCAAGTTACAGACAATTTACTGTCAACTTAACCACAACTTTATGCTCTTCAACACTCTCTAAGAAGCTATTTTCGTTGTCATAGTTAATTGTTTCATTATCCAAACTCAGTCCAGGTAAAATCGCTTCTTTTCTCCTTTTATACTTACTCAACTTATAATAATTTAATCCCCACTTTCAAAAATAATTCTTACAATTACCACAGAAAACGGTCAGAAAATATTCTTTGCAGCAATAACTGATATTCATTCAAAGACTTTAGCATTGTGCAGACGTAACTCTACAGTTTTCAAATTTAATAAAATTTTTGGTATTTACAACTATGGTGAAATAAATATTATACTAATTATATAAATTATTAATCAAAATTTTTAAAATATTATTTGTGAAGCAACAATGGAAGTCGAACGTGAAGATTTTGATTTGTGTGTTTTATGTGGACAAAATTTGAGTGATTTTAAGGTTGTCAAAGTTTCGGCGGGACTATCAACATTAACCGAAGCAAGTAAAAATCGACATGATAATTTATGGCATGAATGGGAAAAATATACATCAATTGTAGTACATGAGAAATGTCAAAAATCATATACAAATGAAAGAAATTTGAGTGCGGCGAGGAAGCGAAATATTGACAGTCGTGAAAACGAAAATTCGATGAACGAATCAGATGTTAATCAGCATTTTAATTTTAAATCAGTTTGTTTTATATGTGGAGAACGTTGTTCAGAAGCAGATGAAAAACGAAAAGTAGTAAGCAAACGACGTAAGATTTCTTGTGTAAAATCGCAATCTAATCTAATTCAAAATTTATTGACAATTGCAAAGGACAGAGATGATCCTCAGTCACAAAAAATTAAAAGTATCTTCCATGAAGATCTTGATTTAGACACGTTAGAAGCTGTTTATCATTCACCGTGTTATAAAACATTTATAGTTGAAAAACCAGCACTTGCGAACGTAGGACGACCATCAAATCCTTCTTACGCAGCAGTTATTGATTTTATTTGTAGTTATATTGAAAGTTTTGATGGTAATCAATTTATTTTTGAAGAGCTTGTCGAAGATGCTGTTACCTACTGTGCTATCAAATTAAATATTAATTATGAAACTGAAGTTCCGGATCTTCGGTATATTAAAAGCAAGTTAATTGGCAAGTATGGTGAAGATACCATTTTTTCAAATTTCGGTAACAAAAAAACCATTGTCACATTTCGAAGTACAATCAAAAAAAAAAAATTATTAAATCATTTTTATGCAAGTGCTCCGAAAACTGATTCAGAAAAACGAGATGAAATTATTGAGATGGCTGCTAATATTATTCGAGATGATATCAGGATGACTCCCTATAAATCAGATTATTATCCAGCTGGAGAAGACTTCATCAAATAAGTTAACGATGATGTTCCAAAATCTTTAAAATTACTGTTAAATACCATCATTGGAAGTAACAAAGATAATGATAAAAAATTAACTGCGAAAAAAGTGCTAGGCATAGCTCACACTGTTATGGCTGCAGCTAAACCACGTTCTTTTATATCAACTTAGAGAGACGAAGAATTCTTAGATGTACCTATAGACGATGATGAATTTGCTGATTCATCTGATGAGGACATTTAAAATACATTTTTATCAATGTAAATTTCGTTTTAATTCTGATTTTATAATTATTATTACCCTTATTTTTATTATTATTTTCATTCCAGTTAATGGTCAGTTATATATAAGAGAGTGATGTAAATTAATAAATAAATAGTTGCAATGAAAATATGTAAATATTTTTTAATTTTAGGATATTATAATAATAAGACAATCGATTTTAATAAAAAATAAAATAAATTATGGAAAAGAACATATTTAAAATTTTTAATATTGTTAAAAAACATTTAAGCTAAGAATTGATCCATTTAATTATTTTTTATAGGAATAAAAATTTAATTACTAGTTAACTTTTTCGTTAAATAAAATACAAATGTCTTTCAGCTAGAAAATTAAAAGTAAATATTCAAATTTTAAATTTCCCGAACGAGCGCGCGCGCAGCTTCGTCATGTGTCGTCACGCTTCGGCAAGTTTCGGCGTCGGAACAGCTGATGTATAAAAAATAACATCGAGTTGACGAGAAAACTAATTAACATTTAAATAATTTACAAATTATAACTCGCAAGAACTTAAATAAAGGCTTATTTTATTCATTATTTTTTTTTTCTTCAAGTTTTATTAAGGTTTTTTTTATCCATGTGCTATAGTTTGTTAAATATTTGCGTTAAACCGGAATTTTGACCATTTTGTTATAAAAAAACATATTTGCTAAGCACTATTTCGTTGGACTTTTTCGGTTGTCGTAGTTTTAGCATATTCTGAATCATCCTGTGAAAACATTAGTCGGCCAGGAATTTTCACCAGTATGAATCCTTATCTCGACTGGACTATTTCCTTTAAGCTGGCTTCAGAATACGGCAGTAGCTGATGATACTGAAGTTAGCTGACGTCCATTAAATTTAAAATTTTTTAAATATCAATAAATCATCAAAAAAAAAAAATATTTTGAAAAATTGCACTTGTAGTTTTTTTAATTTTCTACATGTGCATATTTTTAGTTTTTTTTTTTTTTTTAAATTAAATCATTGAAAAGAAAATTTGTAAATTTTTTATTGTCTGCTAACTTCAGGATCATGCATAATGACGTTAAGTCTATTGAAAATTTCACTTCACATTGACGGTAAGTTTTGCTGTCAAATTACATTCAGATGACGGCAGTTGATTTGCATCAACTCGTCATAACATCACCGGTCATAAAACAGTTTTGTTACAGTAAAAAGTAAGTAATATTACTTGTCACGTGACGAGTGTACATCTCCAGTGAAGAATTAAACGTCTTTACCAAACACTGATCGCGCTATTTTTGTTGAAAACTTTGTCTAATAATAGTTTTCATGAGTTACACTCAACGTATTAAACTGAACAATATCTCCAGTCAGGTGTTACATTATTATTGCTAAAAAGTTGAATTGAATTTCTGTGATGAAAACGCACCTTTACGCATGCATGAAAAGTAGAAAGAAAGAACCTCTATAGCTTGACATCTTTTTATTTTTAATTACATTGTTCAACTTTAATCGGACTCCGAAAATCATGTCTGCAAATTAGTTTTTAAGAATTTGCCTCGTATAAGTTGACAAATAATGTCGGCAGAAGTGAGCAAAATGAAAAATACGCATTGTGAGAGAGACAGTTTGCGGTAATATCAAATACAAGACTTTAATATTTCCTCAAGTAGTATCAAACATGCAGGCACCGAATGGTTTGTAATTTATTTATATTTATTATTATGCTTAATTTTTATTATTAATGTTCATAGGAAATAATCACGTAGATTCTATAAAAAAAAATATTACTAAATGATATTTTAATCCTCAGTTTGAAATCAATTGAGCTTTTAAGATTTTAGTATTACATCATACAGTAACAGGTTAAATGTACAAACCATAATACATTTAAATTGCAAAATCTCATTTTTACCTCTGACAATGTATGAAAAATATAAAAAAAATTAGCAATTTTGCTAATTAAAATAAATCTACCATTAAGATAAGAACATTGCTAAAAAAATATATTATATTAAATCACAACATCGCTAGGCATCGTAATAACAACAGAACTGATACACTTATAGCGCCAATTGCTCAAACATCAATTTATCAAATAATTTCTGATTCGGAGTACGACTTTTTGGAACTCGTTACCGCCATAGATAACTGCGGATCCAACTGTAGCAAACTTTGAAACATTATATTACAATTATTTATTACATCAGGAACAGATTGAAAATAATATGCCAATAATATAGTTCGTTTCATTGTAATTACTCTGAACAATTACGTTAAAGAAGATCCATTATTATTTGAATTTTGTCTTTTCTTCTTATTTTATTATTTTAAAATCTATAATTTATTAGTTTAAACTCAATATAAATTACTGTACACTTCCTATTGTGTATTTTGTCTTATGGTCATTAGAGGACACCTGTCCTCTGATCAAATAAACTTACATTACATTGTTATCAGTAAATTTTTACGTTCTCTTCCTGATTAAAAAAATTCATTGAAAAGAATTGAAACTAATTTAATACTTTTAAATTAATTTTAATTCTCATAGTATTTAACGATTGGAATGAATTGAGAAAAATTCGACGTGAATTCATTTTAATTTTTTTTAATTATAGACGAGACCAGAAATTTAGTTTTATTTACTGATTTGAATGAATTCAAAGAAATTAAAAATTTTTAATACATTTTAATATTTTTTAATTTTCTACAACACCAGAAATTCAAGAGTTATTTAGTCATTGAAAAGAATAGAGGTGATATTGGTTTCATCGATGCGGAAAAAAAATTAAGAAATTGAAGTTATTGAAATGAATTCATATTTCATCTTCTTCAATTCTATTTAATTAATTTTTTTAATCAGGACTAGTTCAAGCATTAAAGTAATTAGTAAAGCAAAAAAAAAAAAATGCAAATGCTTGAACAATCATCTTTTGACTGATATATTTTAATAATTGTTTGTTGTAAATTTCCGTTATGCATTTATATTACTTGATTTATATTCAATTAGGTTTGAATGTCTGTATGAATTCAGTGTACACTTCTATCCCCGGTATTCCTGAATTGGGAATGGTCTGGATGGGGGATATGATGATACATAATGAACCTGCATCTGAGCTCATAATAGATCCAAGACATGCTGCTGGGAGTCCTTTTATCACGCATAGTTCTCATTCATTTGATGATATACGAAATCATCAAATAGCTCCTACTACTATGGTCAGATATATGCCTCAGCAGTTCGCGAACGAATGTTCGGAAATCGATGAAACAATGGAAGCAGTTGATAGTCAAAACATTCAGCAAGTACATAAAAATATAAGCACGTATTACTAAAATATTATTTGTAGTTTAATTATCAAATATTGAATATTTCTATTAATTTATAGGAGTATGATACTCAAGGGGAAAATGAAGGAATGAGTGACTATCTAACCTTGGAAGACTACATTGAAGAGGAAGAAGAGCGTGAAATGGTAGTAAGTAATGTGGCAACTCAGACAACTCAAGATAACAAAAATCGTAAGATTAAACCTATAAAACATCCTGGGTTGGTACTAAAGACGCCAATTGCTTATCAACCTCATACGGACCTGAATTTTATTCCTATTCGTAAAGACGGAATAGCTGTATGTGAAAAATGTGGTGCGATAGGCGTTAAGCATGCTTTTTATACAAAAGAAAGAAGATTTTGTAGCAGAGCATGTGCTAGATCTTCCGAGCACACAACGTCTACGGCTGACTCAACTTACAGTCCATCTCATCAGCTTGACCATCAGACTATTAATCCACCTAAAGAGGAGAGAACTTCTGATCATGAGATGCTCGCTAGTGCTAATGAAATGAATTGTGAAGAATGCTATTCATCAGAAGAAAAAATAGAAGAAAAAGTAATCACAGACTCAGTAATGCCAGAAGATTTACCTGTAAGACGAAAAAGAACTGCCGAAATGGCCGGCTCTTATGACTGGACACCACAACTTACTGAATCAGGATTTTGTGCAGCGCCAGTGTCCTGCTTTAAACATGCACCAATATCTGAGATATGGGATAACATTACTGTTGGAATGAAAGTAGAAGTCGAGAATACGGATTGCGACGAAGTTTGCGAAGCTTTTCCAGATTCTTTTTGGGTTGCTACTGTCCTTAGAATTTCTGGTTACAGAGCATTATTGAGATATGAAGGGTTTGGACAGAATGCCGAGAAGGATTTTTGGGTTTCACTTTGTTCTAGTGATATCCATCCAGTTGGTTGGTGTGCGACTATTGGAAAACCTTTAATCCCTCCCAATACAATTGCTAATAAGTATAAAGACTGGAAAGATTTCCTTATGAGAAGACTTACTGGCGCTCGAACTTTACCTACGAATTTTTATAATAAAGTTAATGATAGTTTAAAATCTCGATTTCGTTGTGGTTTACATTTAGAAGTAGTAGACAAAAATAGGATCTCACAGGTTAAAGTTGCAACGATTCAAAAAATTGTTGGTAAACGATTGCATGTCAGATACTATGATTCTCCGCCAGAAGATAATGGTTTTTGGTGTCACGAAGATTCGCCTCTGATCCATCCTGTCGGCTGGGCTAAAAAAGTTGGACAGACTCTTGATGCATACCCAGAATACTTAGAGCGCTTAGAGAAAGGTCTTTTATGTTCAGATGATGCTACAGAAAACTTATTTCACGTGCCAAAAAGCCATCACATACATCTTGGTTATACGTTTCGTGAAGGAATGAAAATTGAAGCAATAGATCCACTTAATCTTTCTGCAATATGTGCTGCAACTGTGATGCAAGTTCTTAAAGAAGATTATATTATGATAAGAATCGACAGCTACGACGAAGATACCAGCGGTGCTGATTGGTTCTGTTACTGTGTCAGCTCATCATGTATTTTTCCAATCGGTTTTTGTGCTCAACACGGTTTACCTCTTACACCTCCTAAAGGCTATGATCCAACAACATTTTCTTGGGATACTTATTTAGTTGAAACAAATACTATTCCAGCACCTATTCAATTATTCAATCGTGAAGTTCCACAGCATGGTTTTATTGAAGGAATGAGATTAGAAGCAGCAGATTTAATGGATCCAAGATTAGTCTGTGTCGCAACAATTACTCGTGTTATTGGCCGACTATTACGTGTTCATTTTGATGGTTGGGACGATGAATACGATCAGTGGCTCGACTGTCAGAGTCCTGATATTTATCCGGTAGGTTGGTGTGACCTTGTTGATCATAAACTTGAAGGGCCACGTGTATCTGTTAAAATTATCAGTTCACCTGTAAAAACACCCAAAAGCCTTAAACGTAAAGCAAAAAGAAAAATGAAAAAAAATGGTAAGATAAGCTGTGTTAAAAATGTCCTTTCAAGACACAGCGAACGTATCGAAGGACTTAGAGAGTGTAAAAAAGAAATAGAACTGGTACAGGATACAAAAATTGAACGTGATAGAGAGTTAGAAAGTTTACTTGAATCAGATGAAAGAGAACCAGAACCAGCATTGGAGCCAGCTGGACCAGATCAGACTTTACCGAGTCCAACCAGTGGACAGGGTCATTCATTAAATGAGACACAGTGTGATGGTGGAAATTCTAAACCACTGAAAAAAAAACCCACTACCTCTAGCATTCACGTTAGTATACATTAATTTCCTATAAATTAATTTAAGAACTATCTTTATCCTACGCGCGCCTGATTATTGCGCCTTATCATATCTGAAAGCAAACCCTAAATGACCGTTTACTGATCGGTAGTTAAAAATTTGTTAAAAAGCAAGTAGCGTCCTGTGTTCCTCAATAGTGTTTGATTATGGAGGTCATAAACAAACGCATTTGAATCCATAATCACATTCCTCTAAAATCATTATCGACGACTCTCGAAAACGAACTCCTATTATCATAAGAGCAAATAATCTCGTCACTAAATATATTTGGAATGAGTAGTACAATCAATCTAATAAATTTTATAGCAATGTCTATATGTAAATACGTTGATTATTTTTTTATTAATTAAAATAAAATGAGAAATAAATAAAAACCGATTAGTGAGAGCAGTCAAGAGCTAATATTATATATAACGCCACCTGATGTAGGGTTTAGGGGAGCGTGGGGTCGTCCCGGTCAGCGGGTCGCCCCGGTCACCCAAATTTTGAAAAGTCTATCATATAATAGATTTTGAGTTTAATTTTATTTTATACTCACATTGAATAAGAGGTAATTAATAAGCCCTACCGCTAAAAATTAATTACTTATTAATAATAATTAATAAATAAAAAATTGATCGACTTTTGATCTAAAAATCAAGGACTATCATAAGGTTTTTTATATATTTTACAAGAAGAAAAGAGTTTATAATTGATATGCATATAATCTACAGACATTTCTTAATCCATTTTAATTTTTATAAAAGTATACTTTTCAATCCTTTTTTTTTTAAATTCAGTTTATTTTCTCAAAAATTAGTTGGGGTCGTACCGATCAAAGTTATGGGGTCACAACGGTCAATTCATTTACTTGTTTTTTCGACTGACAATTCGTGTGTTTGTTTGATAAAAATATTAACCAGTATCTTATTTAATAAGCAATTAATTAATTAAGGTAAGCTTTTTTAAAATTTAAGCTAAAAATTTTTTTGTTCATCTGGAGCATTTTCTTCTACAACATCGTAACATTTTTGTTACAATATTATTGAACAAATAAATAAATTATAGATGCCTCGTAAACGAGTACGGAAAACGGAAAAAAAGTTAAATGTTGTTAATTATTAATTTTACATTTTTTTCTTTACTTCTTAAGTTTTAGTTGACCAAATAAAATTTTAATTTGATGAAATTTCAACAATACGACTTTAGATTCTTAATTTTTGATTTGAAATTAACAGTGACCGGGACGACCCGTCAAATGATCGGAGTGACCTGACGTGTCGGGTCGCCCCGGTCAAACTTGCAATTTTTAAAATTTATCAAATATTTCTATTTACTTTTATACTTTCATTTTTAAGTATGTGTCCTTGGTTCTCTAGATTCCATAGAATAAGATAATGTCCGTTTTATGATCTAATAACGATAATTCGAAAAATTTTGAAGGTTTATTTGTTAGGTGACCGGGGCAACCCCACGCTCCCCTACTTTGCCCACTCGCTATGCAATGTACTATTGTGATTGCTTTTAATTTTCAGATAAATCCAACAAGTGGCAAGTATATTCCAAGGATAGCAGATGGATGGCAGAAAAGTTCTGATTGCGGGGAATTAGTGCCTACAGAGTGGAATGCATTTGATGTGGCACAGTTTTTGCGCATCAATGATTGTGCTGCTTATTGTGACAATTTTTGTAAACGTAAAGTCGATGGAAAAACATTCCTCACACTTACGAAAGACCAAATCATAGATTTGACTGGTTTTAAAGTTGGTCCATCTTTAAAAATATTCGACCTTATTCAGCAACTGAAAATCAAAGTTAACCCAGCGCATGAAAGGTTAAAATTAGGACTAAAAAAAATATTGTAACAGAGACAGAATTTTCAGCTTTGTATGTTTGTTAATGAATCTTTGCAAGTGAAATATGGATTATTAATAAGGCGTGTGACTATAAATAAGTTGACTGTTTACAAAAAAAATCGTGACATTAGGTGCAAATTCCTGAAATATCATGAAAATCGTTTATTTGAGAAAATATACATTATATAGAAACATAAAATACTGTTCTGAAATTTATTATATGATTAATAATACTTATTTAATAGTAACCAATTTATACTAAAAAATTTAGTCTTATTACAAAATATTTCTTATAAATTTTAAGTGCAGATCTCGGTCATTCTAAAGAGTTTAATAATAATTCATTTATTTTATTAACACGTCATAAGTTGTGACAAGTATGGTAATGTGTTTTTTTTTCTTTTCCAACTGATTTTCGTCAGATTTTCACGCTTTAAACATAATGATAAGATATTTTATAAAATATATCGTTTTTAGAACATAAATATACACAAATTAAAAAGTAAAAGTTGTTATTATTGTATAAAAGACTAAAAATACGACCGAAAATTTATAAAAAATTCTGGGTGCGTGTACTTATGTTCGCGCGCTGGAAGTTATACTTCTTTGATATGACGAAAAGAAATTCCATTAAGTATGCAAATAATATCGCGTGCCAAATGCTAAAAGGGCGTATAATTTTTTTTTTTTGGTACCAATCGTTTTGTAAACATGTTCTAAGCCTAAAAATGAAAAAAAAATTTCCAAAGCCAAAAGAGCGTATATCTTAAGATATGCCCTTTTGGCGTTAGTGCGTCAAAAATTTTTTTTCTGCAGATCTTTACGTTTCAAGCGATTCTAAAAAGAATGGTAAAAAAAATTTTTTATACGCCCTTTTGGCATGGAACCCTATTTAAATGCTGTAATACGCCCTTTTGGCATTTGGCACGCGATATTAAGGTAGATGTTGAAAAATATTCATACTTTTTATTAAAATTAGAAAAAAAGCATACTCCAAAAAAGCTAAGGGATTTTTTACTTTGTTGTCGAATAAAACCGCAAAGATGATAATTTTATAGATGAAAAATTTTTTATTTATATATTCAAAAAATCAAAGGAACAAAAAAATTTATAAATGTTTTCGTAATTTTAGAAATGTTATATCTTCGTGACGTGACTGGGCGTGCTGGTGTAAAACGAGGTGTAGTATGGCGGGTAGAGATGTTCCTATATCAGCTCTATTTTCTGGCGGCATCTGTTTCCGCTGTACTTCCGTTCTTCTTGTAGTTCTCTGTAATTGAAGTTCCTAAAGTAATTGCATAGGACTTGATTTCTTCATTAATGTGACGAGAGACAGAACTAATATTCCACAATTCACTCGTTGGATCGTTTCCGACTGCAATGCTTAACATTACTGCAGCGTATTTAGGATTGGAGGAGACAGTGAGCTTAGCAAATGCTCTGTCTGTAAAAAGTCTAGCCCAAGGCCATGAGTATGAATTAGGATCAGCTGCATACTTTGTTAATAACTCCGAAAGAGCTAAGTTTGTATTAGAATGTCGTCGTATGGCCATATACTCCATAAGTTTCTCAATAGGGATTTCAGATTTACTAGAAGCCTCCTGAGCCCAATGTAATATTCCTAATCCAACGTTTGATAATGTTAGAAGACATCCTGCCTTTAAAATGGATCTGACCTCATCTTTAGCATTTGGGATTACATGTCCGTAAGCATAAACCAGAGGGGACAAACATTTCAATAAATTGGGTCTTAATATTCTATACTCCATACTAAATTCCTGAATCATCTTTAAATGAGGAGGATAACAATATTCTATACCTTCTAAATATCCCCACAATGATTTGTAGGCTTTATAAGCTCTTTCCTCAATATGTTTGGCAACAAGAGAAGACTCCTTAACTGCAGTTCTTAACATATTGAAAAATAGAAATCCAATCAAGTTTATAACTCTTCTAGCATTCTTTGTATTTTTTAAATCGTTAGGTTCACCTAAGAATTTTATCAGCTTGTCGTGCCATTGTGTCGCACCTAGGAGAGTCTTATACCCGGTCGCATACTGTGTATTGGTTTGAGACTCTTGCTTTGAAGTTTCGGTCATATTACGTGAATAAGGTAAAGGGTTAACAAAGTTAGCTGTTTCTTCTCCAAGTAGCTCCGACTTGCAAGCTTCTTTTCCTCCATTCACTAAATCATCTGGAAATATATACGTCTTCAAATCGGAGGCCGTCATACTATAGAATAAAATCAACATAGCATCTGTATCTTCCGAAATCCTATTATTATACAAATACCATCCTAGAAGGGATTTTGCTGCTGCTATACCCTCTGCTAATTCTGGCCTTTTGCTCAGTTTGCTGTTTTCTGTATACTTTTCAAATGTTGAATCAGACCACATTATAGGAGGTAAACATCCTATTTTAGGTATGTAAGGTAACGTGTTCTCGAAACTCTTCAAAATTCTCCGGAATTCCTCTTCGAGTGACATGATGCTTTTTAAGGAGGTACGAGCGAATCTAATGCAAAAGAAATTTAACAATATTAAAATTTGAAACTTAGTTTATATAAATGAGTACTTTATCAATATATTCTCAAAATTTTAAAACGATCCACCATCTATTTTCTTAAAAAAAAAATTTTTAAAACGACATTTTCAAAGTTCTCATACACAGACTCTTATGGTTGACAAGCGTCCGTCATGACTTATTATATTTTTTCGTTATTAAACTTCCGAGTTTAAGAAATAAAAAACCGCATATTATATACTTGAATATTTGTGAAATATAATAAAATTTTAACAATATAGTGTTACCGTTGTAATTATTTCGTAAAAGTTAACCTTGAAATTGAAGAAAAATTAACCGTAAATTTTTATTTTCATCCCTGATAGCCACTCTAACCATAAGTTAACTACAAGCTACTGCCGTATTTTAAAGGTAACTCAAAGGAAAATGTTTGAGAGCAAGCAGTTACCTTTAAGTTGACAGTAAATTGTCTGCAACTTTGTATTTAATTTGATTACAAGTAATTAACGTCAGACAATGACGTTAAGTTGATTGAAAGTTTCACTTCAAATTGACGGCAAGTTTTTCTGGCAAGTTACATTCAAGCTACTGCCGTATTCTGAAGCCAACTTAAAGGAAAGTATTATACAGCCAAGGTTTGCCAGAAACTTTCTCGTTAAGTTTGCCGAAAATGTTTCCTGCAACCACTTGTAGAGTAATGTCTGGTTATCAGGGGCAACTTTTGCTGTGAAATTGTCTGCAAATTCGGGCAGCAGATTTCAGGTAATTTCAACATCAAATGACCCTCAATTTCAAGCTAAAGTGGCTATTATGGAAGATAGAAATATATTAAAAAGAGAGACGAGGTTAGAAATTAATTTTTCCCGCTTTACTTTAAATATCGATGTTTGAGAAGTGAAAATAAAAAAAAAGTTAAAAAAGAAGAGGTTTGGTTTCTTGCAAACATTTCGAAAATTATTTGAGATCTAAAATTTGAAAAAAGATCCTTAAAGAGCAAGAAATTTCCTAAAAATAAGTTTTATCTTCCCGAATTGTGCCGGTAATATTATAATTTTAATTTAACGGTGAAAATGGGGCTACAAACGGGTAGCGGCGCGTGCACGCGCGTCGACCAAGTCAATAGCATGACCAAAAAAAATTATTGTGACCGATGAAATCTAGATATTAAGAAATAAAAAAAATTTGGTACTTTCTAAACACATGAATAAATAATAATCCACCGAAAAAAAAATTTTACCCCGATTTTTCAATTAACTATGCTATTGTTAATTAGTTAATTTTTACTTGTTGAAAGTTTACATGAAAACCCTGATTATTTCTAAACTAAAAACCCAGGATTTTTTTTGCTCCTTGGAGCTAATCGTAAAACGGTTAAGAAAAGATCGTCACTGGAAAAAATCAAAAATTTGGATTTTTCAGTTTTTTTTAATAACAATCTAAAGCATTGAAAAATGAAAAATGTAAATAAAGAAATCAAAAAAATTTATTTTTTTTATTATTTTGTTTTTTTATTACTAAAAGCTACATAACAATAATTTTAAAAACATTTTTACTTATATTGTTTAAATAATTGTTATAAGCAAATGCATTGTTAAAAAGATTTAAAAAAAATTTTTTTTTGGGAATACGATACTTCATAAAAATAATTATTTCTGTTCCTGATTAGATATATATTTCAGAGTCGTGTTAAATTCTCTATACTTGAAAACAATTCCGGCACGGGTACTCCTCTGTGATTTGAAAGAGTGACAAGTGCCTGTTTTAATAGTCATATTATAGTAGATGCTATATATGTTACGTTTTTGCTGCACGATGTTGATGTTCAGCTCAGCTAAATTTGTAGTCTTTCTAGGTATTGGGTACTCGACAGCAAATCACCTCACGGTGACCCGAAATAACTGGTGTTATATTTTAAATATAACAATAACTTTATTCACAAATGATAGTTGTAGAATTGAGAAGTTGAAAGTATACACTTATGATACAAATTGAATATGTTCTGTATTCAAACGTACAGAAGGTATGACTATGGACTTGATAGTTTTGTAAGTTTGATGTCAAAATCTGGCGTGAACTGAGTCTAGTCTGAGAGTGGAATTCAAAACGAGAAGTCGCCCAGCTGCTCTCCGAGCAAGGGTTTTTGTAAGGTATTCTAATCACCAAAAATAGTGGGATGAGAATTATTAAGCGGGGTTAAATTGCTGATCAGAGTTCACACTCATTGGTCGTTGAACTCGTCATTGCTTATCAGCGCGAGGCGATTGGGCATAAGACCCATGCGTCGAGCGCGAGAAGGGATTTAATCCTCGGCTGATGTAACTTCTGAGAAAAGTTATTTATTTGAAAGTCAAAGTCCATTTTCATATCATCTGCGTTTGTTACAAATTATTACTAATAGTTTATACAGCTGTGTTTTTAAAATGATTAAATTATCTTCAGTTGACTATACTTTTAAGATTAAAATGAAAAATGTTCTCATACGTGGGATTAAGTACATCCGGTGATTAGTTTATTATTTGATTATTGATTTGAAAAATATACGTATGTTAGAGATATTCTTATGATATACAATTCAAATGATAGAATAATTCTTATGGTATATAATATACTCTTACGTTATTATAATTATCTACTTGAGGTACTCTAATTGTTGGTAATTAGGGTGCCTTATTTTGGAAAAAGACTATAGGTCGGTAAAATAATCTAGTGAGCTGAGAACGGGCCCTGCTTGACAGCCAGGATATAACATATATTACATTATGACAGCAATGCCTATTTTTATTTTCTTGAATAATTTATTTCTACAATCCACAAAAATACAATACGTTTCAGATAATGAAAAACAGTGATTCTTGTAATCGATCCTGTTTAAAAATATTGATTGAAAAGAATTAAAAATGATGAAATTCGAATTCTTTTCAATAATTTCAATTCTTTTGTTTGTATATCTAGATATACAGTTTGCATGGAGTGACCGCTTCTCAATTCTTTTCAATCAGTATTTTTAATCAGGGAATACATGCTCTTGAATAATCTGAAAATAATATTTTTTGGTAAATTTTTTTTTTTTTTCAGTATTCATTTATTCTGAATACCCTTTGGTTTAAATATGTATTCACTCTGATCCCACTCTGGAAACATTCTGGTATCAGTTTGCATTCACTGTGGGTGCATAACGGTGTCAGTATATATCCACCCTGGATTCTTTCTAAAAACACTTTAGATTTACTCCGTATCCGCTCTGAAAATACTCTGGATTCACTCTCAAAAAAGGGCACAAAATCGTTCTGGATATACTATGGAGTCTGCATGGTTGCATCGTGTTACCAGAATATTTCCAGATTATTTTTAGTACCGCATGGGGCATTTTTACTACTGACATTGAAAAAAAAAATCGGTCTATCGGTTGACCCTGCGGGTCAGCCCCAAAACTTCCCGCTGTTTTCGAGCTCTCTGAGCTGAAAACATTGTTGTGAATGCATTTTCGAGCTCGAAAATACTTTTGTATGCCGTTGTTTTCGAAAAAGACGTCTTTTACCTTTTTTTCCTCCCACGATATTTTATTGACAAATGATTTGATTTTTATGTTTGAAGTGGCAATAGACCCGTTTTGATGAAGTCTAAAGCTGATCAGATTTTAAAATCGTTTGGTTCAGTTATTTTAAAGATATTCTCAAAAAACTGTTTTTTATCGTTTCTTTCTCCCGCGATATCTCTTAGACAAATGACCCGATTTTGATGGTTGAGGTGGCAATCGACGAGTTTTAATAAACTCTAAAGCTGATCAAATTTTGGAATTGTTTAGTTCAGTTGTTTCAAATATATTCGCAAAAAACCGTTTTCTACCATTTCTATTTCCCGCGATAACTCTCGAACGAATTATCCGATTGAGATGGCTAAGGCGGCAATCGACGCGTTTTATTAAGTTCTAGAGCTGATTAGATTTTGAAGTCGATCGTATTGGTCATTTCTGAGAAATCAATAAAAAACTAAAAAAAAAAAATTTTTTTTTTTCGTAATTCGCCAATATTTTCGAGTCGACATGATCAAATGATCTGAAATTTTCAGAAAATTTGATGGCCAACAAGCTCTTTAGATTGCCGCCTTAACCATCCAAATCGGTTCATTAGTTACAAAGTTATAGACCGGTCACACACACACAATCGGACATCTTTCTAAAAATAGTCAGAATAGCTTCCTAGGACCTCAAAACGTCGACATCTAATGAAAACTCAATTTTCAAAAATCGGGGTGAAACCAATAACTTTCTGAATTTTTGAAAATTAATAATTTTCTTAGTGGGAAGTCAAAAAATCTGAAAACCAGCTGACCCTGCAGTCTAGCTCTGAAACTTACCGCTGTTTTCGAGCTCAAGAACTCATGTCTCTTGATGATATTTTAGATTAGAAGTGTCGTCTAGGCGGAGGGTAGTGATACCTGCAACTCGTTTATACACGAAATGGATGAGACAATAGCCTTCAAAAGGGAGTGGGCTCAATAAGTGTAAAAACCGGCAGATCCGTTAAATTAACTAATTAATTAGCTTACCACCAAATCAAAAATTGTTATTATTATTAATGAGTTTTAAGGTCAAAGAATATACACGATTCATTTAAGGTGCAGTAAATTTATTAATAAATAACATTGAAAGCATTAATTCATCATTTATTATTCTTGAACAGTCAAATTGTTGAGTTTTGTTGATTAAGTATTAACTTCACTGTACTTCAAGGTTGAACTTTGATTAATTCTACGTCGAAAATTAGGGTTGCATTTGGTGGTATATTGTATCGTTGTCAAGGAATATCTTATTTATAAAAATAATAATATCAGTAGGACTAAACTAAGGAAATAATTAAAATCAGTGTATCAAAGGATATATTCCAGGATGGCCTTGACTGCCATATGCAAAGTCCGGTGAACATGTAAGTCTTGCACGCTCCCCTACTGACATCTGAGCTACTCCTTGATCCCAGCCTTTGATTACTTCACCTTTTCCAATTTTGAATTTGAATGGCATTCCGTGGTCACGACTAGAGTCGAACTTTTGGCCATTTGTGAATGTACCTAACAATGTCAATATTATTAGTACATCCCAAGTAACACATGCTTGAGCGAGATTCTGGTGCCAGTGTCTTTAGCCAAACCCCTAGTCACTAGTGTCTTTTTCCACATATGGGTCTTGCGCCAAATCATGTAGCAAGAAATTGTCATCAAGACGTGCATGACTTGCTCAAGACATTGTATACAAGAATATTGAAGATATCTTAGATACGGTGCAGTTTGAACATTTCTGACGCATTTCTTGCACCAGTAACTTACGGCAACTATTTTCAACTATAGTTTTCCTCCAGAATTAAGTTATAATCTGGCACGGATTTCTTGTGTAAGGCTTGCACTAAACTTACTACTGAAATCTGGCAACAAGTATCTGCTGCAAGACACATAGGTAGAAAAAGACACTAACGACCATCAAACTTGAGACCAGGCTTGCTCAAGCTTTGAACAAGATTGTTATTTGGGATTTGATTTTACAAATTGGAGTACTCTAATAATATTTGAAATTTAAAAATTTATTGAAATATTTCCGTGCTTTTAAAAGTGTTTTTTTTTTTTTAATATATGTTATATACCTGTATAATGAACCACAACAACTTGTCCTGTTTTTGGATATGTTTGACCTGTTACGAAAAAATATTGAATCAATTAACTTTTAAAATATTAATTGTCATAAAACAAGATATATTGCTTATTAAAACAGCATTATTTCATTGAGTGTCAATAAAGGAAATTACTATTACAATATATTCTTTATGTAATGGATCGTTAACGACTCTTGTGATAAGATATCGTCAAAAGAAGATAACACAAAGTGACGAATATCGACCACAATGCTGCTAAAATAATGAAAATTTAATTTTTTATAAAATATCATGAAATTTTGTAAAGTGTGAATTCAGTACGAAAAATGATTTCGTAAAATTTTCCCAAATTTTTTTAATATATATTTTTTAATTATTTATATCAGTCTGATAGCATATTACTGGCTCTCGTTATAATACGGACGGGTAGGTTTTACATACGACTGAGTACGATTCAACATCGTAACCTTTCCTGTGCTGGGCAGGCACTGTTGTTTTCAGTCACACATATTACTACTGTTGACAAAATTGGTTGATATGAATTAGATAACATGAGTATCAAAAGTTAAAAGCCCTTACACGGAAAAAAATGTGGCTGCTGTCCGGTGGTTACAACAGAACTTTTCTGTGACTGCACCAAGAGTTTCTAATCAACTCAAAGCAAAAGAACTCCAGCATAAAATCAATTTCTATGAAAAAATAATTTTAATTTTTATTGAGTGTAAGTCTTGTTAAAAAAATAGGAAAAAACTGTTAAAAAATATAAAAAACTATCCGTTTAAATTAAATTAAATGTTTTATTATGTTTATTAGTTGCTTGCATTGTCGGCTAAAATAATTTTTAAAAAATACCAGATATTGGATGAAATAGCAATAATTATTGTACCTACTAAAACTATATATAAAACTAGATGATGAAAAGAATTTTTCCACCACTAGAATATCATTTTTTTTCGATCTCTATTAATCAATTTCTGCTATTTGTAAAAAAAATTCGATTAACAAGAAATGTTAAAATTTATCTCACGATAATTTATTGGTGTCAATAAAAATTACGTTTTTGGCCCTAATAGCCCCATTATACTACTCTATTTAATCCGCAATCATACCATAGAGCGCATTTACGATGGTCTTGTTTTTACAAATTGAGTCTTGTTGCTATCACAGGACCGCTTCCCCCCTATCCAAAAATTCCCATAGAATCCACTCAACTGCGACAAAAACCGCATAGAAACCAATAGAGCCCATAGGATTCTATGCGGTTTTTGTCGCAGTTGAGTGGATTCTATGGGAATTTTTGTATAGGGCTTTTACAGCAACATTTTTTTCGGTGTAATTTAAAACACAGTTATAATTTATATTCTATATTTTACTAAAAATAGATAAATAGAAGAAATACTTCAGTTAAATTTTTGTTCCTCAGTATAAAATTATGAGCCTGAAGTTAGCGGACAAAAGGAAAATAAAATATTTGACAGCGGATATCTTTTAAACAATTTGAATTATAAACAATTAAATGAATGGGATAGAATTCTATTGAAATAAACTAGATATGCTAGCAATTTTTTTTTTTAGTTCATTTTTTTGGATTTATTCACCAACAAAAGTTTTAGCAAACTAACCTGACATTTCAAATGATCGGAATAATTTCATATTGTATTACTTTCTTGATGGCACTATTATCTAATGGCGCCTTCGTTTTTTTTTTTTTTTTTTTTTAAATCGAAAAAAAACTTTAGCACGTCATAATTTTTTAACAAATGGTTGAATCTTTTTTACTCATATGCTTAGTTAAAAAATTCAAAACATTTGTTTTTATCATTTTTTCAAAATATGACAGCGATTTTCGAAAATAAAAAAATAACATCTCTAGATAATAAAAAAACGAAGAGGTGTTTTTTTTTTCATTTCAACCATTTGTTTAAAAATTATGACGTGCTCAAGTTTTTTTTCGATTTTCAAAAAAAAAAAAACGAAGGTGCCATTAGATAATAGTGCCATCAAAAAAGTAATACAATATGAAGTTATTCCGATCATTTGAAATGTCAGGTTAGTTTGCTAAAAATTTTGTTGGTGAATAAATCCAAAGCAGTGAGCTAAAAAAAAAAAATTGCTAGCATATCTAGTTTATTTCAATAGAATTATATCCCATTCATTTAATTGTTTATAATTCAAATTGTTTAAAAAATATTTGCTGTCAAATATTTTATTTTCCTTTTGACCGCTAACTTTAAGCTCATATAAGTGGTATATTACACACCTAGGGTAGTAAAGTAAGAAATGTCTCGGATCACATGTAATTGTTGACAACAAAACATGTAATTTGAGGTTTTCTTATTTACTGCCCAAGGAGTGTATACTATTTTTCTCCTCGACGGAGGCGGAAAGCGGCAACTTCATTTTGCAAAGCCGGAGGTGAGGAAATTTGGTTTTTAAGTCTAAACTAGTGCCAAATATTTTCCGTATAATTATGATACTGAAGTTAGCCGACTTCTAATGATTTTTTGATTTTTTTCAAAACGATAAATTATAAAAAAAAAAATATTTTTAAAATTTGCACATATAGCTTTTTTAAGTTCCTACATGTGCATTTTTTTAGTTTTATTTTTTCTTATAATCTATTTATTGACAAAAATCCAAAAATTGTTAATTGTCTCCTAACTTGAGGATCATGTATAATTTTCATACGTTTTTCAAATTATATGACATAATACCAGAATCACACATAAACTTCAAGTATGGTTAGATTATCATATTAATCCAAGCTAATACGTAATGGCGTTTTCAAAAAATTTCGATTTTTCTAACAAAAAGACACAGTACGAATAGGTTAATAGTTTATAGTGGAATATAATCATGCATTAGCCACTTAACTTAAAAATATTAAAAATTTTATGAAATTAATTACCATCTCCAGGGGATATTACTTCTACATTCACACCCATGATTAAAGATTCAGTGATTAACGATTTATAGATGAAATGATTGCAATTGCAATTTTCAAATGCCTTTCTAATGATCAAACAACAATAGTGCTCAGACTCGATTCCGTACTTTGCCTTGACTTCAGGTCTGCAAGCATCAATTTGTCGGTTGCGCATACAAATACTACTCAGTCATAGTGTTTGTTTACACGTATACGCTCGTATAAGTGTGCAAAAAGTTTCAAGCCTCTTGAGTTGTGGCACTGTCGATAGGATTCTCAAGTTAGCCGACGTCTAATAATTTTTGGATTTTTTTCAAAATAATAAATTATAGGAAAATGAAATATTTAAAAAATTCCACCTATGGTTTTTTTAATTTTCTATATGATCATGTTTTAAGTTTTTTTTTTTTTTTTTTTTTTTAAATTGACGTTAAAAAAAAATCCGAAAATAGGGTTCCGTTTTGCCAAACTCCTCCGCTTGAGAGCAGCATAATAGCGAATTTGGTGGAGCGCACATTTTTAAATGTCAAATTTAAAAAGACATAAAAAATTTGTTCTAGAGTGATTTAAGAAAAAAAAAACCCAAGAAATTTTTAAATTTACAATCAATTATATGATGCTTTCGATAAATAATATAAATGTCGGACCATAATAAATATACAGTATATTTGTCAGTTACATATGTGTTTTTGAGTAGCTACAAGTGTCGCATGATTACACAATTGCGAAGTGAGGAAAGGCAGTTAAAAATTTCCGAATTTTTTTTTCAACAAGTTAAAAAAAAAAAAAATAATAAAAATATGCACATGTAGAAAATTGAAAAAACTATATGTGCAATTTTTTCAAATATTTTTTTTTTTTTATAATTTATTGTTTAAAAAGAAATCTACAAATTATTGGACGTCAGCTAACTTCAGTATCATATGATTATCATAAATATTCGATATCAGAAAAATTAAAAAATTATACAGAATATGGGTAAGTGATGTGTTCTTTTTTGTAAAGGAAAAGCAACTTTCACTTTTTCCGAAGATGAAAAACGTCGGACTCTTTGGGAAAAGACTATAAATGTAAATTTTCGGTCTTCGAAATCGTCGAGGTCCCTGTATTCGGTAACGTCTGGTGTCCAAAATACTTTATCAGGGTCTTGCGCATGCAACTGGAAAACATCTTTATTTTTATCGCAAAATATCAACCTAAATAACAAATAATAATTATTTAAATTAAGAAATGAAAGCTTCAATTTTTTTTCATGACACGTAATTATGAGGTTAATCATAATAATTTTTAATATACCCACCGTTTTTCCAAAATTCTCTTTTTTCCTATTGAAATATTTATTGTTATTTGTATCCATATTGTTAGACGAGGTGAGAAATTATTTTTAATGTTAAACTTTTGCGCGCCATCGAATGAGCTATGATGCTGCCCCCTGGGGCCAGTTTGACAAAAACGGAACCCCATTGTTAATTGTCTGCTAACTTCAAGATCATGCTGCCATTGGGGCTCCGTTTTTGTCAAATTAGGCCCAGGGGGCAACATCATAGCTCATTCGATGGCGCGCAAAAATTTAACATTAAAAATGATTTCTCAACTTGTCTAACAATATGGATACAAATAACAATAAATATTTCACACGAAATGTTGCACAGTTAAAAGAACTAAAAAAGCGTGGTCGTCACACAATAGGAAAAAAGAGAATTTTGCAAGAACGGTGAAAAATCGTCAAAGATGATGATAAAAACGTCCTGGTTAATAGAATGGGATCTGGCTCCCACTCGTAGTCATAAATACGGGAGCCTCCGACTAAAAATTTTGAAAACAAATCAGCGTTTAATTAATTAGAAATTTATGAATTTGTATTTAAAATAACAATTCGAGTATTTTTAATTTAAAAAAAAAAATAATCGTTTAGAAAATCAAAAAAATCTATATGAGTATTTTTTCAAAATTAAAACATTTTTGTTTTTTATTTAAATTACAAGATATTTTATTCAAAAATGGCGGGTAGCAGTTTGTTTCCGGATTAAAACTTGAAAAAGTGAAAAATAAAAAAAATACTCGTCAAGATTTCGAAAAATTGTATGTAAAAATCAAAATGTAATTTGGTTTGAAAAAATTTTTAAATAAGAACTAAGTTATCTTAAAATTTAATTTCAAATTATAACTCGAGTATGTACTTTTTGATCTTTTTACAAAAAATCTTGTCTAGAAAATTAAAAAATCTACACGAGAATTTTTCTTAAATTTGAAAAAATTTTTTTTTCTTAAGTTATAAGATTTTTTATTTTTAAAATTGCGGATGTCGGCTTTAGGGTCATTTATACATTTATCATTGAGTAAATCATTTTCTTTAATTAGAGGATCAGGGCAGAGTATGAAATTCTTACTTCTGCGCATTTACATTGGGCGTGTTTCTGCGAGATACAGTCATTGTCATTAATGCCTGGTCCCCTGCATGGCTAAGATTCTATAGTCTGGGGGACCAGGCATTAAGGTTGGGCCGCACCTAACGAAATCCTGAATTCAAGAATTCTAATTATTTATTAAATAATTGTCATAACATAAATTTTCTTAGCTTCCGACTAGAAGCCGAAGACGAGCTTCCTCGGAAGATTTTCATCATCCGAGTCCCATAAATAATCCAAAAGTAATTAGAATTCTTAAATTCAGGATTTCGTTAGGTGCAGCCCAGCCTTAATGACAACGAGTGTACGCTTATGTACACTCGTCGTCATGAATTATGTAGGATGGTTAGTAGTACGAAGTTTAGGGGCGTCAGAACACTCTTTCAATAATGGCTTTAATTTTGTGAGCCCAATCTTCCGTCGGTAGAGTGCGTTGTTTTTCGGAAAGAACTCGTTCAAATTACTACGCGGGAACTTTTGTTTTGTTGTTTGAGGTGACACATCCTTTCTGTTTTTCAAACTCAGAGAAATAGATGGAACTATTCTTCTTGCATTTATACAGTGAATACGATTTATTTTCGAAGGCGAAAAAAATAATTTTTTTAAATACTAAAATTTAATTCCCCCGCTGGAATTTTATACAGCACCAAGAACGCCTGATTTAAGATGTTTAAAATCTTCATCGTTCAATAAAAGTGAAAAAAGAAAAAGGAGAGAAATGAATGTGCAATAGATATAAAATGTATTTAAAAATGTAGAGTAGAATTTTGTAAAGACATCAAGTCTTACAAATAAAACCCATTATTATTTTTAATATAATATATTATATACACTAATGCAAAAAATTAGAGGGACAGAAATATTTGAGAGATTTTTGGAAGGCTGTGACTATAAAAAATTTACAGGATTATTGGCGATACATTAAGCTGAAAAAATTCTGGCAACATTGGTTTTTCCATCGATATTTACAAAGTAGCCATTGATGTACTGAGAAACAAAAAAAAAGTCATTTTTTTTAACTTGTTTCTAATTAATGTTAAGAATGAAGAAAAACTTTTTAACTTCCCGCTAACAAAATTGCAAATTTTCAAAAATTCGGGAAGTTATTGGTTTCACCCCAATTTGTGAAAATCGAAATTCCAATAGATGTTGACGTTTTGAGGTTCTAGGAAGCTATTCTGACTAAATTCAAGATGATGTCCGAGTGTATGTATGTATGTATGTATGTACGTACGTACGTATGTAAATATCTATAACTTTTGAACGGATGAACCGATTTTGATCGTCAAGGTGTCATTCGACACGGTTTGTCAATATCTCGAAGCTGAAAAAAAAATTGAGCTTGATCGGTAGGGCTCGTTCGGAGATATTCCAAAAATAAACTTTTTTCAAGTGTTTTTTTCGGATAACTTTTTACGGGCTCGATGGATTGATTCCAAAATCAACTGGGCTCTGAAGCTTCATAAACCGCGTCGAATGCCACCTCAACCATCAAAATCGGTTAATTCTTTCAAGAGATACCGTTGTCGAAAGAATTTAAAAAAAAAATTTTTTTTAGTATTTTTGAAATTTCTCAAAAACGATTCGATAAATAAATTTCAAAGTCTGATCAGTTGTAGAACTCAATAAAACGCGTCGATTGCCACCTTAACCATCTCAATCGCTTTGTTAGTTCGAGAGATATCGTTTGAGAAAAAATGGTAAAATACGTTTTTTTTCGAAAACAAAGGCATACAATAGTATTTTCGAGCTCGAAAATGTATCCACAACAATTTTTCGAGCTCAAGGAGCTCGGAAACGGCGGGAAGTTTTGAGGCTGGCCCGCAGGGTCAACTGACAGACCGATTTTTTATATAAAAATTAATGAAAGGATCTTCTCGAGAATTTATTAGTTTTTAAAGCCATTCATTGCTAGCTGAGATATCGATTATCAAAGCCAAAAAAATCCTTTTTTGTTTGAAGGCTGATATCTTGGCGACAAATTGTCGGACAAGCCTCAATAAGAAAGCAAATTAAAGCTGATTAAATTTTCTAACTGACCTCAGTGGGCCCTTTGAAAGAAAAAAAAACAATTTGGAAAATTTTATGTCTCCGTTCTTTCTCATGATTGTGCGTTAACTGCAATCTAAAAAAATTTTGACCAAAACATTTTGAAACTAAAGATTTCAGGCTTTAAATTGTTTTTTTTAAGATCTCGATGCGATTATTTTTCACAAAGTTACAGCCTTTCAAAAATCACTAAAATTTTTCTGTTCCTTTAATTTTTTGCATTAGTGTATACTAGTGTTTAAAAAAAAAAAATTTTTTCCTATGGTCTCAAAAGTTAGTCTTAGGTATAAAAAAATCCTCCCATAAGAGCAGCTCGAAATCTCAATTGTACTAAGAGTTCAACAAATATTCATTTTCCCATTCATGTGCAAAAATTTTTTTTTTTCGAAAATCGAAGTACATAGTCTTGTAGGAAATTAAATTCTCTACAAAAAAGTTCCCGAGTGTTTTCTCCGGAGAACTAACAGAAAAATAGTTATGAAGCTTTAAACTATATTAAATAGTATAACTTCATGTTTTCATTATACTGAATAGTTTTTTGATAGAAATTTAGGCTTTTTCATCTGAGCTAACGTTATCTGTCAATTTTTTTTTAAACACATGAGAAAAATTTTCCCTTATTTTCAAAACAGAACTTGCTTTTTAATTTGAAAATATAGAAAGAAAAATATTTTAGTTCTTAAAAAAAATTTTTTTCTTTCGAAATTTATACAGAAAATAAGTATGATCTAGAAATCTTTTTAAAACACCTTACTGTTTGTACATAGTATATAGATTCACCGTATAAACATGTACACGTAAAAAAATCCGGAAATTATCTTTACGTTAAGTTTTTTAATTCACTATTGTTTCAAGCTTCATAACTTTTTTTCTGTTAGTTGTGCGAAGAAAACAGGAGCTTTTTTGTAGATAATTTAATTTTCTACAAGACCATGTACTTTGATTTTCGAAAAAAAAATTTTAAATACTTTTATATACAAAAAACAAAAAACAAAATTTTTTACATGTAATTCGAATGAGAAAATTAATATTCGTCGAGCTCTTTAATTGAAACTTCTTTATAATTTTCACTTCACTCGATATATCTGGATGAATTCAAGTTTTGTATTTTAAAGGCATAGCAAAAAAAATAAGATAATAAGAGGTGATGACATCAAAAAAAAAAAAAAAAAAAAAAAAAAATATATATATATAAATTTTAACCAAAATGGAAACTGCAAAAAAACATAAATACGTATCTAATTATTTAGATTGTTATTTTTCTTTTCTTTTTTGAGTTTAAATATACATCATTTTATGAAACAATAAGAAAAATTTTCACAATCGCATCAAAAACTAAAAGCTTCCACCATTATTTGATATTCTAATGAAATTGTTGTAAGAAAAATCGATTAATTGAGTAATTAATGCATTTCCTGATTGTAAGATTTAGTCAGTGATTTTTTCTTCGTTATAATTAATCATAGACACTTTTATATAAGCGCACTGAGGAATGTGCATCAAAACAAGGCAATAAAATACTTGTTATTTGGCACAAATTTGACAACAAATAAATTATTATTAAAAATGAAGGTATAAACAACTTGTTCAGCTTTACTCTGACACTCAATAATAAATTTTAAGAAAATAAAAAACATCACATAAAAAATTTCTTTACAATGTATATTATTCAACAACTATTAAAAAAGGGCAATATATATGTATGTATGCATACATATACATTTTAAGACTATGTGATTAAAAAAAAACTATTATCATGAGTAATTGTGCATTCTAACATTCACTGAAATATATATCGTTCAACAATATAATATTCATTACTTTTATCCAATGCAATTTTTATAAAGATAATCATGAAAAATAATTTTTTATTTTTCACGGGAGTCACGCATTTTATTCAAATGAAATAACGATATATACAGAAATATAAAAAATATAAAATGAATTATAAGAAAAAAGCTTTGTTTTTGTAACAGGCTTGTTAGTAATCTAAACATTATCTCTATTATCTAAATAATTAATAATAATAATAATAATAATAATAATAATAATAATAATAATAATAATAATAATAATAATAATAATAATAATAATGATAATAATAATAATTCGCAGAAGTTAAATAAATATTTCTTAGATTTTTTTATGAAATATTTTTTTTTGTGAGGACAAAATATCTACTAAAAGGTATTGATGAATACGAGTTGTAACAGTGATTGAAAAATTTATGCTTGTTCATATTGTATTAAATTATTAATAACGGGATAAAAAATAGATGATCACGAATGTTTAACAACAATAACACCAGGTCGTTGCTGAGTTGGTTGCTGCTGTGAGTGAAATTGAAGAAAATTATTGACTTCAGCGTGAAGTAGTCGTTGTTTAGTTGACGTATTCGTTGAAGCACCCGTGGTAGTCTTATTCGTTAATGCTAGTGGAATATCTTGCGCTGGCTCATCGCTAAATAGATGATCTCCTTCAAGATGCCGTATCGCCTCAACAATCGTTTCTAAGTTTTGTCGAGACGTATTAGCGAGATATAGTCTTGCTTGCGATGTACCATCTTCCAAAGAACTCGCTGGTGATGGAAGTCTAGAAAAAATAATATTTATTATATACTGAGAGAAAAAATTTTTGTTTTCAAGAAAAAATGCTAGGTTTTAGTATTTTAGTTACTTAAATAGTGCCACGCAATTATTCCTTCAATCAAGTAAAATAATTACTTTATTCAACTGTTTAATCTACTTGCTTAATACTGAGAAAAAAATTTGATTTTGTCAAAAAATTATTATTAAACATGCATTTTTTTATCTAATGTTTTTCAGATTAATTTTGTACCTTAACATTTTTATTACAAATAAATAAATTAACCCTATCTAACATCCGAATCTAGACCGATCACGCAAAACTTATGACGCTAAGCCACGGTGGCTTTTTAGAAATTATATTTTTAATAAACTCTTAGTTATTAATCGATGTTTGTCATCTTGATTATTAATTTACATAACTAAATGATAAAATTTTAAATTTTTAATATTTAATAATTTATAGAAGTAGCTGTCGAAAAAATTAATATATTTTATATTTTTATCAATACTAATGAGAAATTTCATTTTGTTATAAAAACAAATTTTTTCTTAATGCAATAATTTTTTTTTAATTTATAATTATTAGGGTGGGTTGAAAAAAACTTTTGTTTTGTTTTTCTTAGCATGGGGGTAGAATTCGTACCTTATAAAAAAAAATTTTTTCAAGAAAAAAAAAATTTTTTTACTCAACATTTTGAGGTGGTCCACTCGTTTTTTGAATAAATAATTGATTAAACGGGGTAGTTCCAACGAAAAAAATTTTTTTTTTTGTCTAAAATCGTGGAAAACATCTAGTAATTGTCGAATGTGATTTTTTTTTACTCCACTTTCATTTTAATTCACAAGAAAATGCTTTTCATTTTTGGATTTTTTACATAAAAAACAAAAATAGGAAAAAAATTTTTTCAACTTCTGACTTTCAATTAGCTTTTAAGGGGATACCCTACAGATTCTAGAACACCATTTATACATTTTTTACTACCACCCGTTCTCAAGTTATTGATAAGAGATAAATTAATTAGTACCTCTGAAGTATTTAACCGAAAATTTTATGAAAATTTGTAATAAAATTGTAGAGTTTTGAATATTTTTTTATTTATAACTAATCAATAACAACAAAATTAATTTACGAACAATATAAACAATAACATAAATTCAATAATATTAAATTGAAAGTACAAAACCCAACTTCTCAATAACTTGAGAACGAGTGGTAGTAAAAAATGTAAAAATGGTGTTCTAAAATCTGTAGGGTGTCCCCTCGAAAGCTAATTGAAAGTCAGAAATTGAAAAAATTTTTTTTCTATTATTTTTGTGATTTAAGTAAAAAATCAAAAAATAAAAAGCATTTTCTTTTGAATTAAAATGAAAGTGGAGTAAAAAAAAATCACATTCGTCAATTATTCGATGTTTTCCACGATTTTAGACAAAAAAAAATTTTTTTCGTTAGAACCACTCCGTTTGATCAATTATTTATTGAAAAAACGAGTGGGCCACCTCAAAATGTTGAGTAAAAAAATTTTTTTTTCTTAAGGTACAAATTCTACCCCCATGCTAAGAAAAACAAAAAAAAAAGTTTTTTTTCAACCCACCCTAATAATTATGTCCTTCAATTCCTTTTTTTTTTTTTCAACCAAAAAATTGCTTTATTGAAGTTTTTAATTGTAATAAATTTGAGAACATATCAACAAAATTGAAGAAATATTTGCTTCCCTTAAGCAATTGATGCTTTTAGAAATTTATTACTAATGCGAAACAATAGTTTTCTTAAAATAAGAACTATCAATTTAATTTTAGAAAAAAAATACTTATTTTGAGTATTTATAAAACCCAAAAAATAATTACTTGAATTTCTTTTTTTTTTTTCTGTGCATAACACAATTAATATTTATTATTAAATAACTTTTCGATAAATATTTTTAAATATACCTTTCTACTTCAACTTTGGGTTCAGCCTTCATAGCTGCTTCTAAGACACTAGGCAGCCGCTGAAGCTCTACAGGTGGTGAAAAAGGCCTTGTAGGACTCGCTGTTATAAACTGCGTCGAATTATTATGGAACTCGTTTTTGTAAGTAACGTTTGGTGGAGAAAAAGATTCTGGAGTAGTTTGCTCTTCAACGGTTGCTTGAAATATTTGATTGTTGGTAGCAAATGCAATTAATTTAGGAGATTCAGGACAAATCTCTTCTTCTTTCATTATTTCTTCTGCAATTACTTCGACTGGCTGTGGCGATAAAGGTGGTGTACTTGGTTCAGGATTTGATGTTTCGACTGTTTGAGTTGATCCAACTGCTGGAATAGACATGACTGAAACAACTTGCAGTGTTGCTACTGCATCTTCAGTTTCTTGGGCCATAACGTTGTCTGTGTGCTCTATGACCTAAAAAATTAACATTTTTATTTATTTAAGCTCAAGAATAGAAAAAAAAAATTATATTTGTTGAATTTTACTTCGTGTGGCTGATAAGCTATAAGCTGATTGTCTCGAAATCTTTCCGGATAAAGTTGAGTTTGTATTGCTCGTAATTGCTTCTCTAAATTCAAACGTTGATGGCGTTCTCGTTCTAATTGTCGCTTTAAATCTACAACTTCACTACCTATACCAGCATTGTTATTGTTACTAACTATTGAGTGGCCATCTGCAGAAACTGTAATTACTGACAATGGTTCTGGAGACATACTGCCCAACCCTTCGTCTCCACTTTCACTTACATGTATAGGCAAATTTACTACCACACCTGAAATATATATTTTTATATCGTTAGTATAAAATTGAAAGAGGACGATTTATATAAAATTTAAAAAGGGCGATTTACCTTGAGTTTCAATTTTACGTTTCTTTACTGGTACGTCACCTCCTTCATGTTGATTTACAAGTCTTTTGAGCTGACAATTTTGAGAAAGAAGCTGAGTTTTTTCTTGCTCTAATTGATATATATATTCAGCAGTTTGTTGAAGAATGGCTGCCTGAAATTAAAAATTTTGTGTTTATTTAATACAGTCTTTTTACATTCAACTCTTGATGTTAATCTAAAATGTATGTCTAAGAAAAAACGATTGGATTTGATTTTACATATTTGTTGTATTTGAAGGGAAAGATATAACAATCCAAATGTGAGTACATGGAAACAAATTTTTCGCGGATACCACTATGCTGTATGGGTGTTACTACCATACTGTATGGTAGCAAGGATTTGTTTTATTTGTTTAAAAATTGTATGTATAGGTGACTTGAACATTACGGTAATGGCCCAAGTTATATCAGCATATTGTTCGTATCAGTTGGTACAATTCTAGTATCACTTTTTTTCCGTGCGCTAAAAATCGGGTAATCGCAAAAGCCCTACGGAGGATTCGAATCTAGCACAACTACGCGCAAGAAGTTGACGCAAACTGACGATTGTGCTTCTGCTAGTAAACTTCTGTATTAAATATTTCTATTCAGTTTATTTTGTATACTGTATAAACTTGATATTCATAAGCCATGGCGCAAAAGTCAAAAAATATTTGACAAAATCTGAAACTATAAACATGTATACAGGTTTTCCTTAAAATCAGATAAAAAAAATTTTAGTTGAAGTTTCAACAAGGGCATAATAAATATCCAGTCTAATTCCATTGAATCGGAGCTTCCCCTCAATTTTGACCCCACCTACGAGCTACGCTGTCTCCCACCCAATGCTATATATTTGTATGTGTCTGTGGATATTTATATACGCATCATTCATGTGATGTAAGAGCACATGTGTATAGTCTACTCTTCAAGGGAGAGGGGGCATTCGCTAAGTCGGAATTTCCAGGAAATTTCCGCTCCTCCGTAGGTTATAGTCCGAGTTAATGGAATTCTACTGCAACTATATTTTTGTAGCATGACCATTGGCTAATTCAGCTTAGTTTCTTTTCAGTTTTAATTTTTTCACGATCAACTCCGCTCGAGATTAGTTCAAAAATATGATGATTAACGTATTCCGAGCAATAAGCCGATCTTGAGTCACATCATTCAAGAAATTGTTTCAAATCATTAAAGCTGACAACTCATGGTTAAATTAACTTAAGACATGAGTTACTAAATGACAAAATCGGTTTTAGAAAAATTACAGAACTTTGCAAAAATTATAGAAGTTTCTCTGTAAATTTATTTAAATAAAATATGTAGAACTACACATACTTTTACGCTGCACATTCTGTAAACCTTCATCTGCAATTTTTCCATACTAAGACTGTAATAATTACATAGTAAAGTTGCTGAATTCGAATATATTTGATATAACACATACACGGAGAGAAAAGAATAGCAATGATTACTATGCTGCATAGTAACCACACTCATTTTTGTAACATGGTAAATAATACTATGTATAATAGGACTCATTACCATTTTCTGGTCATGATTATTATGTTACATTGAAACAACTACACGGAGAAAAATGTCAAGTGAATATGCCTATGCAGCACAGTAATATTTACATTACTCTATAGTTTGTGCCCTGCCGCTCTTATACACAAATTATAGATTAATTTAATTATTACTGTGCTGCATAGACATATTTACTTGATATTTCTCTCTGTGTAAAATGGTAAAAATCTCTATCTAGCATGGGAATCAGGGCTATGTAGAATGGTACTCAGTCCCATGCTGGAATAGCTGTCGTTACAGTTTAATAAGTGAGACAAGAAAGTTAACATGCGCGGACGATTGCGCAGTAACCTGTGTGTATGTGTATAGTAACCTGAGTTATTTGTTTTGTCATAACCTTATTTACTAAAAATGAAATAATTAAAACATCGTAAACGTTACTAGGTAACATTGTAGTGATGTCTATTTACATAGTTCTAGCGTCAATGTAGAATGGTAATCAGTCCTATGCTAGCATAGCCACCATTACTATGTAGAATGGAGGGGGGGGATTACTCTGCCCTGTGACTCTCGACGCTGAAAAATCCTCGTTTCTGTGTAACATAGTAATGGTTACCATTCTACATACACAGAAAAAAAAATTATTTGGCTCAAAGAAATTTTTCTTGAGCCAAGAAACTTTTGAGGGTATAGAATGGAAACCGAGATTTTCTTGATGGAAGTAATAAAATTCCTTGGATTTTCAATCTTGAAGGAAGAAAAAATATTTTTGACTCAATATATCTTCAAAGATTGATTCAACAGCTGAGTTACTTAATTAAATAATTAAAATTTCTTGATTTAATAAATATTGTTCCTTACTGTAATATATTTGTTACTTCAACCAAAAAACATAAATATTCAGTACAAGAAAGTTATAATGTTGAATAAAGTAATGCGATGTTTTGAGTCAATAAACAGCGATAACTTAAACTAAAATACAAATCTCGAACCAAGAGTACTGCGAGCTTAAGCCAAGTAAGTTTTTTCTTGGATTCACGCAGAGGTTCTCCCACTCTTTTCTCACTACTCTATCTTTGTCGATCCTACACAAGAAATGAAAATTTTGTCCACGTTATAAGATTAAGTAGATAAAATTTAAAAAGCAAGATAATAATAATTATTTCATAAATGTTATAATTATTCGTAAATTTAGCAAATATGTATTTTATTTATTATAAATGCAGCTATTTTAGGAATGTCCGAGTGAAACTATATTTGTTTTTTTTTTCTAATTTAAAATAAAATATTATTAAATTAAGAAAACTTGATGGTTTACAAATGAAGGCAAAATTTTTTTTATTATTATTCAATGAAGGAATTTTTTTTAGCTTAGTCTTAAATTTATATAATACTGAATAGCTTTAAGTAAAAGAATAAATTTTTATTTCCAAATGCGTGTGGTGGCCGAGTGGTCTAAAGCACATGACTTAAACTGCTCTCAATTGAAGGGTCGGCAGTTCGAGTCCCACCATATGTCGAAAAAATTAAAATACCTTCTTTACCGATGGTGAAAAAAATGACTTTAACCCTCCAGAGAGGGATAAATAAGTCGGACGTAATTAAATACTTTTTTTAAACAGGAAAAATTATTTCTTGAAAAACCAAGAGAAAAAATACTTGGGCTGAGAATCAAATCACTTTAAACCAAGAAAAAAATACTTGGGCCGAAAATCAAATCACTTTAAATTAAGAAAAAAAAATGCTTGCGTCAATCATTAAATTATTTTAAACCAAGAAAAAAAATACTTGTGTCAAAAAATAAATTATATTACGCCAAGAAAAAAATACTGGAATCAAAATTCTAAATACTTTAACCGAGTAAAAAAATACTTGAGATAAGTCTGAAATGTTTCTAAACAAAAACAAAAATGTTTCAAGCTGAATAATTCTATTCTTGAATCGAGATAGTTATTTATTCAATAAAGAAATTAGCTTCTAAATCCAAATTTTGTTGTTATTTGAATCAAATACAAAATGTAAGCTTGATTCAAGAAAAAATATGGGAAGAACGTAAATTCCTTGGTTCAAGATATCCTTTTTTTTCTGTGTAGAAATTAGAACTATTTTTTTCTCTCCGTGTATATTAATAAATTATACATTTAAATTAAACGTTTGTTTTATTTGACGGAAGTTACGTTGAACTTATATCGAGTATATATAATGTGTTGTACCCATTAGAAAATTATGCGAAATAAGTAAATATTTTCTTAAATAATTCCAAGCGATAGTGATGTTATTGTTGTTAATCAGGTGAAATTATTCATTTGATTTAATACAATTTTTTTATGACCGCTACACAGTAAACGTTTTTACTTGAATCAAGTATCATTTATTTGCAACTGAAATTTATTTTTCTCTGTAAATGAAATGATTTTATCAAACTATTATATTGTACATGATATTTCCATAAATTATAATTTTTTTATATCTTTTAAATATTTAAAAAAATTAGAGTTTATGTAATTTTAATGAAAACAATTTCATTTCAGAAATTGTGAAAATAATTCTAAATTTTAAATGTTTCAAGTCTTAATGTTCATTTAGACAGATTTTTAAAAAGTGCATTACTTACGCGTCAATAAATCAATCGAAAAAATTTTATTTCTTTTAACTAAAACAATTATAGAAACTTATAAATAATATATCTTTGATATTTTAAAAGTTTGATTCGCAATAACGAGCGGCTATACTGTTAATTATGACCGATTAAAATTAATCATTTCGAACATTCGTAAATCAAATTATAGTTTCTGATTACGTCGGAATAATCATGTTCTAGTCGAAGTTTCTGAACTTTTCTATTGACCCTATATTCCTGACAAAAACTGAATTGGCGCTTGGTGGTTGTTGAATTAAGTTACTGGATCAATATTGCTATGGCTACGCAGTATAATGTGGTAGAGGAAAATAGCGTGAGAGGCTAAATTAAAAAAATACGATTATGAGTAAAATAGGAAAGTGAAGAGAAGAATAGATTGATGGCTCCAACTACACCATAAGATTACTGGTGCCATATCTATTTTACTATTTTTATGAAGGGAACAGGAAATTTTAATAGTTTCTATCGAAACATACCATCACCCACTAATCTCACCTAGCGGAGCGCATAGTTTCAAATTTTTCATGCTCAAAAAATCCTACTATATTGCATTAAAATATACAAAATGTATGTAGCGCAAACTATTCGTAACGTGATTGGTCAAACACAATCGACATGGAAATATATCATGATAGTTACTATCCTGATAGCCACTTTAGGTAAAAATTGTTGTTAACTAGGAGACTCAACTTGTGAAAAATCTACTGCTTTTATCGGACGGCAAAATGTCAGCAAAACTTGAAGAGCAATTTCTAGAGTCAATTCGCACTAATATTGTAGTTAGAAAACTAAATGACAGAAGTTGATGTATTAACATAAAATTGAAGGAAAATCTACTCTGCTTGGAATTCAATTTTTCCAAAATCTACGGCCGATATTGGACGGCGAAATAAAAGCAAACTTTTGCTGAACAACCGTGGCTATTTCTGGGTAGGAATACAGCATGAACTTCAAGCTTGCATAAATCTACGCTCCCTTAATCAAGACAAGTTAACAGATAATTTTACCTGATCTCAGCAGAAGAAAAGTTAGCGAAACAAAAGTTACCCTGACAGTCATATCAGCCAAAATTTGTTGTTAACTTGAAAACGACCGAAATCTACAACCAGCATTGGACGGAAAATTGACAGCGCAAGCTGAAGAGTAAGTTTACGGCTAAGTTTCTGTTAATTTGTACAGGATGTCATACTTATATTATAGTAAAAAATCAACAAGTTTGACATTGACCTATATTTGTCGGCAAACTTAAGAGATATGTGTTCAGCAACCTGAAATTAAACTTACCCGCAATCTACAATCGTTATTGAACTGCGAAATGAAAAACCAGCGTTTGCTGGTCTATAAGTTATGGAAAAGTCGGTGTATGAACTTAAACGTTAATGGTCTATAATCGGGGCTCCACCTGTTCATATCGAGCAGAAATGAAATAATATACATACCAAAAATACTCCCTATTGACCAAGTTTTCCCGTCAAGTTGTAACTTCAATCGAGTGCCACTGAGCTCTGGTAGCGTGTAAAAAAGGAGGGGATAAAGTGAAAGAGACAGGAGTGAGATAGACAGTGTAATATGACACGCCTTGAGCAGATCCGGCGCAAGATATTCCCAAGTATCTGCCGATAGCTTCTGGTGCAAAATCCTCCCAAGTTAACTGTATCAATACATCTTGAGCAAGATATGTTCAAGACTCTTGTACAATTCTTGAAGTATACTATTACACAAAGTTTTTTAACAAGTCTTGCGCAAGACTTGCAATATAAATCTTTGGACTAGGGCCTGTAGCCAGATACATAGTCTTATAAAGACATAGGCAACTAGTGGACTTGAGACCAGGCTTGCGCAAGATTGCTACAAGATTATCTTGTGTACGTCATCTTGGACAAGCCGATGTAGTATCTATTAAAAGATTCTTGTGAATAGTGTCTTGACCAGCAACTTGTAATGGAAATTGTGACATGGGTATAAATTTTTGAAAAACACTGAAAAATCGAGAGTATCTCTAGACATAAGTCCTGTTGAAATATAAGCTCTTAATAATAATATTCAAAGATATCTGATTTCTATGTTCGATTTCTCACTTAAATTATATGGGTAAATTATTTTTCAAATTTTGTACTTTTACGAGTAGTCAGCAGATTAGCGTACCAAAAAGATATCATTATTTTGGGAATTGAACGCTCTACAAAAAATGTCGATTATCATTTTATGATAATTGGTCAAACTTTAAAACCCTGCGGTTTCGAGCAGACATTTCGATCTTTGATCCCTTCACTGACGTGTTACCTAGTCGTTATAAATTTAGTATCAGCGACTACTTTCTACCATATTCTATTATACTCTTATTTTATAATACTTTCTTAAAATTAAGTCAATTCATTCATAATTACGAAACCGATTAAATAAAATATTCGTCGCCTTGATCCTTTTTGTGATCAATAAATAAATACTGTGCCACGCGCCTAAATAATCAGATTAGAATCGCTGCTGCCAAGAAGCAACTTAGTTATTGTTGGAGCATTACTGCGTACTATTGTAGTGTATTATTTATTGTATTTGAGTGTATTTTAAGATAAGTATGCGTAAGGTGATTTTATATAATTTTATTAAATGTCTGTTTAATTAAATGCGGGTTTTTCTCTTGCGAGAACCCATCTGCGTTGTCCAGGTAAAATAAAAATGTGTTAGAGGCTAGCCTGACCCAGAGTTCAACCCACGAATTTTGGTGGCTGCTGGTTGAAATCGCGGAGATAAAAGCGATTTGTCTCAATATACTTTTTTGTCCCCTCCAAAAAGTCGGTGTAAATGAAAAGAAACAAAAACCTCTTAACTTAGGTAAATATTACAAAAATTTTTTATAATTGCACAACTTTTTCGTATATTTTTAAGCTTTGCCAAATTGCCATTGAAAAGTTAAAAAAAATCGAATAACTGCAATTTTCAAGAAAAACAGTGCGGAATTTTTCGAAAATAGTCCATTTTCATAACGAGAAATTAAAAATATAGAAATAAGATTTATTTTAAATGAATTAACAAACATATGTGCGAGTAAATATTTTAAATAATTCAATTGGTTCGCTTGGTAGAGCGATTTAAATAATTAAATTGTTTATAACAAAAAAAGTTAATATTTAATCGACCTAAAATTTCATAGAGCCTTATGTGTGACCCAAGGACAAAGCGTAAATTCTGCTTCTTTTACTGAGCTAAAATATGAAAATTTTTAGTAAAATTATTCAATATCCAGATTTAAATTTACAAAATTTGTATTAATAAACCTTATTTATACAGATTTTACTTACTTTAGATAATTTTTCACCTTCATGATGAGGCAGCAACGTTCTGAGTGATTGAAAACCAGCATTAATACTTTGCATGCGTCTTCGTTCATTACTATTGGCGATTTCTCGCCGCATTCTTTTCTCTTGTTCCATGTGACTACGAGTTATAACCTTATTTTTGTTTTCAATATTGTGCAAACTAATTTGGCTAGGTACTTGAGTACTACTCAAAATGTGTTCGAAGTTTTCTTCAGGGAGCAATGAGTCAGAAATTTTTACACGCTCAGACGGATCTTGATCATAGTTTGATACATCAACCAAAGTCACTGTTGCAAGTGAATTTTCTTCTGTAGTGTCGATACTGAAAAAAAAATAATTTAATCGTTTTTTTTTCATTAATTTAAACCAGCAAATTGAAAACACGCTCAATCTACGTATTGGGTACATTTCTTTTTTTTCGAAAAATGTCGAAAGATACTATTAGCTCAAAAGTTTATGCATGTAAGTATGCATTTATTTGCAATAATTCAAAAAGTTAAGTGAATCGAACGATTTTATAAATTTCTTGGGAATTTTTGAAAGACTGTATCTGTAAAAAATGGTGGGATAAAAAAAAAAAGATTTTTAAAGCTTGAAGACGAAAATTTTTTCTGCTCTCAATAAGTGCACGCGGGTTGGCTACGAATCTATGTTCCTTGTAAATTGATCCAAGCGCAATACTCAATCATCTATACTCAAGTTACTCAGTTAATTACTACTTATGATTAAATTCAATAATTTAACTACTCAAGAATAAATTACTCTTATTAATCATGTATCTATAATTTATCTCAGTTAAATGACATATTCGTCGACCAGTGGTTGATAACCACGCGGTTTTCTTAACTCTCATATTTATTTATATCGATATATCTTAGGGTCTCACTGAATTCTTATCACATTAGACTCAGCCACTCTGTTAATTAATAATCCTCAATACTAATTACTATTTTAACTCAATATAACCATACAAAGCTAATGCAATACTTAATTAATTACTAATACAGAAGTAATATCAGTGATTATTAAATTGTGTCTTAATACACGCCGGTCAAGTGATTTACGCCCACGTGGCCCAGTTCAATACATTATTTATACTCGAGAACAATAACTCAAGACTTATGTATCAGTTAATTAATTTTACTTATTTAAGACTATATAAATTATAGTTCAAGTATTTACTCAAAGTGAAAGACTAAATAAGTTATCATTTACATATTCACACGCAGGTGACTTACAACCCCTTTGCAATAATTAAAGTAAAAGACTCAATACCCGAGCAGGGGCTAGTACCCGATAACTCCATGTATTTGTACATCTATATTTTAAATATAACAGTCAGAACAGCTTCTTAGGACATCTGATAAAAACTCGATTTTCGAAAATCGGTGCGAAAACAATCTTCCCGAATTTTTGGAAAATCGTCAATTTTCATAGCATTGGAGAATTGATAAGCCGCTTCGAATGCAGTCTCAAAAATCCAAAGTGGTTCATCCGTTCAAAAGTTATAGAAACAAACAAGTTGATATACAAAACATACGGACCAAAATATCAGAATCAGTATTTTTTCAAAATTTTTGGTGATGATATTATTTAAACTAATGAACCGATTACAGTAATTTATGTAGTGATCATCAAACACTATGAAGGCAAAAGGCCGGTATTATTTTTTCATGATACCAACATCAAAACTTAAAGTTTCAGTGTCTCTACAGCCAGTCGAAACAAGCTAATTTCAAGCCCGGTGTTAGTTATACTCGAGACGCGTTTTCCATTGTTGATCTATTCGCACTTAACTGGATAAACGGTACTATCTTTGTTGCACTTCTACAGTAAATGGGAACTTTGTCCAATCGTTTTTCGTAAACCAATGGAAGTTATCAAAAAGTTAAAGTGCACTTCACTAGTTCATATTTTAAGTGACAGCGTCAACTAACCAAATAAAATAATATTTTTATCGTATTTGCTATTTAATAAGTGACTCTAACAGTTCTCCGCATCATCGGCTTGAAATTAATATGTCTCTTACTGGCTACTGTCACTGAATCTTGAAGTTTCGATGCAGGTAATCATGAAAAATATGGTATGTGACTCAAGATGAAACACGATTTCAGACTTTGGGTGATGTCAGCCCTCGCCCACCGCTCGAGCAGCCAACTTCACCCTAGTCTGAAATCATCTTGTTACATCTTTTATCACACAATATACTGTTGGAACACATAATGAATTGTATGATGCGTTATCCGAGAAAAATTAAGTAAATTTTTATTTTTTGAATTTTTCATCGCCGATATTTTATGAACTAATCAACCGATTTTGAAATTTGAGGCGGCATTGAACGCAGTATTTCAGCCTGTAACGCTAAAAAATGTTTTGAATTAATCGGTTCAGCGATTTTGAATTTATCAGACAAAAACACTTTTTTGAAATTTTTTGGACAATATCTCTTAAATAAATGATCCGATTTTGATGGTTAAGGTGGCATTCGACGCGGTTAGTTGTTTTAAAGCTGATTAGAATAAAAAATCGATCAATTCAATCTTTTCGAACATATTCGAAAAAAAAAAACAGTTTTTGACCACTTCGTTTCCCAATAATATCTATCGAATAAACTAACCGATTGAGATAGTTCTTGTGGCAGCCAACGCGTTTTAATACATTCTAGAGCTGATTAGATTTTGGAATCGATTGATAAAGTTGTTTTTGAGAAATTTCAAAAAAACGTGAAAACTGAATTTATTTTTATTTCGTATTTTTTAATTATTAAGAGTCCATTCAATTGAATAATTTAAAATTCTCAGGAAAGTTAATGGCTCTTTCGACTGCCGCAATAACCATCTCAATCGTTTGATTAGTTAAAACGTTATAGAGCGTCACACACACCCACACCCACACACGCACACACACACACACACATACATACACCCCCTCGGAAATCACTCTAAAATAGTCACAATAGCTTCCTCGGACCTCAAAACATCGACATCTGGTGAAAATTTGACTTTTGAAAATCGGGGTGAAAATAACCAATAACTTACCAAATTTTTTGAAAATCGTCGATACCCGGGTCAAAAAAAATCTTAAATTTGACTTGATTTAACTTAATTTCTTTTGAAGTCGTCGATATCCCGACAACTGTAGTCCACATTTTAACTTTTTAAACTTTTTTTGACTTAATCTTGACTTTTTTTAACTTTTTTGCCTTAGATTAGACTTTTTCTGACTTAAATTGTTAAGTTTCCATTAATTAAACTTTTTTTGGCTTAAATTATTTCATTGCCTTAAATTTGACTTATTTTGTCTTAGAAAAAACAACTGGTTATCGATTCGAAATCTAGTTCTATATTTGACTTAATTTTAACTTAAAAATTAAGTCAACTCGATTGTGGTTTTTATACTTATTTATTAATTAAACTAATCTAAAATTAAAACTCAATTTTAATTATAGTAAATTTTTTAAAAATTATTTCTGATTAAATTAAAATTACTATTAAAAAAATTTTTTTTGCAATGATTTTTTTTTATTCTGTTCCTGAAGAATTTGTATAAGCTCTTTTGTTTACAATATCATTCATTTTCATATTGATTAACCAATTCTGCAATAAACGTTTTATTACCTGTATTAATATAAAAACATACCGATAGTAAATTTTCGACAGGAATCGCAAATAAATTTTCAGTTACAATGAATTCATATAAGTGTGATAGTTGGAGAAGTCTGACAGGCTCTTTGAAAGGTTTTGTTTGCAGAAGAGTTATTATTGCAAAATGATGGCCAAGGCACTTACAATTACTAATTTTTTGACAATCGCATATTTATTAAATTTGCGTTGTAACTGTCTAATTTTGTTTTATTCTAACTTTAATGTAACTTTTTTTGTCTTAAATCTGAATAAACTATATTCCAATTGAATCAATTTTGACTTAAATGAAACTTTTTTTAACTTAAATTTAAGTAAAATTACTTAAATCGACGAAATTCTGACTTGAATGTGACTTTTTTTGTCTTAAATCTAAAGGAAATACAGTCAAACTGAACCAGTTTTGACCTAAACGTGACTTATTTTGTCTTAAATCGATCCTAACTAAGCCACAAAAAGTCAAATTTAAGTCAAATGTTATGGAGATTTTACAGACTAAAAAAATTAAATTAATTGAAATTTGAAGGATTTTGACTTAAATTTTAAGTCATAATCAAGATTTTTTTTCGTCCCGGGTATTCACAGCGGCAAGTTTAAAATCTTTTATTTTACTGTAAGCCACAAAAAAAGGAAGAAAAAAAATTTTCAATTTTATTGTTATTATTATTGTAAAACTGTACACATTTGTTTAGATGTACAAAATTTTTTAATAATGAATTGAAAATTTTACATACCTGCACGGAAAAAAAGAGATAGGAATGGTTACTGTACTACACAAGAATGATCGTAAAGCATGTAGAAACTGATCTTAGCACATTACTAGTTGTCGTTAAAATAGGAGTGGCTTGTTCTTACATATGACTGAGTACGATTCAACATAGTAACCATTACTATGTTACAAATTATGTCGAAAACACGACTGGTTATCGTGTTCAAAGTCAACGTTCGCTTACCAGAAATACAGGTTCCTTTTATCAATAGATAAATTATTATAAAAAATAAGTATAGGCGTTGTGTGGAGATGCGAAAAATTCCCCTGACAAATGCGTTCCATTGTCGTTCAACATAGTAACCATTCCAGTGCTGGACAGGAACTGTTGTTTTCAGTCAAATGTCTAACTACTGTTGACAAAATTAGTTCCCGCGGTTTCCGCTAAACAGTAGTCGGACATGTGACTGAAAACAACAGTTCCTGCCTAGCACAGGAATGGTTAATATGTTGAACGACAATGGAACGCATTTGTCAGGGGAATTTTTCGCATCTCCACATAACGCCTATACTTATTTTTTATAATAACTCATCTATTGATAAAAGGAACCTGTATTATCTGGTAAGCGAACGTTGACTTTGAACACGATAACCAGTCGTGTTTTCGACATAATGTGTAACATAGTAATGATTACTATGTTGAATCGTACTCAGCCATATGTAAAAAAAGACCCACTCCTATTATAACGAGAACTAGTAATATGATTAGTTCCTGGATACTTTACGATCATTCTTGTGTAGCACAGTAACCATTCCTACCTATTTTTTTCCGTGTGAAGATTGAAACGTTTTTCGAGCAACGAAAATGAAAAAAATTTATAATTCGACTGCTTAAGGGGTAGTTCCGGAGGTTTCGGGTGGCTTAAGATTTTTGGCTGACACACACCAGCATCTACATGCGAAATATTTCAGAAATCTAGTCATCTAGTAGATTTTCAACTTTCCAATTTTCTTTTTCGTTGTGCGAAAAACGGTTCAATTTTCAGGAACATAATATTTGTAGGTTCATTCAAGCATAATCTTTAAGTGACTAGGGAAATTGTTCTAAATCGAAATCACCGAAATAGAAGTGATGGCTCTATCTAAAAACGGAGCTTAAAGAGTTATCTGCGATAAACTCTTTCACTTTTTAATAAAATTGACCACTGCACCTACTCTGATATCTCGGGCAATCGGATACTTTCTACGACATCGTTGACGAGTGTGTTCAGAATAGTTTTGACCTGGTGGGCAGGAAATGAGATGAGGAAAATTGCCCAATCCTTTTTTTTGAACTGGCAACTACAGTTTACATATTTGGTCATCTTCACTCATGTGTGTATCATATTTTAGTCATGGGATATTCATCAACAGCTGATTGACTCATCATTTTCAGCCAAAGGATGAGGTATGAATCGAAAAAGGTAGAGTGGAGTCAAGTCTAAGGACTGATCTAGGTGCTTCAGACATTGAAATTTACTTCGATTTTGAAATTACTAGAACACTCACGAGCTAAATAAATTCAAATCATCTACTCGCTTTTATAATCAAAAAAAGATTGACTCGCAGCTTTAAGATTTACTCACTGTTTACTTGCGTCAGCGATTTACTTTAAAAATCTTCGATTTATGATCCAATAATAATAAAAATGATTAAATAGTTGACTCTGAGGCTGTTTAACCCTGCCTAAAAATAATACTTTCCCCATTATCTTCAACGAGGAAAATTATATTACTGACTATAAGAAAGGAATCTTAAGCTTTTTTCCTAAATCGATACCAATGACTAAGTTCTATCTATCGATTTTTTATTCTATTGATCAATTCGCACGTTAATAAAATGTTAATAATTAAACTTGACAACGATACATTAGAAGGAAATAGTTTTGATCATAGCAATTTTGCGTTAGTGTAAATTATATACGAATTTCATTATAATCATCTTTAAATTATACATCAGTATATAATTGATCATTACTTTTTTTAGGCATTTTTCCGTGTAGCTTTCCAATAGAAAATGTTTAGAACTTTTTTTATCTTCTAAGGGAAGTTGAATAAAAATAATTGTCAGTTCAACGCTAGAACATGCAAACATATCAAATAGTATTATTGAGCTTTAATCATATTTTCAACAATACTTGGGTGTTTCGGGCTTACAGACAGAAAAATATTCTATTGATGCACAGTTGTATAGTTTTCGTAATTTATATAAAGTTCTGATTATTGTAAGATTCAAGAAGTCGTGCACCGCACTTTACAGTATGGTGCAATCACCAAAATTTAACAAAGATATTGCCATCATTATTGGGCCATGCTTTAATTTCAAATCAAATATTAAGTGAATGATTCAAATAATTTGAAGATTTAGCCCGAAGGTGAGGTCTGATTTTTTTTTCAACAAGTAAATTTCAATCATCGTTTCCAAAAATATATCGTTCAGAATTTGCAACAGTTTTTTGTATCGTCAATTATTTATTTATTGGAAAAGAAATTTTCGAATACTTCCAACAAATTTGTATAAGAAAAAAATTAATCATGTTAAATTGATCGCTTAGATTCAATAAACGTCGCTGAGAGAAAAAAAATTAAATTCAAATAATAATTTTTCTTATTTTCATAAATACTCAAAATAAGTAATTTTTTTTTTTTTTTATAAAATGAAATTGATAGTTCTTATTTTAAGAAAAATATTACTTTAGTTCAGTAATAAATTTCTAGAAGCATCAATTACTTAAGGCAAGCAAATATTTTTTCAACTTAGTTGATACGTTCTCAAATTTATTACAATTAAAAACTTCAATAAAGCAATTTTTTGGTTGAATAAAAAAAAGGAATTGAAGAAGGACATAATTATAAATTAGAAAAAAATTCTTGCACCAAGAAAAAAATTTGTTCATATATAAAAATGAAATTTCTTATTGGTATTGATAAAAATATATTTTTTTTTTCGAGAGCCACTTCTATAAACTATTAAATATTAAAATTTTATCATTTAGTTGTGTAAATTAATAATTAAGATGACAAGCATCGATGATTAACTAAGAGTTTCTTAAAAACATAATTTCTAAAAAGCCACCGTGGCTGAGCGTCAGAAGTCTCATGTGATCGGTCTAGGTTCGAATCTTAGGTAGGGTAAAATTATTTATTTATAAAAAAAATGTTTACGAAGATACAAAACTAATTTGAACAACTTTAGAAATAAAAAAGACATGTTTAATCATATTTTCTTTAACAAAATCAAATTATCTTTTTAGTATTAAGCAAGTACATAAAATACTTGACATGGTGACCACATATTTTTGAAACTGAAATTCCCTGACTTTTCCAGGTATTCCAGTCAAATAACTAAAGAATTCTCTGACCATATGTGGTTATATTGAATCCTGGGAAATATTGATTTAATTCAAAATAAAACGGGATAAATCAGTTCAATAAATAACCAATCATTGTCGTTAAATTAAAGTTTATTTTATTATTTGTCGCTGATCGGAAGTTTTTTTTAATTATTAAATGAATAATTTTTTTTTTGCTGTGCAAAACGAAGTTGCCGCTTTCCGCCTCCGTCGAGGAGAAAAATAGTATACACACCTCGGGAAATAAATAAGAAAGCCTCAGATCACATCTTTGTTGACCTCGGCTTCACCTCGGCCAACAATTACATGTGATCTGAGACATTTCTTCCTTTACTTCCCTAGGTATGTAATATACTATTATAATTTATTTTAAATCTGTTTTTCTATAACTTACTCTATAATAAAATATAAATAAACTTTTCATTTTGACTAGAATAAATAAGAACGTTTTCTAGAATATCAACAAAATATTAATCAAGTACGCGAATCATAAATATAATAGTGGAACTTATTAGTTCAATACTTATGTATCTGTTTAATGTTTTTGGTTTTTCAACTTGTCAATATGCATGTTAATAGCTTGAAGATCCTGACGATTGGGTACTGCTATGACTGTTTTTTTGTCTAGTAGCCATTTTAATTCTAACTGCTTCATTTTTTCGCATTCGCGCCGCGTCACTTTTTGAACAGTTTTGACAGAAAAAAATCGGAATCAGTCAAAAGAAAAGAAAAGAAAAGAATAATTTTTTCAGCTTTGACGAAATTTCCCGACTTTTCCAGTATATTTATAATTCCCTGACATTTCCAGGTTTTCCAGAAATGTGGCCACCTTGTGTTAGTATTAAGCAAGTGAATAAAATACTTGAATAGAGTAATAGTTTTACTTCATTGAAGAAAATAAGTGCTTGGCACTATTTAAGTAATTACAATACTTAGAAAGAGCATTTTTCTTGAAAAAATACATTTTTTTCTCTCAGTGTAAACAAAGTTTTCATTTACTGTGCAAGGCCAGCAAGAATAGTACTGCTCGTTCACTTAAGTGCAAATGAGGAAAAAGTAACAACTCTTCTTAACGGCTTAAAAGTCAACGGTTTCGAAAGAAAAAAGTTTTCCAGTGAAACGGTATATATTGAAAGCGACAGGATACTTGCTCTTCAAGTTTATCTTATGTAAAACAATATAATATGAAGAGAGACTTAAAAATTTGTCAATTAAGATGTAGATTTTTTATGTTAAAAAAGTCTGTTTTCGCAGTCTAACCTAATCAGTAAAATTATCACAATAATTGACCATTGTGCCGACTATAGCTTCTGTTCACTCCTCAATTATATCATTCATTGAACTAAATACTTCACGGAGAAATTATTCTTGTTTAAAATGCTATGGTGTCATAGAAAAGCTGGACGACGTTGGTCACCTGATGGAAATTGTAATGAAGACATACAAAAATTACTATGACTACAGTAAAATTTACAAAGGTTACAGTGATTTGTTTATTATACTATGACCATAGTCAATTTTGCAATATATTTATTTCAATTTTTGCAAGTCGCCAACATGGCCCGGCTTTACTATGACACCATAGCATTTCAAACGAGAATAATTTCTCCGTGTATTGAAGGGTTTGTTTTTGAACTCATTTATTAATCGTCGAAAATAAAAACTGATTGAACATTTGAAAAAAATATTAAATTTTTCTCTAAAGATCCAACAAATTAGTCATTGATGATATTGATACAAGACGTTCTGAAAGATTAGCTATTAAAAAAAATAGTATAAATTTAAAAATGTCATATTTTTCTACTGTGCTATATAAGCAATCATTTGTAGTATCAATTATCCGTCTTTGGCAAGAATTACCCCTAGATCTAATTAAATCAGGCTGTATTGAGATTTTAAGAATAAGATGCATGATTATTTACTAAATTTAGATTATAATTAACGAAATTTGTAACGGCGTATCATTGAACTTTATGTCGCCCATAATCTATTGTATTTTTGTCTGTATGACTGATTTAAATTGTATTATTGTTGTTTGATCACTTCAAATTTTTATACTACTTTAGTAAGATCATCTGAATGATTACACTTAGTCATTTGGCCTGTGCCTTAACATGAAAAATTGAGTAAAAAAAAAAAATTACTATTTTTTCAAAAGAATTTGTCTTAATTATTTATTGAAAATTAAAACAAAAGTCAAACTTCTTTTGGCTAATATTTATTTTGAAATTATGTTTGAAACTGAAAGCAAAAAGACCATAGTAATTATGGAAGATTGAAAAAGACAAATTGAGAACATTATAAGGAAACAAGTGAAGTAGAAGGACTGGAGTCAACAATTGCGACCAAAATGATGCTCGACTTTCCAGTTCGCAAATAAAAATTGCTCGATGACTAATTACTGGCACATGCATCGGGTCACACCTATGAAATTAATTTCATGAAAACTCACACGATAATTATTTTAATTTCGTAGTAAGTTTCTACAAGGATATTTTTACTGCCGGAAAATGCTCGTGTTCCCTCATTGCCGTTGTCAAGTTACTCACCTACAAAACTCGGCTTCGGATTCCTGTTCTCCGGCTGTGGCTTCGACGATTTCTTCAATGAGAATCCGTTCGTCACTACTAGCAAACACTGACATATCTTGTTGTTCCGCGCCACTTATCCTGCTCACACACTGTTGTATATTATATCACCGTTTATGAGTTGATGAGTACAACTTTTTAACTGGAGCTATCGCGAAACACTTAAAATTTCAATCAATTGGTTACAAAAAAAATTCGAATAGTTTATTTTTTATCTTTTTTTTCGAGTATTATATATACATACACATATACACACACACTACATACATATATATATGTACATATATATATTGCTATTTCATTTTCTTATAATGACTTTCTTTGTATTCGTGTGTTTTTCGGGCATCACGATATGAAATCACGTATTTACACCAAACTTTCTTATTAAAGTAATATTCCTTATTTGAACACTAGTATAAGTCAGTATACAACTGAGATTCGTCCGCAAGACAGTCACTCTACAGTGCACACAACGCCCGAACGCGTTTTGCAATGGCGATCTTTGGCGGGAAACAGCTGAGGTTATACAGCACAACGTAAATTACTCCGCCGCCGGTTCAGGGCCGAATCTACATGGGGTGCTTTTGTCTTAACTCGTAAATTAATCACTACCCACTACTTTTCAGCAATTTTTAATGGTTGCTTGCAATAACACAGTAATTTATACCAAAACCAATTCTGTCAAAAATTTTTTACATTTTGTATCCTAAAATCCGCTGTGCTGCCTTTTGTCATTAAAAATCAATAATAGTTGTGTTTTTTTTTTCTTTAACCTCTCAAAAGTCATTGTAATATATCATAACTTTTTATTTCCATTGAAGAAATAAGTAGCATTGGTGAGATACTTCGTTTACCAACAAAAATAAATTATTTTTTAAAAATATTTATTGACGATCTAGATTCAAATAAATAACTATTGATATTAAATATATAAATACCAGGTGGCTCACAATTGTTCTCAATGCTCAATGATACAAAGAATCAGTCTTGTAGTTATATATTGTTTCCACAATTTAAAGGATACGTTTATTTTAATGCAAGCCGCGAAATATTTAAAATTTGATTTTAATTTAAAAATTAACATCCATGAAGTCGAACGACTTATTGATTACAGAAATATATAATGCAAACAACAAGAAGTACACTGCGACCGCGCGGGACACATCTGCCAGCTGGTAAAGGTCCTGCCCATCGGTGTCTACGTTACTCCCTCCACCTAATCATCATCGCTTAGCCCAGATGCCAGATTTGCTTTGCCAAGTTTCTGCTCAACAAATGTTTCCTTCAATTTTAAGGCAAACTGTTGCCAGCTGTGAATAAGATTTTATAATTTTTTACTGCGACATGAGTTCATTTACTGTCGTTTTAATCTCTGGTCGCGTGTTTGGTATAGATTATAGAAATTGGAGGGCCAGGCATTGATGACAACGAGTGTACGAACTACGAACGGTACAGACATTTTCATAGTATTGCGCTTCCAGAAACACAGGTCTACATAATATTTTATGTTTTTTTGTTACTTGTAGCGCTGATGCTCCGATTGTACTAGGGATGAGCGATTGTAACAAAAATATCGATATTTCCATTCCGTTTTTGTCAAACTAGGCCCAGGGGGCAGCATCATAGCTTATTCGATGGCGCGCAAAAGTTTAACATTAAAAATAATTTCTCACCTCGTCTAACAATATGGATACAAATAACAATAAATATTTCAATAGGAAAAAAGAGAATTTTGTAAAAACGGTGGGTATATTAAAAATTATTATGATTAACCTCATAATTACGTGTCATGAAAAAAAATTGAAGCTTTCATTTCTTAATTTAAATAATTATTATTTGTTATTTAGGTTGATATTTTGCGATAAAAATAAAGATGTTTTCCAGTTGCATGCGCAAGACCCTGATGAAGTATTTTGGACACCAGACGTTACCGAATACAGGGACCTCGACGATTTCGAAGACCGAAAATTTACATTTATAGTCTTTTCCCAAAGAGTCCGACGTTTTTCATCTTCGGAAAAAGTGAAAGTTGCTTTTCCTTTACAAAAAAGAACACATCAATTACCCATATTCTGTATAATTTTTTAATTTTTCTGATATTGAATATATATGATAATCATACGACACTTTTAGCTACTCCAAAACAGATATGTAACTGACTAATATACAGTATATTTATTATGGTTCGATTTTTATATTATTTATGGAAAACATCATATAATTGATTATAAATTTGAAAATTTCTTGGGTTTTTTTTCCTAAATCACTCTAGAACAAATTTTGTATGTCTTTTTAAGTTTGATATTTAAAAATGTGCGCTCGACTAAATTCGCTATTATGCTGCTCTCAAGCGGAGGAGTTTGGCGAAACGGAACCCATTTAAATAATATTCGATAGTCCAATTTTTTTGGAGGATAAAACTATCGATATGTTGATTATGAATAATGGCGCGGAAATTTCAAATATTTTTTAATTAATTTTTATAATAGTATAACAAAATTTAAAACAATCATTTCACGAAGAAGACGTAAATTAATCATTCTTTCTGTTCTCTGGTCACCTACAGGAATAGAATTCTCTAATAATTATTCAAATATGCTTTACCAACACCGGTTTCTCAGGTCGGGCTTGTGCATGTATGGATGTCAATTCATTTTCCTGGATAAATATTCTCAATAGAGAAATTACGCGACAATATAATTCTTGAGGAAAATGTGAATTCCACAGCATAATAAAAGTCGACGAAAAAGTAAACAAATACTTTTTTTTATCAACGCTGAGATATTTATGTGGCAAAAAATTAAATTGATCACATTTATATCACCCAAATACAGAAAAATAGGTTAAACAATTCAACTATTCTTAAAATTAAAATTTATTGATCAACAAGTTGTAAAACAGTATCGATCAAATGTAAAACATAGAAATGAAAATAATGAATCACAAAATTATAAGTTCGATTTATCATGATTGATCATTTTTTTTTAAATTATATATTTTACTTGCATTTAAATTTATAGTCGAATAAAATTTATCAACTTTTTTTTCGACTATCAAATTTCGATATTTTGGAAAAAAAAGATGTCAACAATCGATCAATCGAATGCACAAAATATCGCTTAGATAGTTGTCGATTGTTTGTAAGAACTATCGATAGTTTGATTAATCGATTGCTATTGTCCGTCCCCAGGATGTATCGATATTATTATTATTATCGAGATTATAATTATTAGGAGGAATATTTATTATGTAGCAGCTCAGTAAATAAACAAATGTGTATTATCGAATTTATTGAGGCTGGGCGATACTCAAGACATCAAAAACTCGAATTTTAGATTTCTAGTTATTTATTAATTGATTATCATTACAGTGATAAATGCATAAGACGAACTTCCTCGGAAGATTTTTATCATTCAAGACCCATAAATATTTAAAACCTAATTAGAAATCTAAAATTCAAGAATTTGTTAGGTACGGTCCAGGCTTAAATTCCTTCTTTAAATATAAATGTAGGAAAATATGTAAGCAACAATAACTCGCCTTATAAATAACAAAAACATTTTATTTATAACTGGCTAAAATATCGTTTAAGGAATCAACTAAATGAGCGCGAATTATTAAATTCAAATTCTTACTGTCCAATCAATAGGTAGAGACACCTGTCAGCAGTGGAGAACACAAGTTATTGAATAAATCCCCCTTCAAATTGACAGCAAATATGCGTCAACTTATGATACTGGAATTAGCCGATATCTAATAATTTTTGGATATTTTTAAAAACGATAAATTATAAAAAAAAAATATTTCAGAAAATTGTACTTAGAGTTTGTTTAATTTTCTACATGCCCTAATAGCACAATTTGATTTAGCAAAAATTTACTTTACAAAAGTTTCGTTGAATTTTTCGTCAAATTTCCGTCAACTTCGGACTTTTCCATTTTTTACGACTTTTAGGACAAGTATATAGCAACTTGCTATTGAATATGAAGTAAATTTACTGTCCGAATTAGAATACAAATTCACTTCAAAAGTTAACTATAAAAAAGTTGTCAATTTTCAGGCAAATTTTATGTCAATTTATTGTTAATTTGTCTTGAAAAATTGTTAAGTATTTTTTTACCGTCAAATTGTAGAAAATTTTATGTATAACTTTGCTTAACTTCTGAAATGATAAGAATGAACATTACCGACTTTTTTATTTTCGTAAAAAGTTACCTTTAGATTGAAGAAAAATTAACCACAAATTTTTATTTTCAACTTTTGCTGTCAAATTGTCAGAAAATTAGGGCAGCAAATTTCGGTAATTTCAACTGTCAAATTACTGTCAATGTCAAACTAAAGCGGTTATTAGGAATAGAAACTGGATGCAACTGTTTTGCACTGCAATGTTTACACTGGTGAGAACAAAAACGTCATTAATAATCTCTTTGTTAAAATTGAACTTGTAAGCTTGTAATTATTGAAAAAAGATAAGCATCAACTGTAAGTAATAAAGTTATTAAATTGATTATTTTTATAATAAAGATTGATAATTATATTAATTATTGACATTATTTATTAATTTTAAATTTAGTCATCAATTTTCTATTAACTTTCTGCTCTGTAACTTCGAAAACAAAAAACAAACCCAGAAGTATGAGTGTAAATGTAGCAGACATGAGATAATTTATAAATTTTAAGTAAATAAATATATTGAAATAATGAAATTTTTAAAAATGCGCGTACTGATATTGCATGTATCTAAATACTCATTTTAAAATTTTTTTTCTACTAACATTTTATTTATTTATTTCAAAATTTAAAATATTGACACTTGTCAGTTACATCCACATCACCTCAGAAGTCACTTATTTTCATCGCCAACGTCGAATAATTTTTGGACTTTTCTAAAAACGATCAATTATAAAAAAAACTATTTTTTAAATTGCACGTGTCACTTTCTTCATTTTCCACACGTGCATGTTTTTAGATTTTTTAATTGATTTGTTGAAAATAAAACCGAAAATTATTAATTGTCTGTTAACTTTCAGATCATATATTTTTAGGATAATTTTTGAATTGAAAAACATAGTCATGTTTATTTTTCTGAAATTCATACAATTGTTATTTTTGTTTAATAAAAAATAGTTATGTTATGATTCAAAAATTAAATTGTGAATTATCAGAGTGCAAAAATAAAAAGCTAAAGGAGTATAGTTTTTCGAAATGTACATGAGTATTTTTTTTATTAATATAATTCAATTTTCAATTCTATTTTCTAAAATTAGCCGACATCTTACATTTTTAAAACAAAAAATTATGTAACTTGAAAGAACTGATTCTTTTTAATCTAAAAAAATTACTCGTGTTCATATTTCTGTAATTTAAACGAACGATTTCTTAATTATAACATATATATACATCCCTGATTAAAAGAAACGATTTGTCACGTTAAATGCCCATAAAAAGGGCGATTCAAAAGTTTCAAAGTATCCAAAAGCATTAAAATGTATTGAAATTTTTTTTTCTCATTGTTTTAAATCTTTTCTTTTAATAATGTATGTATACATACATACTAGGGTGCGTCATTTCGGAGCAACATTTTTAGGTAGATTTCTTTGGAAATCTTAGGTGTCATGTTCGAATTGTCAAAGAATTTTGTCACCATATATTATCTTATTTTACCTAGTAGAGTCAAAAAATACCACCAAAACTTTATATATGTATATTAGGGTGTCCCAAAAAAAACGAATATTTTTTTTTAACCTCTTATGGGCTCTAAAGTTACTTTATATTATAAAAAAAATCCTCACCAAATTTCAGCCAGATATCTTTAAAATTGAGCTATCACAAAGGGCACCTCCCTTTCCCATTTAAAATTTTTCAATTTTGTTTTTCGTTATTAAGACTATGAAAACTTTTTTTTTTAATTCCGCTTAGTATAATTTCGTAGGAAATTGAATCTCTACAAAAAAGTACTGATGCATTATGTACGTCAAACGAACTGAAAAGAAGTTATGGAACTTCAAAGATCGACAAAAATTTAGTTTCCTCAGTGTTAAATTTTTTTTTATTTTTATTCTATCAAAAAATTTATTTCTCAAATTTTGACAAGCATGCACTGAAAAAAAAAATTTGCTATAATAACAAAAATCAAGATTACGCAGCTATTTGTTATGATAGCAAAACTATCTTGGTTAACGCAACAAAGTGACATTTGTTGCTGTAAGTAAAGTGAAGTTGCTGTTGTAACAAATAATGTGTTGAGGAAAAATTTTTTGAATACGCATAGAATTTTGTGCTTTAATTAGGTAAACAATGACATTAAGAATTTATCACGAGTTTTGGATTTTGGACACAAATTGTGTTTGTAAATTATGGCTAAAATATTAAACGCTATTTATTTTGAAAAGTATACCAATTTGTCTAAGTATAGTTAAAGGCGGACGCCTTGAAGAAGTGATTTTCTTGACTCAAGAGAATATATCGGGAAGTGATAATATCTTAGGTGAAGTAAAATTTTCTCGAGTCAAGAAATCTTTATACAACCTAATTTAATATTTAGCTCAACGCATGTCATTTGATATAACGGCAACTTCACTTTACTTACCATAACAAATGTTACTTCATTGCGTTGACCAAGATGAATTTGTTATCTTAACAAATAACTGCGTAATCTTGACTTTTGTTAAGATAACAAATTTTTTTTTTCAGTGTGTTCTTGTAGCAAATTTAATTTCCAACAAAAAGTATCTGATATCATACATACGTCAAATGAATGAGAAAAAAGTTACAGAGCTTTCAATGCCAACGAAGAATGAAGTTCACTTTTCGTTGACATTTAAGTTAAAAAAATTAATATTTTTTAAACTTCCAGGTAAGGCCGGATGGCTCTTTTTTTTAAACTAAATTTTTCTAAAATCTAACTATTGTATTTGTCTCTCAGGCCAAACACTCCTCCCATCTCAGGAAATAAAGAGACTCTGGTTACAGTGAGCTTGGTAACCCTATCCAAAAATTCCCATAGAATCCACTTAACTGCGACAAATACCGCATAGAATCCTATAGACTGTATTGGTTTCTATGCGGTTTTTGTCGCAGTTGAGTGGTTTCTATGAGAATTTTTGGATAGGGAAGGCCCCCCGTGGTACCAGACTCCTAGCGCTGGTCAACATGCTTGCATAAGATTAGTGGTGGGGCGCAAGTTCTTCCCATACCCTATGTAAAGGGCTTCCTCCACTTGTTTCTTTCGGGTTCCCAACAAGCAATTATCCGCTTGTTCATCCCCTGATAGATTTTCTACTTTGCCGAGCTGAAATGTACTCTAATTATTCAAGCCAAATCACAGTTTTGAGTAACTCGGGAGGTATTTTCATTTCAATGTTGAGCTCTTGAAATCGATCAAAACACTGCTTTTTTGGCTGCCATAGAGTACTATTTTTATGCGAATTATCCTATAAATCTCGCCATTCAGGGGATTAGATCTTTTTTATATTTTTTAACTTCCCGCTAAGAAAATTGATGATTTTCAAAAATTTCGGGGAGTTATTGTTTTCACCCCGATTATCGAAAATCGAATTTTCATCAGATGTTGACGTTTAGAAGTCTTAGGAAGCTATTCTGACTTTTCAGAATGATGCCCGAGTGTCCTTATGCAAGTATGTGTAGATGTGTGTATGTGGATCCAAACGGTCGATAACTTTTCAACTAATCTACCAATTTAGATGTATCTTGTGGCAACCGAAAGAGCTTGTTGGCCATCAACTTTCCTGAAAATTTCATATCATTTGATCAAGTAGACTCGAAAATATTCGCGAATTACGAAAAAAAAATTTTTTTTTTTTAGTTTTTTATTGATTTCTCAGAAACGAGTTAAACGATCGACCCCTAAATCTAATCAGCTCTAGCACGTTATAAGCCACGTCGAATGCGACCTCAACCATCTCAATCGGTTAATGCGTTCGAGAGGTATCTTTGGAAAAAGAAATGGTGAAAAACGAGTTTTTCAAAATATCTTTGAAACGGCTGAAACGATCGACTCCAAAATCTAATCAGCTCTAGAATTCAAGAAAATGCGTCGAGTGCTACCTCTAACGTCAAAATCGGTTAATCAGTTTAAAAGATATCGGCTTTTGAAAGTTGAAAAAATAACCAAAAATGTTATTTTTTTTCGGATAAATCAAAATATAATGTGCTAAAATGTGTCTCAAATCATACAAACTCTTTCTCTTTATAGTCTCTTTCGATCATCATATAATATCATCTACTTTGTTCTTTAGATTTAATTCTATTGTCAGCAAGAAATTGAAAGATCTCAGTTTTTAATATTTTTCTCGGATATTACTGCTCTGACCCAAGTCAAAACTTATTCAAATCTTAATTTTGATCGCTGACATTGATTTCTGCCTCAACACATTTATTTCATAGAACATAATCGGGAATAAAAATTTAAAAGCCGCTTCTTGATTAATCATTTTTGATATTTAAATTTTTAAACTCTAGTATAAAACTTAACTTGTTAGAGCTTGAAAAGCTCCTAAAAAAATAATTGCATGTAATAGCATTTTCGAGCTCGAGGAGCTCGAAAATATATTCACAGTGATGTGAAAACAGCGGGAAGTTTGGGGGCCGGCCGCAGGGCCAACCGACGTCCAGATTTTTTTTTTTTTATTTTCGTTGCTTAAAAAACGTTTCAATCTTAAGGTACATATATTATGAACATATCTGCGTACGCACATTAATATCTACGCACACACATTCGGTCAATATCTTGAAAATAATTAGAATAGTTTTTTAAAAACTCAAAACATCGAGATCTGATGAAAACTCAATTTTCGAAAATCGGGGTGAAAACAGAGGGAAAAAAGTTTTCTAGTAAATTTTTTTCTACTTAAAAAAGCTAATTAGAAAAATTACATTTTATTTCTTACTCCATAAGTTAACAATTCTTTTTAAAGTTGATTCGATTTGATGATAATGAAATGATTTTTTTTTTATTCTTAGAGATAACAACAGTAAAAACAATGTTTCCGACAAAAAGAAAATCAAAATGTTTATCTATTTTTAATATATTTGTGTTTCACTGACTTATAACTGTTACGTCCGATTAATTTTTATAAATTTAAAATAATTTTTTTTTAATTCATAAGAAAAAAATTATTTTTGCAACATATAATGAGAGTCAAGCAAACATCAGAACACCTGTTAACAAGGAAAATCTTAAAAGTGGGGAGGCTAATACGTGCGCCGACCGAAGTGAAAAATATGGAGGGACAGATAAGAAAATTTTGGGCCTGAGTAACAAAAAAAAAATCCGCTTTTTTCTCGCTTCAACCGTCAAGGTGTAATCACCTTTTTTTTCTACAATGAAGAAAAGAAATTAATTCTTAGTGATTCTTATAACAAAAGATATGAGCCAAAATAATTAATAGTCGTAAGAAATTTTGGAAACACTGATCCAGTAAACCGCGTAAAGTTGAAATATTGAACATTAATAAAATAAAAATTCGCACACGTGTAACTTAAAAGTTGAATGTTAAATAAATTTTAAAATGTTCAACAGTGAAATTATCGGCAAAGTTCTGAAAACTTCGAACTTTTTTAGAACTTCTTTAATGGAAATCATCAAAAAAGTTCTGAATCATTCGAAATTCTGATAAAAATTATCGAACAAGTTCTGAAAATATCAAACTTTCTGAGAATTCGTACACTCAAAAACATCGAAAAAGTTCTAAAAATATCGAACTTTTCTGAACTTCTACACTAAAATTATCGAAAAAGTTCTGAAAATATCAAACTGTCTGAGAATCCGTACACTCAAAAATATTGAAAAAGTTCTGAAAATATCGAAATTTTTTGGAAATTTTATACTTAATTTGTAGGGGACTATTTTTCCCTCAGGGGTCTATTTTACCCTTCCTCCCGAAAATTTTTTCATGTTAAAAATTTTGGGGGGACAATTTTGCCCCAGTCCCCCCCCCCCAACTTTTTCCATGTTAAAAAATTGGAGAGTACCATTTTGCCCCCAGGGGTCCATTTTACTTTAGTGGGCCATTTTGCCCCCCCCCCCACACTTTTCATGATAAAAATTTTGGGGCCCATTTTACCCTCAAAGTTTTAAAGGCACCCCAAATTTTAGTTTGTAATGCTATTTTTATTGTCTTACAAAAGTTCGAAAAAGTTCGAGAAAAGTTCGATTTTGTCACAAATTTCGAAATTCGACATGTCGAACTTATTTCTAACTTCTTCGAACTTTTTTTTTTACACGGGCAGGGTCAAAAAATTAAAAAAATAACAATTTATCTCGTTTTTCCCGGATAATTTCAGTTTTTCAAGGAACAACAGATGTCACAACACATCTAATTTTATAAGGACATTCGAAAACCGGTGATCATGGCCGAGCGGTCTAAAGCGTAAGACCTAGGTCTCCCGAACTTGATCACTGGCCAGGCGTAGGTCCGAATCCCAGAGGTTGCCTAAAGAATTTTTCACACAAAGAGTGTGAGGTCTTTCGGCCCTGAGGTTCGTCCCGTCGCCGATCCATGAATTTGATCGGTTTAAAAAAAATGAATTTGATTTGGTATTAAAAGATTGAATTTGACTAAGTTGGCCGGATATGGGATTACCCGAGGCCTTAGAATATATAAGTATATACTTGAAAAAAAAAAAAAAAGGACATTAGAAACATAAAAAAGCCTAAAAATTGGACTTGAGTCTACTGGACCCCATGTCATCACAACCGGTTAAATAAACTTTAATAGCTAAAATTACTAGGTAAATGATTAAATCTTTTTAAAATAAAAACCTTCCCCAGGTAAGAGCCAGTTGATACGAATTCATTCTCGATAGTTGACTTGGTTGTGATTTACTAGGTACAGTAGACTCGCGATTTTCTTCCGGTCCTCGGGGATGTTTAAAAGGAAATTGAAAGAAGGTTAAAAGGCGTGGTAATTGGTAGTGGGGATACGTCTGTGTGAATGTTTCGTATATTTGTGCAAGAATAAAGGATCTTCAAGGAACATAGTGTAATATTCTAATATCTAATATTTATTCTTTATCTCATCATATCAATATGTGAAATATAGTTATAACTATTTTGATTTGTATCCATTGTAGAATTAGTTACATTATTTGAATTATTGTTACAAATCTTAATTGACAAAGTCCTTATATAATTGCTTTCATCCAAAGTAATATCAAAACTGTTATTAACAATTTTTTCACTACGAATTTCTGAAAAAATTTCCTTTAAAATGTTAATAGCTATATTATTTGATCTTTAGGGTTACTAAATAATGCGATAATAGCAAGAACACAAGAAATAATTTTCAATTTATTTTTAACCCTTAACGACCACACCTCACCCAGGCCACATAATGGCCACACGAGATAACTCCCTTTTTTTGAAAGTTTTTTGACGAATTTATTTGAAAGGTATAAGACCTCTAATTCCACTTTTTTTAAGCCTGGGGTGACTAGTCACCCCATGTGGCCGCTAAGAGTTAAATATATCTGTAAATTACTGGAATACGGAAAAATGAAAAATAACCAAATTGTACGGTGTAAAATAAGTTACATTATTAATTGCAAATATTAGTCTGTTAAGATCATAGTTTGTCAGTTATTAATATTTTTTTGAATTTTTGAGTACATTGGTTACTATACACTAACACTAACGTACTGTCGGGTAAACCAGTATGGAAGGGGTTCTGCAGGCGGAGCTACAAGGCAGTTAAAGTTAGAAATGATATAAAAAAAAGGGTCAAACGGCAGAAAATCAAAGCGGAAGAAAATCGCGAGTCTACTGTATATTGAGGTGGTTAATTAAATCAGTAGAATGTGAATCTCTATCATTCATTTCGATAATTTCTTGTAACTATTATAAAGTACGGAATAAATATATTTAATTAGCGATTGTAAAAATAACAAATAGTATAAAAAAAAAAAAAAAAAAAAAAAAAAAAAAAAAAAAAAAAAAAATTTCCGGTACCGGGAATCGAACCCGGATCGCCTGGGTGAAAGCCAGGAATCATAACCATTTGACCATACCGGAGAGATGACAATTTTCATCTAGATAATGTTATTCATACTGACGCTTACTACCAATAGACGCTTACTATTACTTCTGAAAAATTTTAATTTACTACGAAATTAATTATTAAATAGATGAATCATTTAATTAATATGAGTAATTCATTTTTTTTGATGAAAACTAGAGTATCATTCACTTAAAGTTTTCTGAGTCTGTGAAAAAAAAAAAAAAAAAAAAAAAAACAATTTTTAAATCGAACTGCATAAAATTGCAGTTTGAGACAAACCGCTCTCTTTTCCCAGCCGACTGGACTATTATCAAAATCCGACATTACTAGAATTTTTGTCGAACTGCAACTCCCTTTAATCAGATATACGAATGATGTTGAAATGGTCGTTGTTGATGATAAAATTATTTTGAAAAAGTCGTCAGGGTTGTCAGTTCCTTTTTACAATTTTGAGAATGGTATTCCTTAAATAACACCGGCACACAAAAAAAATTAAGTAGAATATGCATTTGACCGGACCTACCTACGGGTACGTATTTTGGTCTGCTGAATCCGAATTCGAGGTCAGTTTGACCCCTACACCCCCGAAATTTCGAGAAAACTTCGAAAAACCGTAAAAATGATGAAAATCGGCAGTTTTAATGATAAAAAAATTTTTTGGAACTAAACTAAGCGTGATTTTCATGTATTTCGATCCGCTGAATATGAATCGAAACTTTATTGAGACCAAGAGCCATTTTAAATGTAAAAAAATCACACAAACCCCCCCAAAATTCCGAAAAAATATAGTTTTCATGATAAAAAAACTTTTTCTGGTCCAATTCAGATAAAATTTTATATCTTTTCATGTCTTCAATTCGCATCTTAATTTTTTTAGTCTATTCACCCTCTAAAGCTGGAAAAATTCGAAAAAATTGTAAAAATTACAATTCATAACAGAAAAAAAATTGATTGAACATGATTTAATGCCTAAAATAAATACTCTATAACGTAGATATATCTAATAACTAGAAATCTGTGAAATACACAAGACATAAAAAGATAGAAAGAAATGATTTTTACGAATCCTAAACTTTCCTTTGTTTGTATCGCTCTCTTTTATCCTCAAATGATCTTCGTAGTGGATTCCTCTTTCGTTTACGATTTTCTTCGGGTACTTCTCTTTTTAACATCCAACAAAAATCTGCCATCATGTTAACACTCCAATTTCCTTGGTATCTACTCTCCATTTCACTGATGTCTTGGTGAAAACGTTCTCCCTGTTCTTCACTATAGTCTCCACAATTGTCAGGGAAGTGGTCAAGATGAGAATCTAAAAAGTGTAATTTGAGATCCATTAAACAACCCAAATTTTTGTAGTTTTCCAGCAATGCGTCAACTAAAGTGCTGTAATCCTCACTTCTGTTATTTCCCAAAAAGTTTTGTGAAACATTTTTGAAGCTTACCCAAGCTGATTTTTCTGTGTCGTTCATTGTTTCTTCAAAATTTGCATCCTGAAATAAAGATCGTATTTGGGGTCCATCAAAAATTCCCTCTTTCAATTTCGCATCACTTATTGCAGGGAATTTTTCTGTCAAGTATGCAAAACAATCACCATCTTTATTCAGAGCTTTCACGTACTGTTTTATGAGTCCCAACTTGAGATGTAGTGGTGGCAGCAAATATTTGGAAGGCTGAATTAAGGGTGGTCGTATAACGTTATGGGAACCTGGATTCAATGCAGATCTTGATGGCCAATCTTTTTTGACATAGTGATTTTTGCGGTCTCTGCTATCAAACAAACATAAATAGCAAGGATATTTGGTGAATCCCGATTGCTGACCTAAAAGAAGTGTTGCGATTTTGAGATCTCCACAAATTTTCCAGTTATGCACTGAATATTTTATTTTTCCCAATATAATCTGTAAATTTTCATAAGTTTTTTTTAGTTTTGTCGAATGAGCTATTGGAATCGGCGCAAATTCATTCCCAATATGAAGCAAAACAGCTTTAAGACTTCGTTTCGATGAATCGATAAAAAGTCTCCACTCATCGTCCTTATACGTGTTCGGTTTCAATTCATCAACTAAAGCTTTAACATCTGAACAGTATACCACCGAATTTTGATCGTCGTTCATAAAAAATTTCCGGAATTTTTTTTCCCTATTTCGATAGAATGTCACTGATACACTTTTAGCCAACAAATGTTTTTCTTTCAACCTTGACGCAAGTAATTCAGCTCCATCTTTCGGTAAAGCCAAGTCTCGAACCAGATCATTAAGTTCTTCTCGGCTAAACGTTTCAGGGTCTTTTGTTTTTCCGCCAGGTAAGTACTCTTCATCTTCTGAATGTTCTTCTTCCGAACTTTCTTCAACTAGCGTATCGTCTTTTTCTACATCCATTTCTTCAACCGTATTAACTTCCTTGCCAACTTCTATTTTTTGTGGCTTAATAGCTGATGAAACATTGGCGTATACAATTTTCTTTTTTGTATTCCAGGTGAACCCGGAAGTATCTGTCATACAGAAATAACAATTCTGTAAACCAGTTGGTGAAGACCATATCATTGGTATTGTGAATTTCAAGTTGTCCTGTTTCTTGTTTTTTTCCCACCGGATTAACATCATGTTACATCGACTACAAATCGTATGTGGAACACATGCTGAATCCAAACTAGTAATTCGGAGACCAAAACATTCTTCATAAATTTGTTTGATCTTATCAGATAACGATCTTCGATTCCTTTCCAAATTGTATTCTCCACAAATGTAACAAAATGAATCAGGACTTTTATTACACAGATGAGAATTACTTCTTGTAATAGTATACTCTCCAGTAGCCAAGTTTCCCACTTCTGAAGAGCTGCAGTCGCTTGATGACGACGCCTCCGAGCCTGCTTTCTCACTCTGACCAGACGCCGATACTGGGGCTCCGACTCCCTGCATCGTAAAGTACTTATCACTTGTACCTGCCATGACGGCACACACGCCGTTAGCCCAGGGACTCTGCCAGATGGTTCTGTTGCCCACCGACACCACGTGGAGGTGCCCTGGTTACAGGCACAAGCAATTAAGTCTTCAGAAGTCAAAAACGAGAGTAAAAAAACCAAAAAAATTACTTTTTTCGAAATTTTGGAGGGTTTGTGTGATTTTTTTACATTTAAAACGGCTCGTGGTCTTAATAAAGTTTCGATTCATATTCAGCGAATCAAAATACATGAAAATCACGCTTAGTTTAGTTCCAAAAAATTTTTTTTATCATTAAAACTGCCGATTTTCATCATTTTTATGGTTTTTCAAAGTTTTCTCGAAATTTTGAGGGTGAAGGGGTCAAACTGACCTCGAATTCGGATTCAGCGGACCAAAATACGTACCCGTAGGTAGGTCCGGTCAAATGCACATTCTACTTAATTTTTTTTGTGTGCCGGTGTAATCATTCATATTGTTTCTAATACGAGGTAATATTATAAACTTAACCCGTTGCGGTTATACCTCCAAATAATAACGTAACGGCCACATGGGGTTCAGCAGAACCCACGCAGAAAAACAGTTCCTATTTGCGCCCTATTTGAGTTATTAGTTTAAATCTTATGTCAAGCTTTAATTTAACATCCCCTCGAAATAATCCAGTAGTTTTTATTTTTTAAGATATCGAAATAGTCAAAAAACAATATGAAAAATAGAAAAACTGAAAATTCGACTTTTTTTGTAAAAAATAATTTGTCTAAATTTAAAGTTTAGCAATAAGTAAAAAAAAAAACATTTTACTCTTGAAACAATATATTTTCAAGGAAAAATAAGAACTTTAATAAATTTTGAAGAAAGTATGTTTATTTTGAAATTTAAACTTACCCATATTGCTCAATCTTGTGAAATTAGAATGATTTGTTTATTCATAAAAATCAATATAAAGAGACGATGTTTTTATTAGAAAAAATTATTTATTCTATTAATTACATTATGAAAAAGAATGACATTTAATTGGACTCAAATTGAAATTTTTTCGATATTTTTCTTGCTTATCATCTTCACAATGCTTTTGATATTAAGAAAATGAATGTTGAAGGCCAGATCTGAAACCAGACCAAATTTTGTTCAAATTGAAAGGGGTTGATTCCAACTATTGGTCGATTTGACACGGAATGACCCATACACTCAGAGAATTTTACGGTATTTTTTACATAAAAAATTTATAGAAAAATTACTATGTTATAGTAACATGAGGACAGTATGGAATTTATTGAACAAATTACCGGTAACGTAGAAAATTTTAAAATACATAGATCAGAATTTACAAGGTGCATTGTAATTTTGACAAAGCCACAGATTAAATTTTATCCAAGTAAATTTGAATTTCTTAATCTGTTGCTTTGTCAAAATTACAATGCACCTTGTAAATTCTGCTCAATGTATTTTAAAAATGTCTACGTTACCGGTAATTTGTTTAATAAATTCTATACTGTCCTCTTGTTACTAAAACATAGTAATTTTTCTATAAATTTTTTATGTAAAAAATACCGTAAAATTCTCTGCGTGTATATATTATATCCATTATTTACTGCCGACAAAAAAAAATTTTAATTCGTGTATTTATACTTACGATATCAATAATTATAACTGAACAAAAAAAAGTCACTTAATTTCATGAAAATTTTTTAAAATTTTTTCACACTATGGTCACACGGATTTACTGGACCCACATAAAAAACATACGCTTAAATCCGAGTCTTCATGTTAACTGATGCCATCTAGATCTTTATTGGCCGATTTCTTCTTGAGAGAAATAAACTAGAGTTTGTTATTCGGCAGATAAACTTAATCCGGGTTTAAAGTTTCAGCGCTTGTCTTCAGACCGATGGGCCACCTTCTATAGGGGTCTTATAGACCAAAATTTTACGTATGTACCTGAAGAGTCTCTACTACCTTTAACTCCGTACTAGTAAAAGTCTTTAGTTACTTATTATTTGTTAATGTTATCAGATGAGAATGCAAAATATTCTAATCGTATTTTTTATTGTATCTGTGATGAAAGCGTAGAATATTTAGTCATCCAAATATTTATCTTTAGAGCACAAATAATCTGTGCTGCCAGATCGTGGGATATTTTTACCTATTCCCGAGGTGAAATAGCATGGAGTGTAATGTTAGGAGGGGGTAAAAATATCGCACGATTTGGCAGCACTGCAAATAATCAAGGGTTAATTCTTAAACTAGTATGAAAAAAAACAAATCTCCAGTTAACTAAGAAATAACTATAGGGGTGGGGGGGGGGGGGTTTAAAGGTGAAAAGGCATATTTTCATGATGTTTTTTTTTTTTTTGAGATATGAATCATGTTGGCTTATTCATTTCATATACACATTACATTATGACACCCAAAGTATCTTTTAAAAAATTTTCAATTAAAAATACCCTGATAGCCAGACATTGCTCTACAAGTGTTGTAGAGCAACTCTTTCGGCTAACTTAACGAAAAAGTTTCTGGCAAACCTTGGCTGGATAATACTTTCCTTTAAGTAGGCTTCAGAATACGGCAGTAGCTTGAATGTAACTTGCCGCCAATTTGAAGTGAAACTTTCAATCAACTTAACGTCATTATCTGACGTTAATACTTGTAGTCAAATTAAATAGAAAGTTACAGACAATTAAAAGGTCAACTTAAAGGTAACTGTTTGCTCTCCAACACTTACCTTTAAGTTACCTTTAAAATACGGCAGTAGCTTGTAGTTAACTTATGGTTAGGGTGGCTATCAGAGTATCAAGAAATGACTCTATGACAGCGAATTTCTTCTAGTGGCGCCTCGAAAGAAAAAGTTGTTATGCGGTGAACTCCATAACTCGTTACCGGATCATCTGAAACAAAAAAATCGAAATGTGCTTGAAATGTGATATGTTTCCCTAGGTAATCAGGGAGTTTTTCTTTACCATTTTTCCTCCATCTTATAATAACAAATTCACCGAAATTTTTTGGCGAAAATCGCGTTTTTCACTTTAAAATGCTGTCAGAAAATCGAAAAACTCTTTCTGATTACCTAGAGACACATATCACTTTTTAAGCACATTCCGATTTTTTTGTTTCAGATGATCCGGTAGGTGACACGCGTTAGTCGGATATTCTGTCACAGGGATATTTTGTCGTGGTTATTTTGTGCGCGGATATTAACGCAGGTAACCGATCCGGTAACGAGTTATGGAGTTCACCGCATAGCAAATTTTTTTTTCGAGGCGCCTCCAGAGATTTGCTGTCATGGACTCATTTCTTGATATTTTTAATTGAAAATGTTTCCTAAGTTACTTTGGATGTCATACTTGTAATATGTATATGACATAAATAAACCAACATTATTCGTATCTCAAAAAAAAAAAATCATGAAAATATGCTTTTCTTTCGCCTTTAAAACCTTACCCCTTTCAGCGTAGGATAACTACAAGTGAAGAAAACGGCCATAAGACGTGCAGAAAGTTGTTGTTATAGGTTCAAGGAACAACAGATGTCACAACCGGTTAAATAAACTTTAATAGCTAAAATTACTAGGTAAATGATTTAATATTTTTAAAATAAATACCTTCCCCAGGTAAGAGCCAGTTGATACGAATTCATTCTCGATAATTGACTTGGTTGTGATTTACTAGGTATATTGAGGTGGTCAAATAAATCAGTAGAATGTGAATCTCTACCATTAATTTCGATAATTTCTTGTAACTATTATAAAGTACGGAATAAATATATTTAATTAGCGATTGTAAAAATGACAAATAGTATTAAAAAAAAAAAAAAAAAAAAAAAAAAAAAAAAAAAAAAAAAAAATTCCGGTACCGGGAATCGAACCCGGATCGCCTGGGTGAAAGCCAGGAATCATAACCATTTGACCATACCGGATAGATGACAATTTTCATCTAGATAATGTTATTCATACTGACGCTTACTATAAATAGACGCTTACTATTACTTCTGAAAAATTTTAATTTATTACGAAATTAATTACTAAATAGATGAATCATTTATTAAATATGAGTAATTCACTTTTTTTGATGAAAACTAAAGAATTATTCACTTGAAGTTGTTAAATTACTATAGAATATGTACGTTCATCTAATATTGAATAGATCGTATATCCACAAGCCAATATTTTATTATTATTAGTGATTTGCTAAGTCAAAATGATGAAAAAAGCTATACTTTTAACTTAACAATCTATGAATTGTAACTATTTTATTCAAAAATTGTTTCATGCATTTATATTACAATTGCTTCATTAGCTTAAAATTTTATCCAATTTGATTATTCCGACTTATCTCCTACCATTAAATGGAAAATTAAAAAAAAATTAAATCAACTATTTAACGGTTTTAGTCCTTAGCTAATTAGCTACGCTAATTTGAGTTAACCGGTCAAACTTTTGGCTAATTATCCGAGCCTATTAAGTTAACCGTTTAAATCAGCTAAGCTGATAAGCTAGCCAGCTACTCAACCTGGTTAACTTTTTTAACCGGTTAAACCGGTTTCGATGTACAACCCTAATATTTATTATACATTGAAATACTGGTTTAGTATTAACATACTCATAAACGTTGACTTCAGTCAAAACTAAATTAACGAGTTATTGAACATGAGTAAATTTTATTAATCACTCCTTATTCATTTATTTTCACAGATTGTCCATCTGGTGTGATTGACGGAAATCATTAGACACATCGAAATATTGTTAATGGAAGAAGGGAAAAGAAGTTGAGCAATAACCATATTTTTATAGATAATTCGAAAATAAGTTGAACTTTCAGCATGTAATAATATTTTATAAAATTCAAATTTTTTGTTAGTCACTGAGTCATCATACAAGAGATAAAAAAAATTATTTAAAAGAAAAAGAGATTCAAAAAATAAATTTACAATGTCTCCTGAACCAACACAACAACCAATGAATCAAGATTTTGTAGCTGAGAATTTATCGATTGATACAGTAACAGGAAATCATGAATCAGATAGTGATGATGAAGAAATCGAAACAGCAGGTTATTTACCACTTTCTCAAGTGCCAACAGATAGCGATATGATTATTGATCATTATGATAATGAAAATGAGGTTTGGATTTATATAATTTAAATAAATTAAATTCATGATAATCGAATAAAATTTATATATTCTATTTTTATTTCATTAGGACAATGATTCGATTCCATCATTAATTGATTCTGCTAATATTTTATTATCTATGTCCGAACCAATATCTCAACCTTCCTCAGAAACTCTTCACCTTTGGAGTTCAGAATCGAATAATAAATCCAATATTCATCTCGATGCTGTAAAAATTAATGAAGTGAAATCAGTGATGGCAAATTTTACTTTACCTGAAACAGCGATTCCAGAATGGGCAAACACAGTGTCAGAAGAAGAATGGAAAAATCAACTCGTAAATAGGATAAAAGAAATACAAGAAAAATGATTTTAATTTGCACAAAGATATTTTATTGATATTGTTAAAATAGAAATGAAAAATAATATAATTTTTTTTATAATTTTTTTTTTTTTTTTTTTTCGTGAAAATTAGTCGAATAGCATCTGCGGTAAATTTCCTGGTTGAAAAATTCGATTCAGTTGAATAGAATTCAATCTCAAATTTCCGATCAATTTTTAATATAATGAATTGGGAATTTCTGATTAGTTCCTATCTATATAAACCGGAAATTTCTAATTGGGTCCTATTAAAATGAATCAGTAATTTTCAATTAACTCTGATAGAAGTGAATCGGAAGTTTTGAATAATTTGATTCAGCTGTAATTTTTATTTCGTTTAATTAATCAAATAAAAATAAATATGATTAAAATTGATATTTTAATTCCCATAGTCCTATACTATTTGCATAAGTTAGAAATAGATTTTCTTTCGAGGGCTCTAAATAATTTTAGAAGCTAAAAAAAATGTTGACGAATCCGAACGTGCACACCTCAATGGCTCCTGTTACAGCAAAAAGTAAATAAAAAAAAAATGTTGGAAAATCTAAAAGTACACACCTCAATCGCTGATTTTATTTTTAATTATTACTTTTATTTTATAATGTTAATTTATTTTTTTTTCAATTATGACTTTTAATTTAACATTTGAATTGTTAATTTGATTTTTTTATATCCCGCCTTTTTGCCTTAGATGTTGTTCTTTTTTCCAATCCTACTATTACGCTAGTGCTGCTGCCAGTATCTTTAATTTTTTCTCTTTTTGCTATTTCTCTCAGGCACAATTATTTTTCGTAAACAATCGAGAACATACGACGAACAAACGATTTGTTTATAAAAAAAGTATAAGAAATTGATTTGCCTCCGTCAACTTAAAATAGCTTAACTATCCCACCTGGAGACCGACCTAATTCGACGGCCAATCATCCACCAATCGTAGCTTCGCTTTCCCGCTTTCCAACTTTCTTACACCTAACTTTAGTGTTAAGTTAAGATGTAAGCAACTGATAAAAAATTTTGTTAACTTCACTTCATGTTCAACACCTGAGCTGTTCAGGCGTCACGCTCTTGATAGATAAATTTAGTATTTTTAACGATCACTGTTTAAAATTGTTACTTTCGACAAATCAGTCGCAATTTTTCTAAATAGAATTGTACCTTAACGCCACATTACTAGTGAAACTAAATTTCAACATTTTTTTCTTTTCTTAAAATGTGTAATTCATATCTAGTAGGATGGTCGTTAAAAATTAAATTTTCTCAGGCGCCCCATACGAAGCTTCTTTTTAGTGAAAAAATACGTGGGGAATTTGGTTTTTCTTTTTTAAGTAAAAAGAACACGTGCCGCAGGACGATCAAAGTTCATTTTTCGATACACTCGCGTTTTTTTTTTAAATATCTCATGAAATATGCAGATTGAAGGAAAAAATCATAGGAAAAATTTTGTAGAAAATTAAATTCTTAACAAAAAAGGTCACATTCATTTTTTTTATAAAATGTGTATTTATGAAGATATTTTAAAAAACCTTTTTTTAGATCTGATGAATTGAGTGTTTCAAGGATTACAAATATTGAAAATAACATTTTTCTAAGTATATAGAAACTACAACAAGCATTAATGATTGATGTGTTACGAGTTACGAAGTTGTCTATATTTATGAAAAAACGTTATTTTAAACATTCGTAATCCTTAAAATGCTCAATTGATAAGATCTAAAAAAGTTTTTTTAAATCATCTTCATAAATACACATTTTATCGAAAAAATGAATATGACCTTTTTTGTAAAAAATTTAATTTCCTACAAAATTGTTATTATGATTTTTTCCTTTAATCTGCATATTTCATGAGATATTTTAAAAAAACCGTGATTGTATCGAAAAATGAACTTTGATCGTCCTGTGGCACGTGTTCTTTTTACTTAAAAAGAAAAAACCCAATTCCCCACGTATTTTTTCACTAAAAAGAAGCTTCTTATGGGGCGCCTGAAAAAATTTAATTTTTAACGACCACCCTAATATCTAGTTTATTCAAAACATGGCACTAAAATCAAACTCTTCGTCTGAGCCTACTTTAATTTATTCACTTTGTAAATTAAATAAACAAGTTGACAATAAATTCGTAAGTTTGAATAACAGTAGAAAAATACCTGTTCTGTCGATTAAGCCTTTTCGATTTCCCGATCTCGAGTCCATAGAAATGTCATAAACAATATTCAAACCATGCTGGATTCGGAAGAAAGTAAGTGGCCGGGTTAAGGAATTGAGAGAGAAACTGTGCAAATCAATTAATTGACAGGCTCGAAATTTTCTATGGCTACAAAAGCATGACAGTCGATAAATTAATTTTCCTAAATATTTTTCGAATGTGATGTCCAGGATGGTAATTTTTTACTGGTTTTAGTTATCAGTTATCCGTCGACTTGTCTCAATGATAAGTTTTATAATGAATTAGGAAAAAAGTTTTTATGAATAAATTATCTCTTTTAGAAATAGATGTAATCATCATATTTCTCTAAATAATTTTACTGTACTTCATTTGAATTTTGTTTTATAGAATCACGTTTAGAATGTTCTAAACCATTATATATTTTTGTCTAAAGTATTGTAAAAATTCTCGCATCTACTCAATAATTACAAAAAATTATATAAATACAGAATTGATAATGAAAAAAAAAAAAAAAACTATGGGCAGTGAGTCGAGGCAAAATTTGAATTGGGATTTTTTGAAAAATTCTATTTCTATATATTTCTTGCACAATCATGTTTTTTCTGTGCATCGTGCATAGAAGATACGAGGATGAATTAGAAATACGTCGACTTGCATCAGTGATAAAATTAACAATGACCAGGAAATATTTCTCGATTTTTATGACTCATTTTGATATTCTTCTATAAAAAGTAAATGAGTGTCTCACATTCATTAATTAAAAAATTGTCGTTTGATCAAGTCATTGATCTAAAGCCACATAAAAAAAAAAAGAAAATTAAAACATTCCAGTTCTTTCTTACTAAATCACTAAAAAAAAAAAATTAACGAAAATAACTCAAGTACTTTATATTTTAACAGATTAAATTTATAATTCTTTTGTTTTTTATTCAATAGTACATACAAAACAGAATTAACAATGAACTTTAATCAGTTGCCGAATGAAATAAAAAGAAAGATATTTTCAAATCTTGAACGAAAGGAACGTCAGGCGCTACGTCACGTAAATAGTAATTGGAAAGCTATCATTACTGATATGACAAAGTGGAAACACAGATGTTCAACGAACGAAATAAAACCATGGAAAAATCAATTAATTAAACTACAATATCCCTCGTTGAAAAGTGATAAGTACAATTATTTAAAGGAAAAAGAGTTGAAACTAATTTTTCAATTGTACAAGAAGTGGCATAAAGTATTTAATGCCGATCAATTTAGTTTTGATACTTTTGAGATTTCTCTAGAAAATTTTCCTCCTCAAGTAAATCGTCGAGGTTTAAAATTTTCTTATGAATTATTAGGCAAGATAAAGTTTTATTCTATATGTTTCTTTAATTGAATCATAATTTCACACATTCAACCGTCTCTAATTTAGTAATAGATTTATCACACAAAAAGAAACATTTTAACAAAAATTAATATATGGCTAAGCAAGCTGTTAATGATTAGAAAATATATTGATTTTTTTGCTTACAGCATTAGTCAAAGTTATAAAATAACTTTTGTAATTTTTATTTATGCTTCAAGTGACAATTTCCATATTTTTTAGTCGTTTCTAGATTGCTTATTTGACAATTCTTGCTAAGTGTTATTTTCTGTATATCTTCATTAAAAGATTTTCAAATGAATTATTTCAGTTGATCGTTTTGCTGTGGGAATAAATAGTATTGGATTGATTCGTTTATATGATATCAATGAACAGATGGACATGACGCATGAGTTTTATTTTAACGATTACGTTGATAGAAATATTGTATTAGATCGTTGTGAAATTGAAATGTTTAATTTATTCAATTCTGCAATTGAAATGAAATTTTGGATAACCGGTGAGTTTATAAAATTTATTTACTACTTAATTGCTCATAAATATATAGTTTTGTTTTGTATTTTTAAAGATAAATCAAAATTCAATTTAATCATATTTTTTAGGTACTGGAACAGTAATTAATGTTGTATATTTTCGCAATCAAATTTTATTTTGGGACGTTAACAGAAAAATTAAAATTCCAACTCCACCTATTTTTTTTCAAGATATACGAAAATCATTACACTTACGGTAACAAATATGCAAGTTCATAATTATTAATTTATTAAACAATATACTTATGAAATATATTAGGGGTGTGCGAATACTCGAAACTTCGAATTATTTGAGGCGAATTGAATCGAACAATTCGATTCGAGATTCGCCTCGAAAATTTGAATGGTTCGAAAGATTTGAATAGTTCGAAAGATCCAAACTTTTTTAAATTTCACGTTCATTGAATTTATGATCATATGGACTATTTTCAGGTACAGATATAATAATATAATAGTTTTTCAATTTAATAAAGCTATAAATACTAAATTTCTCAGTTGCAATAATATTATTTACCGAAGATTCGGAAAAATTTCGAACTATTCGAATCATCCGAACTATTCGAATCTTTCGAACTATTCGAATCTCTAGAAACATTCGAATCCTTCGAACTATTCGAATCTTTCGAACTATTCAATATTCGACTCGAATATCGAATCGAATCTAACTATTCGATTCGAACAAGATTCGCACACCCCTAAAATAAATTATGTTATGAATTAAATTTTAAATTTTTATTTTTTACACTAAGACGGGGAACTGATGAATATTTTTACATTATAAATACTTCGAGTGAAACATTGAACGTCATCAGATTAGATTACGTTGAAAATGAAATAACTGCAAAAGAACTATTAATAATTCATCATACTGAAGATGATTCCTATGACTTTATTGATTTTTATGCAGAAGGGAGAAAAGTACGTATAGTTATAATTATGATGTCAATATTCTTGAAATTTCGTGAATATTCAGTAATTTGAAAAAGAAATTCTAGCAAATTTTAGAAAATGAATTTCCGTTCTATAGATTTTCTCACGTTAAAATGATAATAATGATAGTAAATTTCCATACATGCGTTTGGTATATCATAGAAAAATAACTCAGTATGATTCTATAATTATTAGAATGGTTGTAAAAAATTTTCTTAGATTGTCCTAATTTCTCTTTGCCATTATATTATTTTAATTAGAAAATAAATTATAACATTGTACTATAAATTCAATAACTTTTATTTTGTTTTTTGTTTTGCAGATAATGATAATTCATAAATCGAGAAACTTCGAAAACTCAATGCTGACAACAATTGTCAAAATTCCACTGTCACAACTTTTACCAGTAAATATTCATGCTTATGATAAGCATAGTGCAGCTTCGCATGTAAAGGAGGAAATTCTGGAAAATTTTACATTTATTATTCCATGTATGAATGTCGTAATAGCATATGCCACCGAAAACAGTAAGTAACTTCTATAGTTGATATACTTCTATAGTATATATATATATATATATATATATATATATATATATATATATATATAGGGTATACCATACCAAATCATGTTACTACCGAAATTTGAAACTCCGATTCAGCTGACATTGGCTAATTTTTTATACTCCTTGAAAAAACTTTTCATGTTTTTTTTTTTATTTTTTCATCGCGCCATTCATGAAGTATGAATTTTTGAAAACTTTCGTTTTTTTTTTAACGGTCTTAACTTTTTAAAAACTGTATCGATTTGAACGTTATTAGGAAGATTTTTGTAAAATCTAGCGATTATATTTGCCCTCCACATAGTAAAAAATGGTTTTCTGAACTATAAAAAAATAGTTGAATTAGACCTCTACTATCGACTATAGTTTCGTTAACTGATATGATATGATATTAGTTAATAGTAACAGAAGAGTATAGTTAAGGTAGTTGTCCTGCTACAATATTGTCAAAAAGTTATGAGCTATATGCGTGGTACGAGTAGGTTAGGTTGTAGCAGTGCTGCCAGATCGTGCGATATTTCTACCCCTTCCCGTGGTGAAATAGCATGGAGTGTCATGGCAGGAGGGGGTAAAAATATCGCACGTTCTGGCAGTACTGGGTTGTAGTTAAAATGAGACATTACTTTTATTGGGTACTGTACCCGTGAGAAGGTGACTTACACACTACTCATATATACGTATACACAAATACTGTTGAACATCTTAAATTATAATTTGACAATGTCGCATATGCTTTACCAGTTGCTGTATAGTGTACTGAGTATCTGTTTAAATTTACCGCTCAAATAGTCAATGCATAGTCGCGTACAGCGTTGTCAGATTCTTTCTGTCCAATACATTGACAAGTATATTTTTTATTTATTGTTGAACTTTGAGTTGCTATATCTCAAAAATGAGATGGTGAATCCTTTTTTTTTTTTTTTTTTTTTTTTAAATCAGGACAAATTCATTAATTTTCTGTTAGTTTTTTTATTAGAATCACGAACGCGACTTAAAACGTATACTCCTCATTGCTCGCAATGTGAATTATCCAAACTTTGATTATAAATATCTCGAATTAGAGATGGTCAATCGACTTAAAATTTTAATGGTAATTGTATCTTAATATCCTTAATAAGTATACAAAATTTTAGAACTTTCTGACACCATGTCCATCACCCGACAACTACCTTAAGGTGACTGTTTAGTAGTAAATTTAACAGTTTCTTATTCAGCATATCCAGAAGAAAATTGTTATGACAACCATACTCCTATAGTTAGCAAGCCTAATTCGATGTAATTATCATCACAATATAAATATAGTAACCACTATTAAGAATTTATAGTTTTAGCTACTAAGGTAAAAGCCCCTATACCCGCTCACTTTTCATTGGAGTGAGATTAAATCACTCAATATAAATTAATAAATAAAATGAAAAACTATATATTCTTTTTTATAGTTATTTTTTGAAGTTTCGAGTATTAGAATAAAATTAAAGTTTGAAGAATTAATTATTATTAATTTTTTAAATAAGATCCTTGAGTGTACCCATAGTCGCTTTTAAAAGTTGTGATGTACCATTACTCGATCAACACATGGTCCTATAGTCGCTCAAAGACAATATCAATTAAACTATGATAAGTTTATTGATTTAGAAAATAATTTATAAATTATACTACTTTATTCTTTCATAATATAAAATTTCATGAATTTTAAAAATTTATTTAATAAGATATAGTTATAACAATTGCACGATTCATGATGCGAAGCATCAGAGTGTGCTTTCCCGGGAAAAAATCACCATGCATGATCATGCATGATTCATACCTGACCTTTCATGATTCATGCATAATTTATGCTTGATCCTGCATGACTCATTAATGACCAGACATGACTCATGCGTGATCAAGCATGATCATGCATGGCTCATTCTAGATCAAGCTTGCGCATGCATTAAGTTTGAAATAATTGTATCCAGAGATATGATCCATCGGGAAAGGTCATGCTTGAACATGCCCTATTATGCATGACCATACGTGGTTCATACTTGATCATGCATAACTTATTCATGGCCATCAAGAATGATCATGCATGGCTCATTCTAAATCAGACTTGCTCATTACCTACGTTAGGAATAATTCTATATAGAGATATGATCTATCAGGAAAGGTCATGATTGAGCATGCTCTGTCATCCATGATCACGCACGGCGCAGACATGATCGTACAAGGCTATGCATGGTCAACCTTAATTTTTCACGGTTATATGCAAATAGTGAAAAATATTTATGAATATTCAGGCTTGATCATGCATGACTAATCATACTCGTTCATATCCATAAATGAGAGTTAGTCGTTAATAGAAGCTGTTAGATTAATTATAATAATTGTTTTCTTTTTATTTTATTATTTATTTAATTTAGATTAATTGTCTGGGAAAAAATCAGCATGCATGATCATGCGTTGATTCAGACAAGGGTGAGCATGTTCAAGCATGGATCATGCATGGATTATGCATGAATCATGCACGGTCAATTATTACAAATAATTTGATCAAAATCTATGATTAAAACTCCGATTGAACCGATTGAATTCGATTAAAATCCGGTCGAGCTTCAATCGGATTTGATTGAGGTTTTTAATTAAGGATAATCATATATTTTATATGAAAAACTTCGAATATTGAAACATTTATTTTTATGTTGACGATAGTAGTTAAAATCATCATTTTAAAATCGGTAATTAAAGATATTTAATTTATAATTTTTGGTTCAATTAATAACGAAAACCAATCTTTTTTTCCGAAAAATAATTTAAGTGAAATTAATTAAAAATTGTTTTTTCGAATTAATTAAAGAATTGAAATAATAATTCTTGCCAAATTGATAATGAAACTCAATATAATTGCTTTTTTTTTTAATTAATAATTAAGATTAATGTAATTGTTAAATTTGCTTGTAATTGATAACTAGAATTCGTTTCATCCATTATTCAGGAAAGATTTAATAACCAAATCAAGATCGAGTTTAAATAATATTTTATTTTTTATATCCCTAAGGTTTTAGTGGACAGCGGACGTGATTCCTAACATAACGGTCGTGGGTTCGAGCCCCGTCGCGGGTAAAATTTCAAAAGTACTTTTCAACCAGAAAACATTAACTACACAATAATACTCACAAAATAAGTTAATTTCAAATTGACTTATCATTATTTTTATTTTTTTTTTTAATAATTTGAGGGATTGTGCTTGCTCAGGCTTGATCATGTCTGAATATTGGCCAGCCATGAGCATGCGTGATCGTGCACGAAAAAGTACAATCATGTCTGACCAGCCATGATCATGCATGCTCATGGCTGGCCAATATTCAGACATGATCATGCATGAGATTAACGCATGATCGTGTATGATCAGACCTGATGAGTTTTTCTCGGGTTACGATCGAAAAATTTTTTTCGCCTCACTTCAGGAACTATTTCAATTATTATACCTTTGTTAGTTCACGGAATTAAGATATGTTGCATACTATTTTGAAGATAATTTAATGGAGATTAATTCTATACTTTTCAAAAATTTATTTAGTTCAATAAAAACTGAAAAAACATCAAAATAGTTTAAAAAAGTTTCCTGTCCGTCAAGTACGAATCCCGTATACATAATAACTTGCGAAAAAATCCAGTAATTGAATCAAATTTAAAAAAAAAAAATTCTTTGAAAAATTTATAGGTCTCCTATTGCAAATGGCTAGGTAACTCAGTGCCGTTTAATTACAATTAATAAAATAAAAAAAGGCTGTATAACTATATCTATGTAAAATTAACATGGATGGTGATATATCTATACCTCTACATTATACGTACGTTTATTCCACCAGGGGCGCTTACGCACTACCGTTCTAGTACAGCTGTTTTTTTTTTTTGCTAATTGGTAAGCCTGGATTTTTTCGATTCAATTTTTAAAATTTTTTTTTCATTTAAATATATTTTTTTTTTGTTATTAATCGAGATATTTTGAGTAGGTTATTTTATAATTATAAAAAAAATACTAATATAATTAAAAAAAAAAAAATCATAACAAATTTTAATGAAAGGAAATTGTATATATTTTAAATTTATTCGTGCTTCCCGCCATTTTTTTTTTTTTTTATTATTTTATAATAAATGAGCATTATGAGTCGTGCACTTTTGGATTTTCCAAGTTTTTCTTAAAAAATTTGACGTAACCTAAATTTAATCTAACGTATATGAACGTTAAAGTAAAAAATGCCCGGCTGAGCGCGATTTTGAAAACAGTCATTTAATTTAAATTTATAATCTCTTGTAAAATAATTTAATACACCATGTTTTAATATATTTAAATTCACAAATAACTATTTATCAATAATAATATTTGTAGTTGTAAATTTTTTTTATAAGAACTATAAAAAAAACGCCTTAAACAGTTAATGTGAGCGACTAATGGTACTAACCGGGTATAGGGGCTTTTACCTTATATTAGTTTAGCGCCTTCAATTATTTCAACAATGATGAATTCAAAAAAATTTTTATTTTTTTATTTTTCCTTATCTTAAATTCAAGTGAAGTACAAGGGTAATTACTTTTATACTGAATTAACATATTAATATCATACCTACACGCTCGCTCTTCTCTCTGAGAATTTGATTTTCTCCACTACCATACGGAGGGTTCGAACCTAACACCTAACACATTAAACGCGCGAGAGACCGACTCTTATAAATATATACTATATAATTATATTTACATTTTACAGCAAGAAAATTCATCGTTCAAATATCACATTTCGATGAACGTAAAAAGCATATTACAACACTAAAACACTATGAAATACCAGAAAGCATTATGTCGAACGGTGTTGAGATTACTTGTATGGCATTATATTTTAATCATCTTTTTGTAGCTACAACAAAAGGTAATTATTTATTAATACATAGGCACAAAAATATTATAAGAACATAATTTGATTATTAGTTTTTACTAGCTTATATTTAACTAAAAGTATGAGCAATAGTAGACTTACAATAGTTATATATATACAATAATACTTTTGAAGTCAGTTTTTTTGCTTTTTTTTTTTTTAGTTTTATCTCCTTTATTTATTACTTATATTGTTATATCATAATTTTATATAATATTTACATTATTTGTAAAGTTATTTATATTCGTTTTATTTTCAGGTGAACTAATAATTTTTAAATTGAAAAATCTACAGCATTTGAAATATTTAAAGTTCGATGATAGTCTTGAGAAAAAAATAATAGCCACCGAAGTATTGAATAATAAATTCAAAATAACTAAATTTTATGATCAAATTATTATTTTATTAGAAATTTTTTTACCTCAAGTAAAGTTAATAATCTGTGATCTAAATTTGTAATTTTTTTCAAGTACAAACAACATTAACTATGATCATTCTTAAAAATGGTGACACGACATTTGACCCGAAGAAAAAATACCCGTCAACTAAAATACCCGCGACAAAATAACCGTTATGTTATTAAAAAAAAAAAAAATTACATTATTATTAATTGAAATTTTTTATTATCTTAAATTAGTGTTTTCGAAAAGTTTTTGATAGGTATCTGGTTGAATGTGTCTGAAAGTGTTCCGAAAGTGTCGAACAGTGTTCTGACAAAATATAGTAGTAATTTTGATAATTAATATAACCATGATGTTAATAAATTAATGACCACCTGTTGGTATAATATCAATTTTCCAAACTTAACATTGCTGTGACTCATAAATTAAGGATGATTAATTATTGTTTATAACGTTTAATTGACATTTTTTTGTATTCTCTTATAATTTTTTGACTTAAAAGATTTGTTTATATTAGGAATAAATTCATTATTGATAAATTAGCCATTTTTTTTGTAAATCAGAGATATTTTTGATATTGTTCAGTAAAAATAATAATAAAAATTTTCATAATAATAATGATATGTAAGCATTAAGGTTTTTGGTTGCGGTTATTTTGTCGCAAGTATTTTCGTTGACGGGTATTTTGGTTTGCGGGTATTTTGTCTTTGGGTCAAATGTTACGTAGCCTTAAAAATGACTAGTTAACATAATAAGTAGAGAATAGTAAATTAGTATCATCATTTATTACTTATTACAATTATGTAAAAATAATTATAATGCTTAAATAAAAAATTCTTTTTAAAGTATTGTAGTTTCAATTATCAGCTGAATAACAAGATTTCTTCGGTAAAAAAGTGCGCTAAGTATGCATCTATCGAATCAGTCTCAAGTATATATCACTGATTGAATTTATGATATAATAGGGACTATTTGTGCAGTGAATATTCACTAATTTGCAGTACTTTTTATTGATTCATTTAAAAAGAATAAGGTCCCAAAAACGATCAAAACTAGAACCAAAAACATGTCATGTAATACGTTAATTTTAGGGGTGTGCAAATATTCGAATTTGAAACATGAAAGCCAATTTTTTTTTCCAACTTTTAAAGGCAAAAAAGCTATCGAAATCGTTATTTTTTTTTCTCACGACATTTTTTATCATAAATGCGCCGTAAGAACAAGCAGAATAAAAAAAAATTTTTAATTGTTTATTCTTCACCAAGATATGGCCAAAAATAGGGTGGACCCCACTTGTAAATAATTACCCTAAATATATTTGGGTTTTAAAAAAGTACAAATTAGAAAAACAATGTCTGTATTTTTTTTATTGTTTATTTTGAACGTCAAGTATTTCTTTTGCAACAGGTTAACTCTAAAACCGGGAAATAGCGGGAACTGCTCCTTCTGTAGTACTCTCAACTCCCGCCCGGAGTATTTGTTACTGCAGTGTGCAGTAGAATTAACCGCAAGATAAGAGTAAATTCAACTTATTAACTTAGTAAAACTTGACGCATATTTAGTAACTGTTATCATTTATATGATATTTTTAACTACAAAAACATTTACTGCAATCTTGTAGTAAATAATACTACATATTATTTTCCGTGTAAATAATACTGATTTCGCCATAAAAGTCATAAAGGTCTCAAATTTAGAATGAGTTCAACTTTAAACTGAATAAATTTTAAAGAAGTGAACTTATCAAAGAATTATAAGAGATGTTTTTTGTAGAGCACTCAATTTCCTACAAGAAGATGAATGACCCATTGCCGTATTTTACTTTGCTCAGGAGAAAAAAGAAATAAATGTAAAAGTGGCGAAATTCCGTTTCATTTAAATGGAAAATGTATCCTCTTTAGGGCAAGCTTTGATAGGAATATTACGAACATTTTTTAGATTGATATTTTTTTTTTAGACCATAAACTAAAAATTTAGGTGTTGTAAAATCGAAAATCGACGGTAAATAACGGACACCTTAGTATGTATATCCATGTATGAATAGATATCGAATTTCATATAAACCCATATTAACTAAACACGATCAAATTTCACCACATGCAGCTCTATTTATGATTATACATGGATTTTTATAAACCATATTTCATAGTAGTAATTTATACAAATATACTATAATTTTATAATTCGTATCCCGGGCACTGCTGCCAGAACGCGAACGAAAAGTTCCCTTTCCCAAGTGTCACTTTAGCATCACATACAGCGTAAATGATGCTTGGAAAGGGAAACTTTTCGTCCGCGTCCTGGCAGCAGTGATCCCGGGAAAATATTTATACACATATAATTATATAAAATTTTATATAAATGATTATATAAAAATAGATATGAGTTTTGGTTTGATCTAATTTTATATAGTTGTACAGAATTTTATATAATTATATATAACTTTATAGAGATATGTATATACAATAATTGTCATGAAAAAATATTTAAAAAAAAAACGCTGACTCTTGGGCTCGATCCCAAGTCTTATCCGATTTAGACTCTGATCTATTAGCCGCATTACCAAATCACAAATTTGAAACGGGATGTTGATTGTATTTATTTGGCTATAAATGAAGTTAAGAAAATTGAAGACATCGCGTACTTTAAATTTTCTTAGCGGAAAGTCATAAATTATGTGTATGTATGGAAATATATATACATTTATATATATTTGTCAACCGTCGATTTGCGGTGAATTTATTTTTCCAATGAAAGACCGTACATTCACGGTCGAACTATAGTAATTGTATGGTAAATAACTAGTGTGTGAGTGCAAATTTTTCACGCTCCAACGATGGTCGATTAACCATGAGAATAACTTGGAATAGGCGTGATTTCATAGTTTTTTTTCGTAGGTCAATCAATTCTCATGTGACAGCTGCATAAGTATTATGTTCATATTTCCATTCCGCAGCAATAAGAAATCAGTAAAATCCAGAAAATGTAAGGAATCTGGCATGAAAATTTCCTAATTTTTTTTTACTGTTGCAATTATCTTCCGTCTGTTCCTTATGAATCTGGTTGATTTCTGTATCGATATCCGCTTGAACTTTTGCCAATGCTATTAAAAAATTTTTGTATTTTTTTTTTTAAATCTATAAAGAAAAAAAAATGTTTTATCTTACCTTTCTTTAGATCTATTTTATCAATATCAGTATTACTAATTTTTGTTAATTCTTTTCTAAAATTTTTCGTAATTCTTTTGCGAACATAATCGGCTTCAATATTTTGTTTGGTTCTTGGGACACGAAATTTTACACAACAACAAAAAACAATGATTATTGTCATTAATATTATTAAAATGATACCAACTAATTGCCAAACTTTGATACCGGAATAAATTTCTTGTTCTAACCATTCAATTTCATTTTCCGTTGAATTATCTAATAATCTTTGTTTTGGAGAACATGATATAATTGAAACTAATGGCGGAGAAACTTCTGTTATAGGTAGTTCCATAATAAATGCTATTTTTTTTTCTTGACTGATATCAATGTCTATCTTCTGCGTGAGCTAGAATATAACTGATGAAAAAATGAAAAAGATTAGTATTTCAATTATAAAAAAAGGTGTGGTAGAGAATTCATCATTTAAATGACACACCTTACACTTTCATTTTCTGTTGTATGTTAAAGTTATCTAAATAATCAATAAAAGTGATTTGAAATATAGACTACTGCACATCATATTAACATTAACGTGAAGAAATTGAGGTGGGATAGTCCGAATTAAGAGTTTCATAAATTCACTGTTGAAATTATTTCTTAATTAATTATCAAAAATAATTGAAAACTTATAGTACTACTTACTACGGCTACTAGCCGAACCACCACATATATGGATATATGTAATTAATTAATTATTGTAACGGGACTGAAGTCTACCTCCGTTTTACGGGAGGCCATTTTCTCGCCTTTTTGGGCATATACACGTTGTGGGATATCTCTATCCCCGCCCCAGACGACACTAGTTAAGAAATATAATCGAGTGATAACTAAGGGTGGATGTAACCGGAGAAATGATCAAAAATCTTCATTGCGCGTGATATCTAACCGCAGTCACCACGAGTCCATACTGGTCCATACCTATCTTGGGCCAAATACTACTACCAAAAAAAAAAAATGATATAAATAAGAATACATAATAATTATGGCATTGACAAGATTGATAATAAGTCCATAATAGTTCATTTCTTTAATAAACTAAATGCACTCGTAATGCTGATAAATATGAAAATATATGACGGGGAACCTCTCCTGTAGGAGCTAGACCTGTCACTCTAGCGACCTTGTAAAAGGGCGCCACTAGAAGTATCTACCTCGGTCTTCCAGTACCGGAATTAATTAAAATTAGAAGAGGGAAAGGTGGATAGAGTAATCAGTACACAATCTCGACTTACTTCTTGGTTGTTTATTTAATATTTTACACACACACGCATTTCTCACACACACTGACACATATACCCGAACGCACATACCCTGTATGTGTGTTCTTAACACACGTGGGTCCACTGGATCCCTCCGTGTAACAAAATCGAAGCCAGGCGTCCCGCCTTGACTTCCGTCTGCTTTTACCTTGGTTCCTGCGCCACCGGCTTGGGGATTCAACCTTCCTGGTCTCTCTTCCTCGATCCGGAGTTGACTGGACGGACGTTGAGTGGGTCTAGAAAGCGTGCGACCAGCCACGCTTTCCCAGAAGTGATTTCCGCAGTCTAAGGACTGTACGGGCTGGCTACCTGCCTCGCCGTTTAATTGTTGGTGATTCGGGCGACCCGCCTCGTGATCACGTCTATTCCTCAGTGTCTAGACTCTCAGAAGAGCAATTGCTAACTGACTGTTCTGGTCGAAAACAGCCCCTTTTATACTGATTATGGGCCTACCCTTCCCCCAGGAGGTCACCTGACGATTGACGTCAATCGGTGATTCCTCTTTACCTGATTCGTAAAATTTAAAGGGCCGCTAGTCACTAGCTAGCCCATTCTATTAACTATATCTATTTAACTCAATATATAGTATAGACCTTCATGGTGATACTGAGTCACCAGACAACCGTCGAAATTATTTAATAAAATTCATACCCAAATTGTGATTTTACCCTATCACAAATATAATGTACTATTATATACACTGTACAATGTAAACTCTACACTATAAAGTCTTCACACACACACTGCCATCAGTAATAAGTTAATTTCCAGGTATAAAGTCAGCCGAATATGTATCCTTAGGACAAAAATATTCGGGAGTTATTTCTTAAACCAGAGTGAAGAAAAAGAAATCTCCAGTTAACTTACGTTAACTAATGTATAACTTTAATTGTAGGATAACTACGAGTGAAGAAATCGGCAATTAATGTTACTCAAGAGGAAAATATGTTAAAACATTTTTATTCTATAGATATCTTTTTTATAAGGCATTGTTTTATGGAATTCGAGTAATGAAATTAACTGTGTTAATTATAATAAACTAAATGTAACCCTTTCTGTAGTATTTTAAATTAAAATAATAGTTTCCAGTATTATCTTTATTAGTCAACAGAAAATATCATAATATTTTAATTACAAACTATTTATTTAGCGATATATCAACTAGGATTTTTACAGCACTTCATTTTTTAAAACGTCAAGATTTTATTCGTTTCTTAATGATTTTTGAGTAAGATACTGTACGTACTAAAACTTAATTTTGACAAAAAAACGAATAATTTGCTTATTTTTTAAATAGTTTTTCTCCATAATCGTTGAATCCATATTTGAAAGATTTATTCTTTTCTGATGAAAGTCCGACCTCTGTAATAGCATACATTTTATAATATTGAACATACTATAGATAAAATAATTATAAAATACTTACGTGATTGTTTTTTTTTCCGTATTTTTTGATTGAGATCGTGCTCGATTTAAAACTTTGAGAAAGTCTGAAGTTTTAGTACGCATTCTCGAATGAATATAAACTTTACTGCATTTTATGTGATAATGCAAATAATTGCGGAACATGTGAATTAAATCAATTGTATTAGCCCGGGCTTCTCCATTTGTATGTCGCGGGAATAGAACTTAAAAAATATAAATATAATAAAATTAAAAAAAGTGTAAAACCCAAAAGTGCACACCTCAGTCACGCATTTTGTAGATAAAATAATCTATTGAAATTTTTAAATTATGATTGAAAGGATTTTAGCTTCTAATCTTAATAATTTGTAACGAAATCAACAGCCAACGACTCTTAAGCAATCGGCTGCCCAATTTTAAAATCCAGTAACTGACAAAAATAACAATTTTCCGAAAACCACTGAAAAATATTCTACCCTGGTAGTCCGGTGGTCACCATCGAAACACGGTAGATTGATGATGATTTTTGAAGTGGTGAAGATCCAGTGATCGGTAAAATGGAAATTTTACTTGTCACGGGAGCTTCCCCTGCAATGACTATACTAACATGGGTTTTTTCTGTGGTTTTCCCTTGCCGCTACCCTTTCACTTAAGGTGAGGTGTAGGGCATCCTGTAATGATGCAGTGCAGCAGGCACAAGTCGGCCCACAGCCGCACAAAAACTGATTAATAGGAAAAAATGAGCTGAGTAAACATGTATACCATGTGACAGGCAAGGCCTATATACGTGTTGAAATATAATAAAATAAATAAATAAAATAATAAATAATCGTATTTTCTAATTACAGTTAGTGTATTAACCTTCCGTTACTCGCGTCAACTCGCCCGACAATTTTCATCGCGTGGCGAGCACTGTGCCACCCATGCTAAATGAAATGAGACGTTGCCAAATCATAATGCTATAATGAATTGTTTCTTACAGTAACAACAGTACATTTGGCAACGTGGTTACAAAAATTGAATCGACGATTTAACTCGCACAATGAGCACTATGCCGCTTTTTCACATTCTTGTTATACATAAATATACTTTTTTTGTATTTAAAATGTATATTTTTTAATTATACACATATTTAACAAAAATATAGATTTCAACGAGAGAATCGGTTAAGGATAAAGTCACAAATACCCATACAGTAACTTTTATTGCATTTTTTGTCAAAAAGGCGGCGTCACGCTCATAGCACGAGTAACGAAAGGTTAAAAAAAGTGTAGAAACGATTGAGCTGGAGTGAAATAGCTCAATGTTTGCGCTTGAGGTATGCAATTAGAAATATTTACTTGTATTTTTATAAGGAGTAATCAGGTACCAAATGTTATATAGCCAATACTGTCACCAACAGCAGCGTTACATTCTTGAAGTTCTAAAGGTGGTTCTCGATGACTAAAAAGTACTTGAGGTGCTGTATGACTAGCCCGTCTGCCTTCTTTAAGTTCTTGTAAAAACATTTTCCCAATTACCATGTCATCTTCGTCTTTAAATATTGTACTAAAAACTACTGTCACTCGATCGCTTTTGGCTTCAATGTATCTAAACGAAACAATGTATATTTAAAAGCGACTAAATTGATAGAAAGTGCCTTTAGATTATTCAGAGAATAATGAATTCTGATTAAAATTTTACATCGTCTCCTGATCACGGTAATGTATGACAGCCCTTTTTGGAAGATGTCCATCTGCTAAGTCATTGTACTGCGCTTGATAATCAAAATATTTTTCAAAGATACTTGCAAAGCAATGTCTTTTTAGCAATCCTATTTTTTTAACAACTATTTCCCAATTTTCAGGTAAATTTTTTAAATCTATTTGCACTGATACATCGTATCCTGAAAACAGAATAAATTTTGTAATGAAAGGAGCATATGTTCCAACCCTATAGCGAATTTGTTTATACCGAAAATTGAATAACATTTTGGCATGTTTTAAGAATTATACCCAATTCATACCCAGATTATACTCAAATTATCTTATGTTTTGGGTATACATATTTTGAATTTTTCATACTTAAATGATACTGAAAAAATATCTATTTCAAGCTCGATTTATACTCAAATTATACTAAAATCAGACGGGATAAGGGCAATATCTCTATATAAGTATTTACCTGTGAGAAAATGTTTCTTTAAGATTTGAAGTAAATGAATTTACACGGAAAAAAATAGATAGGAATGGTTACTGTGCTACACAAGAATGATCGTAAAGTATGTAAAAATTAATCTCAGTACATTACGGGTCGATTTTACATACGACTGAGTACGATTCAACATAGTACCCATTACTATGTTACAGATTATGTCGAAAACATGACTGGTTATCGTGTTCACAGCCACCATTCGCTTTCCAGATAAGACAGGTTCCTTTCAGCAGTCGATGTTTCACTATATAAAACAGGTATAGATCCTGTGTGACAGCGTCAAGAGTACTTTACGAGACTCTCATATGATAGGTCACAAGTTCAAAACCACAGTCCATTAATACTTTTTTTTATTATTTATTAAAAAAATATATAATTAAATTGTTCAACTAATATGCTCAAATACATTGAATTTATATCGATATCTAAGAATTTTTTTTTAATCTCAGTATAACTTCAGAATAAACAGTTCAAAAACATACTTAAATTGTTTGTATCGATGAGTATAATTTGAGTTCACTTTTAGAATTTATCTGAAAACATACTTAAATACCAGGTATGTTTTAGATATTTTTTCGGTATAACCGAATTCGCTAAGGAATGGAGTTAATGTAACTTACCAGTCTCTGTGTCAGCAAGGTAAGAGCCATATTCTTTTTTGAGCAGGTCATCCACACCATGTTCTTGTAATTGCTTATAAAACTTGAGTAGGATACTTATCTATAGGAGTAATTATGTATATTCAATGATTGAGTATTAATAAATATATTGCAATGAATAACAGAACAGGTGATAAATGTCAAAGAAAAAGCTATTAGTCCAGTCGGGCTGGAAAAAAAGTGGTTTGTTGGCAACTTTTCGAGAAAATGGACCAATTTTGGATTTTTTTTTTTTAAATACTCAGAAAAATATACTAAACACTTGTGTATATGTGGGAAGGCTTGCTTTTTTTGTTTAAAAAATAGAGTTTTTTCGTTGAGCTTTAAATTAAAATATCTCCGAAACTAAGCAAAAGTAGTCGAGACATGCTGCGTATGAAATTTAGAGAATTCAATAACGAACAAAATGAGCCCAACCCGATGTCTCTACGACCAATAGTTTTCAAGATATTAATTTTTTAATTAAAAAAAACGCGGTTCCGCTCGAGCGCTTATAAACAAATGGCTGTAATTCCTCGAAAAATCATTCGATTCACTTCGGATTTTTTTAATTACAGCTATTGTTGTCTGCTATAAGCAAAAAAATCAGCTAATTTCAAAAAAATTTTTTTGAATTTATATGAATTATTTTGAGTTTTTCGAATTTCTGCATTAAAAAATAGTTAAAATAAGAAAAAAAATATTTTATTTACATATAAAAATTTTACCAGCACCAAAGAATCGATGTGAAAAAACAAAATTTTTTTTTTTAATTTTTTTTTGTACAAAAATTTAACTTACAAGTTTAAAAAAATATGAGCTCTACGGGAACTTGAACTCAACTCCGAGATAGTGCGCGTGCGCCATTCCCCTCAAACCGTTGTCGGAGAAAAATGGGGGAAATAATAATAATGTGAGGCAAATAATAATAATAGTAAGCGGCCGCTCATATACTCGGAGTAATTTGGTTATTTATCTTTTTTTTTTTAAAGACTTAATTAACTATTAAAAAATCGTTTAGACAATATAGGTATCAATCGTTTCCAAATTTTATGAATCGTTTAGAAAACTTAACGACAAATAATCGATTTCTAAAAAGTTAACTAATTTTTTTTTATTAACAAGTAAATAAACTTTTAAAAAATCGTTTCGACAATATAGGTATCAATCGTTTCCAAATTTTATGAATCGTCCAGAAAACCTAACGACAAATAATCGATTTCTAAAAAGTTAACTAATTTTTTTTTATTAACAAGTAAATAAACTTTTAAAAAATCGTTTCGACAATATAGGTATCAATCGATTCTAAATTTCATGAATCGATCGAATAACTCATTGTTAAAAGACCGATTTTTAAAAAGTTATCTAATTTTTTTTTTATAAACAAATAAGTAAATAAACTTTTAAAAAATCGGTCTTTTAACAATGAGTTATTGGCAACCCTGCGCAGAAAATCCTAACAAATTCAACGCCCAAGTTTATTCACGTCAGCGGCACATCGCCGCGTTTCTCAGGATTTTTAACAAAAAAAAATATTTTTTTAATATTCAAAATATCAACAAAATAATTAACATTCATTCGATACTAAAAAGCACAGTAGAAGAACTCATAAAATTTCAAAAGACTGGGATATTTTTTTTTTCTTTTTAAATTATCTTTTAATAAAAATTGCGGCGCTGCGCTCATAGCACGACGGACGAAGGATTAATAAACTGTCTTTTATACTGTAATACGATTTGGGTTAAAATCCATCTTAGTGTGGTTAAAAAAATGTAGAAATGATTTAGCGTGAGCAATAAAGTCACATAGAATAAAGAGACCGTAAAAAAACTCTTTATTCTAAAATGTGACGGTCAGAAGCCAAATATAATGCAATTATGGCGGGTAAGCAGTTGACGTGGAACACTTGCTCAGTACGAATAAAAGAAAACTTATTAAGTATTCAGTGTTCTTATTGTGAAAATTGGTATCATAGTAAATATGCAGGGTTCAGAAAGGACCAGTTAAATGTAATAGTTAATAAAATTAGAAAAAAAAAGTATAAATGGAAATGCAATGAGTGCAAAAGTGAGGTTAGTTATACTCTTTGAGACAACGAAGAGAGTCCTGAGACCGTCTTGGACACTAATATTTTCTGATTGAATAGACACTAAATTTTTTGTCCAAATAACCACAAAAACCAGAATAGCAATAAGTGTGACATTAGTTCATTGTTTTTTATTCTCATTAGCAACTGTCCGCTAGAGGGCCACGTGTCCAATATACATGGTTTTTAACATTTTTTTTTTTGGGCTGGTAACAACTGTATTACCGTACTCAATTTGAACTATGACCCATTTAGATAATCACTGTGTGACTTGAAACATTTGACTTAAGTAAGAATACATTTCATTTAAATGAAAATCACTTATGAATGATTTATGATTGAAATTCATTGATAAAATAAAACTAGAAGCATATAATAAGAAATTTTACACGAAATACAGAATAAATATTGATTAGTGAGTAGATTAAGCAAAATAATCAGAAAAACTAATAAAAATGAATTATAACCTTTTCAAAATTATTGTAATAAATTTTTGGCGCCAATATAAAAATTTCTCCATCCGAAGGGATCAGAATAGAAACAGAATCAAGCTTTTTTGATGAGTTGAAGAGTGTAATAACCAAGATAAAAATTATTTGCTAAAAAGTGTAAAAATCCCATGTTAATTAAATGGGAAAAGTATCGTCACTTAGGCAGAGTTAACCAGCGTCAAAAAAATTTTTTCTTTTTTCTGAAATGGTTTTTAGGTCATAAACAAACAATTTAGACGATACCCAAATGAAAAAAGTCAACTCGGTAAATAACAGACGCCCTAATTATGATAATCAACCTATAAGGTATGTTAATGGAATCCCAGGTATAACAAGTAAAAACAAAAATTTTTGGAAGGAGTGGTCGAGTACAGGGACTCAATAAAGTCTATTGAATTTTACTATCAGAATGTGAGAGGACTCGGAACAAAATTGAGTGATTTCCTGAATGCTTCTGAATCTTGTACAACACCAGATATTTTATGCATCAGTAAGTCATGGTTAAATGAATCTATTAATGATGGATTGGTAGTGGATAGAGTTTTCAACATTTTCAGGAAAGATAGAGATTCCCGTACCAGTAATGAGAAGTGGGGAAGAGTTGTATTTATTGCAACAAAAATAAATCTAAAAACTAAACCAATACAAATAACATGCGAAGATTGGAGCAGGTTTACGACAAGATAAAGTGTAGTAAGAAGACTTTGATAATCGGCTGTATATACATACCCCCTAACTAACCTTGTAGACCCAGATTAACTAATAGGAATCCTGGGAGACACTGGAGCAAGAGATAGTGCAATAAAGTAGTTTAGGTCGCTTTTGAAAGACTGAGCTCTTAAGGTTAAAATAGGGCATATTGATTCTAGACCATGTGATGCAAAGTTGGGAGTGCCTCAGAGATCACAACTGGGTCCAAAATTCTTCATCCTGGACATTAACGATATAACAGAGGTATTGTAGTCCGATTATGAGTTATTTGCTGACGATATGAAGATTATCAGTAATCAAAAATGAGCAAGATATGAGGATATTGCAGAATAACATCTTCGAGTTATCTAAGTGGTGCAAAAAAAGGTTTGGTGCGGAACGCCAAGAAATGCGGTGTTATGGTCTTTTCACGGGATATAAGCATACAATTTTAAGCCCAATACTTTATCGCTAATGCGCGTCTGGAGTAACTAGCAGTGATGAAGGATCTAGGTATCTTAGTAGACAACAAATTGAATTTTATTAGTCAAGTAGATAATGTGATAGCTAGAGCAAAAAGTGTACTAGGTTGGAGAATAAGGCTGGGAAAAGATTTTAGGTAGTTATCAACCTTGATACAACTGTACATGACGCTAGTTAAACCCTTATTGGAAAATGGTACGGTTATCTAGTCACCTTATTATGCGGTACATATCGAGAGACTGGAGACTGTTCAAAATCTATTCATCAAGAGTATAGTCAAGTATTGGAAGTCAAAAAGTGTAGTGATGAATGCTGAGGATGTGAAAGCCAGCTTGAGGATCAGAAAATTATCCAAAAGACGTCTAATAACAGATTTAACCTTCTTTTTCAAGGCGGTAAATAATTTGATTGATTCTCCAGAAACTTTGTCATATATCAAGTTCAGCATCCCGAATAAAAATCTGAGGGAAAATAGACTTAGAAGTTCCATACATCGATAAGTCATTGATACAAAACGGTCTCAGGGATAGAATTTTTAAATTAGCCAATGAATACTCAAAATCGATAATTTTTTTTGGTGAGTCTCTTAACTCATTAAAAAAGTCAATTCATGTGGAGATGGAAAATAGAGTAAAAACTGAGTCCAATAATTAAGAATAATTAAGCTGTATAACTATTTAAGTTTATTTCTGTGGTTTATTCCTCAAGATCATTTGTTATTTCTTTTTTTGTTATTATTTGCACCGTGATAACGTGATTGTAAATTGTTTGTATCTTCCCTAATTAAAGACAATGATTTACTCAATGATGAATGAATATCTTTATAGTATTAAAATTAAATGGTTTTGAATCATTTTTTTTTAATCAGGAGCCATACCTTGGCTTTTAAATCACGACTATGTGTAAAATGGTAATATTCTCATTCTTTTCATAAACATATGACACAATATTGTAATATTATCATTCAAAAATATATATTAAATTGTGTAACTTTGTTGTAGGATTGTATGTAATTTTTTACTAAACTGTTTTCTTAGTAACGTAAGTCAATTCGGGTGTATTGTCTTAATTAAACGATTTTCTACAACTATTTCTTCAAATATTACGATGTTTATTTAAAATTCCAGAAGTTATAAACAAAGACAATTTTTTAAATTTTATTCTAAACTAAATTGTTTCAATGACTTAATTATTTATTGACATTATCAATTTGTGATTAAATGCATTCTTTTTTAAAAATCTACTATTCATTCTGGCTGCCAGATGGCATTTTTGTTCAAATTGAATTCTGTAACTTACCTTAAGTTTTGCCTTATCCCCATTTGGATTGGAAACATGGAATATGACTCCATCAAAATCAACGATAGTAACATCTGTTGACTCCTGCTTATGGCTGTAAAAAATATTTTTCATGAATAGTTAAGATTGACTTAAAAATGATATATGATGAGAGCTCAAAACAAGTTTGTAAGGATTTTCGAGTTGTTTTTTTTTAACTTCCCGCTAAGAAAATTACAAATTTTCAAAAATTCGGGAAGTTATTGGTTTCAGACCGATTTTCGGAAACCGAGTTTTCATCAGATGTCGAAGTTTTGAGGTCCTAGGAAGCTATTCTGACCATTTTCAGAATGACGTCTGAGTGTCTGTAGGTGTGTGTGTGTGTGTGTGTGTGTGTGTGTGTGTGTGTGTGTGTGTGTGTGTATGTGTATGTGTGTGTGTAATCTTACTATAACTTTTTTCAGGGGACCACTAGTGTGATCGCCTGAAAAAAAATGTTTTTTAGGAATTTTTTAAAGAAAACTACTGCATGGAATATTTTAATGTTTTAAGGATATATTTGTAGATTTATAATCAATACAAGATCAAATTTTTGAACCAAAAAATTCAAAATTCAGCGAGTTATTCAAAATCTCCCAACGCTTCAAAAACAAAAGTTCCCTCACTGCTGCTACAGTGATAGCAAACTTTACAGCATGAAATAGAAAAAAAACAAAAAGTTTATTAAACTAAAAAGTATTTGCCGTACCGTGACCCTCGGGCTTCGAAAAAAATTGAAATTTAAGGTAGTTCACTCGCAAAACGACTTTTCTTTTGTTGGCTTTTCCGATAGTTTTACAGTCCTGAAAGATTTTGATACCGAAAGTAGCGACAATTTTGTAATTTTTATAAGTGAATAATTGCAAACAAGTAGGAAAAAATGATTAAAATATGCATAAAAATTTTTGACATGATTTTTTTTTCCTACAAAAATTTTATTTATTCTCTAAAAAAACACATTGTTTAATGTCTACTACTTTCACTTTCATGAAAAACTAATATGAGGTAATTGTCATTCAGAAAAATTAAAACTGATAAACAAATTTTGATATTTTTTTTTATAATAAGGAACTCAATAGTTAAAATAAATATCAATCTATTAAAATTGCTGCATGCAGTAAAATGTCATAAAATTTATTTCTCAATCAACCATTCAATAAAATTTTTTCAACAATAAATAAATAAATCAATAATCCTCAATTCTCTGAAAAACATTTATAAAAAAACTATATTAAAAATACATAAAAAGTACATAAATATATATAAAATATGTATAAAAAAGAAATTTTTAATAGCTAACTTTTGGCCGATTTTTGTATATATTTTAAATGTAATTTAAATATATTTTAAGGTGTATAAGAAATACATGTTTGACAATATATAAAAATTATATTAACAATATATTTCAAGTATATAAAAAAGTATAATTATAACAACATAAAAAATATATTTTTAATTTAACCAACAACATAAGAAAAAAAAAATATAATAAAATTATATATTTTTTATATATTTGAAATAAATTTCTTTTATATTTTCATACATGTACTTTTCATATATTCCGAGATATAGGGAAAGGGGAGGCAAAATAGGGTACCCCCAAAATTTTATAAAAAAAAAAAAAATTACATTTTTTAAATGTTTTTTAAACCTTCCAAAATCACTTTTGTAAATGTAATTGACCATTGTTTTGAATTTTGTTTGTTAAACTTTTTAAAAATCGAAAGTGTCAGTCAAAAAATGTTAATGACTTGTTTTATGATAAAAACCATTAAAAACTTTTTAATTTTTCCTTCCATCTAATAATTATGTGAAATGTTATTTTTCTTTATGTAAATTATTTACAAGAAAATTTAATTTAATCAAATTTATTTTATATCCAGAAATTTTTTTTTTCTTTTTACCTTTTTTTAGAAGGTACCCTATTTTGCCCGCAAAAATGAAAATTTTTTTTTTTAATGGCCACTGAAAACTTTTTCTAATATTTACTTTGGATATCATTGAAAAAAAAAGATTTACTGTATTTGAGTCCTCAATAACTTAGTATTTCCTTAAGTACCCCGTTTTGCTCCTCCCAACCCTTTTTAAATATATCTGAGTTACATTCAGAATATGTAAAATATATACGAAAATCGGCTAAAAGTTAGCTATTAGAAATATAATTTTTACACATATTGTATATATATTTATATAATTTTTATGTATTTTTACTATATTTTTTTCGCACTAAAAGTACATATTTTTTATATTTTATTATTTATTTCTTTTGTAATTTTTTTTCACGGAGGACGTTTCAGGTAATAAAAAAAAGAGTTTTGTATTTCATTAATGCGTTTGAATATTCCAAAAATAATAAATTTCGATAAAATTTTTTTTTTATTGTATTCATTTATTATGGATACACGCAATTAATGAAATATTTAACTTCTTCAATTACAAAAGTACATTGCAGGTAAAAAATAAGTAGTCGTAGGAAGATGAAATAAAATTTAATCAGTGGCACTAGTTCATTGTGGCCAGAAGGTATCCAATTAGTTCAAAGTCATTTGTATTATCATTGAGCAAATCATCTGATTGACTCGCCACTATAATATATTGAAGAAAATAAAAAGTTACTTAAAACAATTGAATAAAACTTTTCATTAACAAACATTTACGAAATTGATTGAAGATATCAATGATTTCCATGAACTAAAAACAGTATTTTTTTCAAATTCAGTTGTTTTTATCACATACATAGACGACTTCAGCTCCATCTCTGTTTTTTTACTGTAATCTCACGTTTTATTTCATCAAATACATCGTTTTTGACAGAAATATTTCGATAGTAAGCCTAAAACCGTAAAGTTTTTTATTCAAACCACCCGGTGAACTTGTTTCAATTCCCATGTTTTTAAATCAATTGAAATTCAGTTGACTCAAGTGCGGATAGGCCAAGTACACAGCGTATTTCAGAAGAAAGCACCATTTTTATCAGTGTAGTACGTTTATGAAATATCGTCCCATACAGTTATGGTAATGATTACTTGGAGTTATAGGATATAGGCCCATATATTCTGGGAAAAGTTCCCATAAGTATGGGAACTACTCCCATCATTATGGTAACAGTTCCAGTAAAAGAAGTATGGTAATCGGTACCATAATATTATGGTAGCGATTACTATAATATTATAGTAATGATAACCCTTATTAAATTAATCGATTTAAACCGATTAAAAAAAAAATTTTTACATACTTTTTAATGCTTTTGAATCACCCTTCTTATAAGCTCTCAACATTGCAAACCGTTTCTTTTAATCAGGAAACTATAATATATATGGGTGCCATTCTTGTAATCAAAATTTCAAAAAAACCGGTTGCCATGCATTATGGGAACTATTCCCATAATATATTGTAATTGTTACCATAAATTTTTCTCCGTGTAGTGGTCCCCCTTAACAAACATTTAACGACAAGTATTGTGGCTACTAATAAGCAAAAAAAAAAAAAGTACCATAATGACACACCCTAATCTACATTGTTATTGCTATGAAACATTGAACAAATTTAATCTACATAACTTCAAACTTTTTTTCCCAGGAAATGAAACTTCATTGTTGTCAAACAATAACACTGCACTTGAGATTAAATTTATATACTTAAGAATAATAGAAACTCAGGAACAATATTCATCTATTCATTTCTCTTTACTTATGATTTATTGCAAAAGGTTCGTACTTTTTAGTGACTTCTCGTTAGCTTAGTTATGAAATCAATTATATATATAAGTAAAGAATCATCATAAACAAATATACGATTTTGAATAATAATATGAGCAAGTTAAAAAAAAATATTATACTCACCCTGAGAGCGAATTTTTAATTTTCGATTGTAATGTCTCTTCTAAAATTCGATTGTTTATTTCGAGAAAAATCATTGTAATGAGTAATTCAGCTTTATTAATAATAATTATAGAAGTATAAAATTTTTTATAAAATATTTTGCAGTAAAAACGAAATTTTATATTTTATACACACTAGTAGATTAGATTAAAATGACAGGTTTGGAAGTTACTCATTAAATTGAGGTTACTCATTCGACCGATCTAAACACTATCTATACAATTATCTTTTTGACGTTGGACAGGCTAACCGACATAAATATACAAAGTGTATATAAAACTAACATGTGATATCACAAATGACTAAATTCTGCCACTCGGATAGCCACTGTTTGCAAATTGTCGTCAACTTGGAAATTCGGCTTACTGTCGGCCTGATAGCCACCCTAACCGTAAGTTAACTACAAGCTACTGCCGTATTTTAAAGGTAACTTAAAGGAAAATGTTTGAGAGCAAGCAGTTACCTTTAAGTTGACAGTAAATTGTCTGCAACTTTCTATTCAATTTGGCTACAAGTGTTACTGTCAGACAATGACGTTAAGTTGATTGAAAGTTTCACTTCAAATTGACGGCAAGTTCTTCTGTCAAATTACAATCAGATGTTAACTTACGGTTAGGGCGGCTATCAAGGTAGCAATGAATATTACCGACTTTTTTTTTTAAGTAAAAAGTCACCTCTAAATTGAGCAAAAATTAACCGCAAATTTTTCTTTACAACTTTTGCTGATAAATTGGCGGTGAATTCGGGCAGCAAATTTACGGTAATTTCAATGTCAAATTACTGTCAATTTCCAGCTAAAGTGGCTATTAGAGCATAGAAAACAGTAATCTTGTCACATGCGGGCCATTCCGTCTCTCCCTCGGTTGACTCTGGTCGAATCTACGGTAGAAATTTGACATCAACTTGACTGCTAAAAGTTGACGGATAAAACGTTAAAGACAACAAATTTTACAATTTGTACGATTGTTCACTGTGTGCGAGTTTCAAATTTTTTAAGTTTTATATATATGTATATATATGACCGTTAAATTCATAAACAATTTTTTCATATAATGTGAATAGTTGTCATTGACTGTACCAAAGTTAGCATCATTAGTTCAAATGATAAATTGTCTTGATTACTAAAATATTATTATTATTTCTTTCATTGTCTTTAAATATCTACACTTGTACGAATATATATGTATATTTACTCTGATCGGTACTTATTATTGAAGAATAAATTAACTGGTAATGTTTCGCTAGTTACATGAACCAGCATCTTCAGATTATTTATCCACAAATTATATTTGAATTGAAATTGTAAGTAGAATACACAAAATGATTTAAACTAGTAATTAATTACCACACAGAGATAAAGTTCTAATAATATTTGTTATTTTTTATATAAAAATTATCTACACGGAAAGAAAATTATGGAAACGGTTCCTATAATTCTATAAAAATTTTTTCTCTATCAACATAGGAACTTTGACCATAAATTATGGTAGCAGTTCCTATAATTATAGGAACCATTCTTATAATTATAGAAACCATGCCTATAAATTATAGGAACCATTCCTATAAATTATAGGAACCATCCCTATAAATTAGAGGAATGGTTTCCATAATTATGTGAATGGTTCCTATAATTATGGGAATAGTTCCTATAATTTATAGGAATGGTTCCTATAACTATAAGAATGGTTGCTATAATTTATAGAAATTGCTCCTATAATATTATGGGAATCATTCCCACAATATACAGGGTGTCCCAAAAATAGTGTAACAGAGGTATATAGCGTTGAAGAAAAAAATATTTAGAATCTAAAGTTCCTGAGCCATTTTTGCGAATTAGCAATAAAATTTAAATTACAGCTAATTAAAGTTGACCATGTATAGGAATGAAACTATATTTTATAGGAATAATTCCCATTAATTATAGGAACCATTTCCATAATATTATAGGAATGGTTCCCGTAATGCTCTTAGAATAGTTCTTATACCATTATGGGAACCATTCCTATAATAGTATGGGTATAATTTTTATATCACTATGGGAACTGTTTCCATAATGCAAAGTAAAAGTTCCTATAACTTTCTTTTCGTGTATTAAGGAGCTTGAAAAGAGTTTTGCCTTGATCTACGAAAATTTCATATATCAGAAAAATACATGATAGGAAAAATTAAGTTGATTGTAATTTTTTTTATTTTTCGTCGCCGATATTTTTCAATCAATTAACCGATTTGGATGTTTAAGGCGGCATCCAACGCATTTTTCAGCCCCTAACGCTAACGAAATTTTAGAGTTATCAGTTCAACGATTCTGATTTTCTTCGAAAAAATCATTTTTTTCAAATTTTTATGATATTCTAAATTTAGCCGTGCTGATCCTCTTTCAAATTAACGACAGATGTATGTCAAAAATTTTGTTGTTTTTAGTTTTCTGACTATAATATGAGTGTCAATCGACAAAGAGTTCACCACAAATTTTCGCTATTCACTTTTTGCTAACAATTTGACGTCTTGTCTGATTCCGACCGCAAATTTCCGTCAAAGTTTAATTTTCAAGTTGATCAAGATTATTTTTTCATCAAATTTGTCCTAAAAATATTCTCTAACTTCACTACAAAAAAAAATAAGCTGTGAGCCAATAGAATTATTTTAAACTTGGAAATGATTGGGAGACTTGTGAAAATGTTTCGCTACTTTTGATTATAGATGGGGCGACTCAGGCAACAATTTTCTGGCACGTGAGCGTGTCGTTGTCATGTCAAGTGTGGAACGTATCTTAAATATACATAACTTTTTTCCTGTTGGCGCCAAAAAGTGTATACGCTCAACTTTTTACCACAGTATTGTATTGTTCGGCGTGGGTGCATTGAATTAAGTTGTATAAAAAAATAATTGAGTTTTTACAAGAATTAATTATCTTTATGAAATTTTTTTAAATTCGAAAAAATGACTCTCAAAGGCACCGGAAAACTGCATGTTATCAAACGTGGTAAGTATTTATCCGCCTTTTCTTTGTCATCAAAATACGCAATTAAAAAAAATATATCTTGTATATTAATTTTATATTTTAACCAAAATTTATTGCATATTTAAAATAATCTTTTATTCCAGATGGACGTGAAGAAAAAGTTCATTATGACAAAATTTCCGCTCGAGTGAAAAAACTTTGCTATGGGTTAGATATGGATTACATCGATCCACCAGCAATAACATACAAAGTCATGCACGGAATATATCCTGGCGTAACGACCGTAGAGCTCGATAATTTAGCAGCAGAGACAGCAGCAACTATGACTACTCAGCATGCTGATTATGCCATTTTAGCTGCAAGAATAGCTGTCTCTAATCTCCACAAAGAAACAAAGAAAAACTTCAGCGAGGTTATTCATGATCTATACAACGCCGTCAATCCTGTAACAAATGAAAAAATATCGTTGATTAGTAAATATCATTACGATATAATCCAAAAACATGCTCGGGCATTAGACTCTGCGATAATCTATGATAGAGATTATAATTACAATTATTTTGGGTTTAAAACTCTAGAAAGAAGTTATCTGCTAAAAATAAACGGGAAAATAGTGGAAAGACCACAGCATATGTTGATGCGAGTGGCTGTTGGAATTCACGAGGAAGATATTGATCGAATTATTGAAACTTACAACTATATGTCTCAGAAATATTTCACTCATGCATCACCGACACTTTTTTCTGCATGTACTCAGAGACAACAAATGTCAAGTTGTTTTTTGCTCACGATGATTGAAGACAGTATACCGGGAATTTATGAAACAATGAAAAGATGTGCGTTAATCAGTAAAACTGCTGGTGGTATTGGTCTAAGTGCTCACAATATCCGAGCTGCAGGAACTAGGATTAAAAGTAACAATGGAGTTTCCAACGGTCTCATTCCTATTCTTCGAGTTTTCAATAACACAGCGCGATATGTCGACCAAGGCGGTAACAAAAGACCTGGAGCATTTGCTATTTATTTAGAACCCTGGCACGCGGATATATTTGAATTTCTGGATCTAAAAAAAAATACCGGCAAAGATGAGCATCGCGCTCGTGATTTATTCTACGCATTGTGGATCCCAGATTTATTTATGACCCGCTCAAAAGATGATGGGGTATGGAGCTTAATGTGCCCTAACTTATCTCCTGGACTTGACAACTGTTGGGGTAAAGATTTTGAAGCACTTTATACTAAATATGAGAAAGAAGGTCGCTATGTACGTCAAGTTCCTGCTCGTGAATTGTGGACTGCTATCTTGAAATCTCAAGTTGAAACTGGTACTCCTTATATGGTGTATAAAGACCACTGTAATCGTAAATCAAATCAACAAAATTTAGGCACCATAAAAAGTAGTAACCTTTGCACTGAGATTGTTCAGTATACCAGCCCTGAAGAGGTGGCTGTGTGTAATTTAGCTTCAATTGCAGTCAACATGTTTGTTAATACTGAAACTAATACTTATGATTTCGAAAAACTTAAACTCGTAACCAAAATTGTAACAAGAAATTTGGATAAAGTTATTGATGTTAATTATTATCCAGTTCCTGAAGCAGCAAAGTCTAATTTCAAACACAGGCCTATGGGTATTGGTGTTCAAGGTCTAGCGGATGCTTTTCTATTGCTACGGTATCCATTTGAAAGTGAAAAAGCTCAGAAACTGAATATTCAAATTTTCGAAACGTTATACTATGGTGCATTAGAAGCAAGTTGTGAATTAGCTAAAGAGAAGGGAGTCTATGAAAGTTATCATGGTTCGCCTGTCAGCAAAGGTATTCTTCAATACGATATGTGGAATGTCACACCAACTGATCTTTGGGATTGGACTGAGCTGAAGAAGAAAATCGCTGAACACGGTGTAAGAAACTCGCTCCTCATAGCGCCCATGCCGACCGCTTCAACAGCACAAATTTTAGGAAACAATGAGTCTACAGAACCGTACACCACAAATGTTTATGCACGAAGAGTATTATCTGGTGAGTTTCAGATTGTGAATCCTCACTTGTTGAAGGACTTAAGTGAACGTGACCTCTGGGATGAAGATATGAAAAATGAAATTATCGCAAATAATGGATCAGTGCAAAATATTAAGAGCTTTCCAGACGAACTGAAACCTTTATATAAAACTGTTTGGGAAATCTCTCAAAAAACTATTCTGAAAATGGCAGCAGATCGAGGTCCTTTTATCGACCAATCGCAATCACTTAATGTTCATATTGCTCAGCCGTCGGTTGGAGTATTAACTTCGATGCACTTTTACGGATGGAGTATTGGTTTGAAAACAGGAATGTATTACTTGAGAACTAAGCCAGCTGCTAACGCTATTCAATTTACCGTCGATAAAAGTAAATTATCAACATGGAAGGAAGAAAAACACGTAAATGGCGTTAGTAAAAATATAAGTAGTGACACTAATGTATTGTCTTGTTCACGAGGGAACGATTCGTGTACTAGCTGTAGCGGATAACTTATGGGTATTTATAAGAAACGATGTGTGGGTGTTATACTGAAACCAACGAAAAAATTCTTTATGAAATTATATTTTTATTAAAAATTTCATTTACAATGCTGAGAACATGCATTCATTTTCTAATTAAATCTAATGATTACATGACGTTGTCAATAATATTTTTTTTTCTTTTTTATCATTAATAATAAAATATTTGCACCTAAAAATATAACTTCCTTTTTTTTTTATTATAAGAATCATTTCGATCCACTTTCACTTTTTTAGTATTTTGAAATAATCATGATTACTTTGTAATATATAATTATATAATTTTTTTCTGTGCCCTGATTCAGAAATCTAATTTGGAATAATTCAACCCATGTTAGAGTGTATACCTATACATAGTCAATTTTGCCAACTTTGAATTGTTTTGGATCGTGTTTGAATCATTCCAAATTAGATTTCTGAATTAGGGTGCATAATCATATAATTATTCACAGAAAAAAAAAAAGATTTTTTGGCGCGAATAATTTTTACTTGACCCAAGAAACTTTTTGAATTATTTTTGAGGCGAAATGAAAGTTCTTGGGCCAAGAAATTTTTGCTAGTCCTAAGAAAATTTTTGTTACGCTAAGTGATTTTTTTTTTTATGTAAAATAAGATGTAAGCCCCTATACCCGCTCAATACCATTAGTCGATCACTTTAACTGTTTAATGTGTTTTATCTAAATTTTATTAAAAAAAATTATTATTGATAAATAATTATTTGTGAATCTAAATATATTAAAATATGGTGTATGAAATTATTTTATAATAGATTATAAATTTAAAATAAGTGACTGTTTTCAAAATCGCGCTCAGTCGGGCAGTTTTTACTTTAACGTTCATTCGTTAGATTAAATTTAGGTTACGTCAAATTTTTTAAGAATTCTTGTAACTCATGCTATAATTTCATATAATGAAAGAATAAAGTTAGGTAAAAGTCCCTATAATGAGCTAACAAGACCATTAGCGGGACAGTTAAGGGAATTTCGAAGTTTCAATAATGAATTTAGTTATACAAAATCGAAATATTAACTTACAAAATTTTTATTCAAGTTTAAAAAATTCCAACTTCTCATTTTTATAATTGACCAAAACAAGTATTTATTGATCTCGTTACCATATAAACAATAATATAATTAAGTATAACACAAATAAGAAAACAATCAGTAATTCGATGTCTTTAAATTTCTCAAGTTCAATTTTATCCAAATAAATACAATCAACCTTATCCTTCAAGTGTGAGATTCGGCACAGTGGGTTGCAGATCATCAGACCTCAGATTCAAAGGTCTCGGGATCGTACCGACAAGTCGGCGAAATTTTTTTTTTTTTTTTTTGTAATAAAATTTGTGGATACATCATGGGACCATGGTGGGTACACCGTGGACCCATGATAGGTACACTGTCTAATCACCATGGATACACGGTGGGACCACGGAGTGTACACCGTGAAATTACGGTGGGTACACGTTGGGACCATCGTGGGTACACCGTGTAATTTCGGTAAGCGAACTGTGTATAGACGGTGGTAAACAAGCACAAACCCACCGTGTAACCACGGTGAATCTACCGAAATTCCACGGTGTTTCTACCGTGATTTAAAACCGCTAGAGTTGTTCTAGAATGATATCAATTTATCTGTCGTTTTCTATCGATTTCTTCTTAATAAAAGAAGCTGAACTAGAATATTTATAAAAATTATGCATTTTTTATCTATTTTGACTTTTATAAGTATACTTAATATTCAATACTTATTTTTCAGATGATTGATATCAATTAGTGCAAATTTTTTTTTGCAACAAATTGTTCAAATAATGCAAGCTTTAGCAGAAATCAATTGATAACTTTCAATCGTAGTTCTGCCATTGGGATTATTACTTAGTGCCAAAATGATAGTGCTTACTTTAAAGTCTTAGCTCTCAGATAAAATAATTTTATAACTATGGAGTTAAATACTTTATTCATTCTACTTATAAACTCGATCGTTCTCGTTAATGGAAAAAATATCGTATTGATAATTGCAGATGACTTGGATTTGGTACTCGATGGAATGGTGAGTGTTAATTTCAATTATGATATTGTTGTCTAAAGTGGTGAGTTACGATTGAAATTGTTTCTCGTTGAGTCAACTGGAAAATGTGATCGTGATAACAATAGAGAATAAACCGTTGAATATCAAAGTAAAATTTTTCGGTCGGCTTTCACTCAGGAACTGAATTTTATACTTTATTCTTTAAATAAGACTTCGGCTACTGATAAACTAAATTCTTGAAGTAAAACTCCTTTAGCGAGGGTTGAATTTTAAATTTTTGTCCCAGTTAGAGGATCAATATTAATAACTATAGAATTATTTTATGATATAAAAATTCTAAAACTTCTTCAATTTAAACATTTCTAAACACTGCAATGTTCATGTAGTACGGGTATTTTGACATAAAAGTTTTTTTTAGCTCATAAGTTTCTTTATTTGTACGTTATGAAAACCTAAACGCGTCTTTTAAATTTAAGTTTCTCTACACAGAAATGCAGTTAGCTTGAACCAAGAAAAATATTCTTGATACAAGAAATTTTTTTTTTAACGATTCGGAAAATCAAAATTTTCTTACACCAAATAAATAATTATTTTGAAATTTTTATCATGAATCAAAATTTTTTTTCCTCAAGTTAACATATTTTTATGCTTCAATCGAAAAATTTTTACGTGTTTCAAGAGTTTTGATTTCTTAATAAAAGAGATATTTTATTGAAGAAAGCCGTGTCAGGTTATTGTAGCAATATTGCATTTTTTCATTTAAAAAAAATCGGTCTGTCAGTTGACCCTGCGGGCCAGCCCCAAAACTTCCCGCAGTTTTCGAGCTCCTTGAGCTCGAAAACATTCTCGAGAATACATTTTCGAGCTCGAAAATACTTTGGTATGCCTTTGTTTTTGAAAAATAACGATTTTTACCGATTTTTCTCCAACGATATCTCTTGAACGAATTCATCGATTGCAACGGTTGAGGTGGAAATCGACGCATTTTATTGAGTTCTAGAGCTGATCAAATTTTAAAATTGATTTATTGAGTCGTTTTTGAGAAATTTCAAAAAAACTAAAAAAAAATTTTTTTTTTAATTTCGTTCACGGTTTCTCTTGAACGAATGAACCGATTTTGATGGTTGAGGTGGCATTCGACGCGGCTTATAAAGTTTTAGAGCTGATTAGATTTTGGAATCAGTATATCGAGTGAATTAAAAGTTATTAAAAAAAAACATTTGTAAAAAAATTTTATTTTTGAAATATCTCCGAATGTACCTTACCGATGAAGCTCAAATTTTCAGCGCTTATAGTAATTAACAAGCCGCGTCGAATGACACCTTGACGATCGAAATCGGTTCATCCGTTCAAAAGTTACAGAATATTTACATACGTACGTACATTCATACATACATACATACATACATACATACATACATACATACATACATACATACATACATACATACATACATACATACATACATACATACATACATACATACATACATACATACATACATACATACATACATACATACATACATACATACATACATACATACATACATACATACATACATACATACATACATACATACACTCGGACATCATCTTGAATTTAGTCAGAATAGCTTCCTAGAACCTCAAAACGTCGACATCTGTTGGAATTTCGATTTTCGCAAATCGGGGTGAAAACAATAACTTCCCGAAATTTTTGAAAATCTTCGATTTTCTTAACGGGAAGTTAAAAAAGTTGCTCAAACCGAGAGAAAAATTTCTTGGGATGAGACAAAATATATATGGAGGAGAGGGAAGTCACTGATGGTGCTAGACAGCAGCAGCGAGAATAGTTCGGTGCTCGCCACTAGATAGCGCCTACCACTTGTAGTGTCCCTGGTAAGACACTTATTTCAGAAGTTTTATACTCCAAACTTGAGACTATACTGGCCCGGGTACTCTTCCCTCATTTGACAGAGTGAAAAGTACTTTTTTTGATGATAATATTGTACATCCTATATTACATAATGACAAAAATATTTATTATCAATGTTTCCATAAATAATTTATCTCTGAATTTGAACTTGAACTTAAAAAATAAATATTTTAATCAAAAGTCTATAGAGTCTCTACTATATGATTAAAATTATATAAGTGACATAATACATTATAAAGCAATATATTTATATATAAACTTATATAATTATATAGAGCCATTTACCATTAATAATTATATATAATTTTTTTTACCCTGTACTGTATAAATTTCGTATAAACACCTTATTACAGTCGGACCTCGTTATAAGACTATATTGCTGTCTTTTTTATAAATCAGGTATCGCGATAGTTTGAGAGAAAAACTAATAGTCTTATAACGAGGTCTTACTGTACATCAGTAGAATTGTCGTGTGAAGTCGGTAGAAATGCCGTATAAATTCAGTAGGAATGACGTATCATTACGGCAACAATATTATATTATTACGGTAGAAATGCAGTATTATTACAGTACAAAAGCCGTATTATTACGGTAGAAATTTCGTATTAATATCATAGAAATGAAGTATTAATATTATAGAAATTCCGTATTAGCTCTGCATAAACGCAGTAGAAGCTCTATAGGAATGCCGTAATTAAATTTAACAAATATACTGTATAAATACGGTAAACCTACTTGCTATCGGCTACGTTTATGCTCTTTTATTCCTCCATCCACTTTACCCCTTTTCCGTCCTCCTCCATTAGCTCTTCCCACGTTCCTTCCCACTTTCTAATCTCCTGATGTCTTCCTGTTAGGTGCTCTACAATATTCGGGTACCCCATCCGTTACCAGGTCCTTATACCTTGGGTTAAACTCAGACTCTTTGATTTTAGCCATTCTTTCCTGTTTCTAAACATCTACATCTCTGCTTAGTTTTTATGGCTCCTCATTTACTAACTATTTGATCGATATTTTTGATTGATTGAGAGGTTAATTATTTGGTTGTTTTTGTTATTTAGACGCCACTTCAAAATACACGGAACATCATAGGCAATAATGGGGCAACTTTCCTCAATTGTGTAAGTTATTTGTTAAATACTTGTTTAATGATAAATATTTTTCATTCATGTTTTTATCCACTGTCCTAGCGGTTTCGTAGTAACGTTGAAAATTGCGTGAGTTCATTTAACTGTCAACGTTGTTAATAAATTAGATTTCATAACAAGTTCACTTGACAATTCGAATAAAATCATTTCACGCGCTTCTATTTCGCCGGAACATTTCGTTAGCAGCGTGAATTCACTGCGCAAGAATAATACGAAAAATCGTGAAGCGTTTCACGTTTTTAAAATTACATTACATAATGGTGTAAAGAGGGAAGTTTATGTTCATGCGCTCACACATGCGGGAATATATAAGTGAATTCACGTATAACAATTTTTTAAATTCTTGAGCAAGTCTGATCTCAAGATCGATAGGTGCTAGTTCCTTTTTCACGTACACTGTAAAAAATCACCGTGGTAAGTCCAAACGGTGTAGGTGTTAAAATCGGTGGTGTTAAATTTTAACACCGAAAGCGGTGCACGGAAAAAAATGATTGTCAATAATTGTAGTTCAACTTCTAATTATTTATGTTATGTTCAATAACTAATGTCGTTTCAATCAGTAAAATTATGATTTTAATGTTTAAACTGCTATAATTGACAGTTAATCGTTTAAATATACTGATTGACTATTTAAAATTACTACTTAAACCTTAAAAAACTACGAGACACTTGTCAAAAAAATGCATCTGTTATTAATTTCTCACGTTCTACTCCATAATATTTACTCAGATTCGGTCTAGGCGCGCTGTTGACGAGAATCTCAGTAATAGTTACTAATATTTTTTTCCCGTGTGTGAAAATAACGCCGCCGCCAGTGTAAATATTCTATACCGGTGTTAAAAAAAATTGCCCAGTGTATTTGCCCACGGTATTTGTGACTTTATACTTAACCGATTCTCTCGTTGAAATCTATATTTTTGTTAAATATGTGTATAATTAAAAAACATACATTTCAAATACAAAAGTATATTTATGTATAACAAGAATGTGAAAAAGCGACACAGTGCTCATTGTGCGAGTTAAATCGTCGATTCAATTTTTGTAACCACGTTGCCAAATGTACTGTTGTTACTGTAAGAAACAATTCATTATAGCATTATGATTTGGCAACGTCGCATTTCATTTAGCATGGGCGGCACAGTGCTCGCCACGCGATGAAAATCGTCGGGCGAGTTGATGCGAGTAACGAAAGGTTAATGACAAGTATAGTGCAAGCCTTACACAAGAAATTCGTGCCAGATTGTAACTCGATTCTGGCGGAAGACTATAGTCGAAAATAGTTGCGTATGGCTTGCTCAAAATCTGCTCAAGGCTTAAAATTGACCTTGAGCCTTGAGCAGTTCTTGAGCAAGCCATATGCAAGTACCTATTGTAATTTGCTTGTGCAAGAAATGCGTTAGACACTGATTCGTTGCACGTGTTCAAGATATCTTTAATTTTCTTGCATACGATACCATGAGCAAGACATACACAAATCTTGGCACAGGTTTCTTAATTGATACATGATTTTGCGAAAGACACATACGTAAAAAAAAACACTAGCAGCTATGGGTCTTACTCAAGATACTTACTCCAGAATCTTGTTCAAACACGTATTACTAAGGAAGTTTTCAAATATTTGCGTCTTGAAGAAGAAGAATTAGGATAAAAGGGAGTTGGGAAAGATAAGGAAAAGATCTTAATAGACAATTTTATTAATAAATTGATAAAAATAATTGGATAACCCGTGTGACGGCGTAACGTGCAGATAAATCATAATAATCTCTATTATTAAAACTATACGTAGAATATCATGTGATCGGGCGCTCCCAGCATGAATTTCAGTGTTCGGAAGAATTAAACATTTGAAGTAGGCATGCAAGAATGAAATAAATACTCTAATAATTCTTTTTAGTTTGTAGCATCTCCATTGTGTTGTCCAAATCGAGCGTCAATTTTAACCGGAAGATATCAACATAACCATCAGACTTTTAATAATTCGTTGTCCGGAGGATGTAGTAGCATGAAATGGCAAAACACTTACGAAAAACATACTTTTGCTACGATTTTGAAAACTCAAAAGAATTATAGAACATTTTATGCTGGCAAATATTTGAATCAAGTAAGTACGTGAACATGACGGTGAGTTGGCAAATATATTCATGTTCAACGTCACAATTTCTCTGGCGAATCCGTATTACGGTAATTTACCGCATTTTGCGGCATTTTTGCCGTAAGCAAAGTATATTTTTTTACTTTTACAATTTTTAAAGTGCAATGCTTCACTTTACGGTAAAATACCGCAGATTTGCCACATTTTTACGTTAAATTACCGCTCTCTTATTCCGAATTTGCGGTAAAAGTACCGTGATTTTGACAAGAAATACCATACTTTTGCAGTAAAATACCGTACATTTATCGTAAAAGACTGTACTTTACCGTAGAATACCGTATTTAATTTTAAGTTACGGCATTTTACAGTAAAATACCGTAATTCTTTTGAATACCGTAAATTACGGTAATTACCGTTATTCAGATCCGCCTGGGATTTTTACAACTTAAATTTCATTTTAGTATGGGGAAAATTCGGCGGGAGGACCAAATCATAAGCCAGCAGGATGGGATTGGTGGGCTGGATTGATTGGCAATTCCAAATATTATAATTATACGTTATCAGTAAACGGTTCTGCAAAGTTTTACGGTGATAAAATAAAAGACTATCTGACGGATGTCATAGTAAGATTCATACTTTTTTTTACTTTAATTGTTAACATTTTTCGAGAATTAATTAATATATTAATAGGCTGAAATGGCTGTGAGCTTTATTCGAAGTTCTAATAACGACGCTCAACCGTTTCTTATGGTTCTTGCACCTCCCGCACCACATGCACCATTTACGCCAGCAGTTAGGCACAATGATATATTTAAAAAAACAAAAGCAAAGCGTACACCTAATTTCAATTCCTCACCTCAAATGGTATGGTCAGTTGTTTGACAAATTTTTATCATACATTATACAATTAACTTTGAAGAGGTACGTTTTTTTACAGGATAAGCATTGGCTAGTTCGAATGCCTCCATCACCGCTACCACACGAAGTATTACCAAAGCTAGATTTCATTTTTAGACGACGTTGGGAAACACTTTTATCTGTTGATGATTTAGTAGTAACAATATACGAAACGTTAAGACTTCAGAAAGTTTTAAATAATACCTATATCATATTCACGTCGGATAATGGATATCACATAGGTAAAGATTTAATTTATACAACAACAGTTTATCCTGTAGGGATGTGATTTGGATAGTAGAGAAAATTCTCATGTCTGTTTAGAACTGATCAGACCTGCGGATTGAATATGCTTACTCAAGCGTGATCAAACTTGAGAAAACCTTGATATAGCTGAATGAACCTAAGAAAATTTGATCTATCAAAACAACCCTGATTAAAAGTTCCGATTGAATCCAATTGAATCTAATTAAAACTCTATCGAAATTCTATCAGTTTCAATTGGAAACAATTTTGAACTGTCCGAGGAACGAGAAATTGCGATATTATTTTCTAATTAAATTTAATTTGAAATGATTTGAGAGTTTAAATCATTTCAAATAATTTTAAATCATAAAATAATATTTCTTTAGTTTTTAACTCAATCTGATTTAAAATGATTCATTCCAAAATTTACACTCGAGAGTAAAATAATTCAGACAATTTGGAATGATTCAAAATGATTAAGAGTTACCTAATCTCAAATCATTCCAAATTAGATTTTTTAATCAGGATAATCAACAGTAAAAAAAAAAAGTCTTCCCCAGTAGTATATGGTCGGTAATCGAAAAAAATAGATGCGGAAAGAATAGACTGGAAAAAATAGACCCGGAAAATCAATTTATCAACTGACTAACGATTTCAGATGGAAGTTCATACTCTGACTCACTATTTGATCGTATCATATCTTCCGATGTCTCTCAATTCTCCTGCTAATTTGTTTCGTGAAAAAAAGACACCTACAGGAGGCTCCGCCTCCAAGATGAAAATAACAAGTTTCATTATTTTGCGAAGGTAACAACAGACGGGAAAAAAAGAATTTCTTCTAGCAATTTTTTATTGGTATATGTTTACCATATCACTGTTTTGATGGATGGATTTGAGGATGTTATCGTAAAAACCCGGGTTCGACTTCTGGCCTGTTTTTCATTTCAGAAATTATTTTCAATATAATCTTTGCGTTCATGAGTTAAAAAATATTGTCTTTAATAAATTTTATAATTAAAAAAAAAAAACAATCACAGTTTTATTGAAATATTATTCCTTTTGAATCTGAGTATCAAAGATAATGGAATAGGATTATTACCAGATTGAAAAATATTAGATATTTGTATCCGTTTGTTTTTTTCAGGTCGATTTTTGTAAGGTCTATTTATTCCGGGATCTGCTTAGATTGCAAGTTAATTCCTAGAGATTAAATATGGAGAAGGCATTGAGTATATCTGGATAGTATTATATTTCATTTGAAGTCTCATATGTTTATAGGACAGTTTAGCATGCCATTTGATAAGAGACAACCTTATGAGAGTGACATACGGGTTCCCCTATTGATTCGTGGTCCAGAAATCGCAGTATCCCAAGTCAGAACACCGGTCAGTAGTGTCGATTTATTTGACACGATTTTACATATTGCTGAGATCAAAGAATATTCCGATGGAAAATCAGTACTGTTAAAAAACGTTTCTCATGATCGAACAGTATTAATTGAGTACAAAGGAGAAAAATCAATCAATCACCACAATTCTACCTGTATGGATAATTTCGATTTGAATTTATACGTAAGATCATCATTTTACAATTTAATTAATGGTTGATATTTCACAGGTTACGTTTTTCTGATAAATGTTAATGCTTAATGATATAACGAATTAATTCAAATGTTTCTTACAGGGTTGTGATGAAAATATGGCGTGCAAGTGTGAAGATTCCACAAATAACACCTACTCATGTATAAGGAGATTTTCTAATAAGTACAACAATATATTTTGTATTTTCGAAGATAATCAAGTAAACACTTTTTATTGAAATCACACATGATGAGTGGAAAGAATGACTTGATTGATTGATATTTTTATTTTTACAGCATTATATAGAAGCATATGATTTAAATCAGGACCAATATCAAATGATAAACATTGGATATAAAATGAATCATGGTCGAAGACGTAAGTTTCGAAAACGTTTAAATCGAATGGTCAAATGCATTGGATCTGATTGCCTTTAAATAAAATCGAAAGTTTGATATTTATATATTGATATCGTATTTATTAATTAAGAATTTTATATTTGAGGTCTAATCATTGTTGAGCCTCTTTGTGTGCAACACTATAATAAAAACATAGTACAAATTTTTAATGACATTTTAACTTTTCGAAGAAAGAAATCAATAATTTTACGTCTATAATTTAATGTGTATTTCAATAGAATTTAATTTCAGATTTTGCAAATTTTTTGAATGAACAAGTTGTTTATTGTGTCAAATAAAATAACTTGCGGTCTACTTACAATACTTTTAAATTTAATATTGTCCAGAAAATTACTTTATCAAGTATTCTGGTTTCAAGTTCGATAGACGTTAGTGTCTTTTCCTATCTATGTGTCTTGCTGAAGATACTTGTGGCCAGATTTCAATAGCAAGTCTAGTGCACGCCTTTCACAAGAATTTCGTGCCAGATTATAATACTGAAAGAAGATTACAGTTGAAAATAGTTGCGCATAGCTTGCTCAAGATCTGCTCAAGGCTCGAAATTGACCTTAAGCCTTGAGCAGATCTTGAGCAAGTCATGTGTAAGTACCTGCCGTAAGTTACTGGTGCCAGAAATTCACCTGAAACTTTTCAACTGCACCGTATCTAAGATGTCTTCAATATTCTTGTGTACAATGCCTTGAGCAAGTCATGCACAAGTCTTGATGACGATTTCTTGCTACATGATCTTGCGTAAAACCCAAACGTAGAAAAAGACACTAGTGACGAGGAGTTTTGTTCGAGGCACTGGCACCATAATCTTGCTCACGCATGTGTTATTTGGGTAATCAGTCAATTTTTTGTGATCTGACCCAATATAAAAATAACGGTCATATCGCATGATGGCTCTGTTGAGGATTATGAATAATGGCGCGTGGAATATGATTAAAGGTTAAGTTTATCTAACAATAAATATAGAGTAGTGAAATATCAAAAGTACAATACAGGTGTGAGCGGCACAATGCTAACCGATGGCTTATAGCTTTAGACTGACTCATCAAGCATTATGTTCCGGATTATATACCCAAATACATTACAATAGAATATTCTGGAATATACTAAGTACACATGCACTTTGGGTTTATCCAAAGTGCATGTGTACTTAGGATATATACCCACTAACAGAGTCCAAGACTCTGGAAGTGGTCAGAATAACTTCCTAGGATCTGAAAACGTCGATATCTGAAGAAAATTCGATTTTTCAGAATCGGGATGAAAACAATAACTTCCCGAATTTTCGAAATTTTACAATGTTCTCAGTGGGAAGCTAAAAAAGTTTATTTAAATTCGTATTGACAATTGAAACTTCTTACCAGCAAAATTTATTGAGCTTTTGAACAAATAATTACAAATATTTTATTAACTTATCATTATAAATGAAAACTCAATAACATTTTCACCAACTTATGCACATGTGTTATAGCCAGGATAACATAACTATAGATGAACTCTAATATTCGATTTTTTATTATAAAATTCGCTCATAAAATAGCAAATACGCTTCTTTTTTTAAAACAGCTGCTTCGTCAATTTCCACTACCCTGAAAAAAAACTGCATTAGAAATTATCTGCTAAACGTAAATTATATTTTATATAGTTTACAATAGTAAAAAATTCGTTAATACTTTGAATCGGATGTGTAGTACCATCGGCCAGTTGGAATCAGGTTTTTGTTCTCTTCATTTACAAAAACTTCATTAGTATCATGGTGATTTTGATCTTCATCAATATTTGGAATATTTTTTTTTATCAAAAACGACCATCTGGAATCGTTGAAATCTAATTTCTTCCGAGTCTGCATTAAATAAAATTATTAATTGTATGGATTGATTATATTTTTAACTTCCCGCTAAGAAAATCGATGATTTTTAAAAAAACTCGGGAAGTTATTGTTGTCACCCTGATTTTCGAAAATCGAGTTTTCATCAGATGTCGACGTTTTGAGGTTCTAGGAAGTTATTCTGATTATTTTCAGATTGATGTCCGAGTGTTTGTATGTATGTATGTGTGTGTGGGTGTAAACGCTCTATAACTTTTTAAACAATTAACCGATTTGTTCTTGCGGCAATCGAAAGAGCTTGTTGGCTATCAACTTTCCTGAAAATTTCAGATTATTTGATCCAGTAGATTCGAAAATATTTGCGAATTACGAAAAAAAAAAAAAAAAAAAAAAATTAAAAAAAAGTTTTGTATCAATTTCTCAGAAACGACTGGTACGATCGGCTTCAAATTTTAATCAGCTCTAGAATTCAATAAAAGGCGTCGATTACGATATTAAAAGTCAAAATCAGTAGATTAGTTCAAAAGATATAGGCGTTAAAAAATTAAAAAAATAACATTTTAGTATTTTTCCCGGATAAATCATATCATAATGTACTAAATAAAATATGTCCGATATCATACCAACTCTTCGTCTTTATGGTCTCTTTTGATCATCATATAATGTCATCTAACTCGTTCTTTAATTTAAATCGTATTATCAACAAAAAACTGAAAAAACACAGTTTTTAATATTTCTCTCGGATATTTCATGTATTATTGCTCTGATCTGAGTCGAAACTCATTTAAATCTTAATTTATATTACTGACATTGATTTCTGCCTCAATACATTTATTTTATTGAACATAATCGGAAATAAAAAGTTAAAAACCGCTTCTTCATTAATGATTTCCGATTCTTAAATTTTCAAACTTTAACATAAAACGTAACTTATTAGAGCTTAAAAAGCTCATAAAAAAAAAAAAATTACATGTAAAAGCATTTTCGAACTCGAAAATATATTCACACTCATGTTTTCGAGTTCCCTGAGCTCGAAAACAGCGGGAAATTTTGGCACTGGCCAACCCACGTCCGGATTTTTTTTAACGATATTTTGATTCTGAAAAAAAAAGTATACACTACCTTTACATAAGCTACATAATGTCCGCCGTTAATAGTTCCACTGTGCTCTATTAATCCGTAAAGAGAATATAATTTTTGTTTTGCATTATTTTTACAAACTGGAGCCAAATCCAGCAGCATCGGAAAGGAAATGTGTTTGTCAGCTTTTTGATATCTATTGAATCTTTGAGATTGAAATCTTTTTAAATGAAGTATAAGAATGGCAGGTACTTGAGATATAAGATACTGCTTCGTACTTGGAGTGTAAACCATTTTTGGGTCAGGAGTTTCTTCACACTTTATTTTATTAATTCTATCAGTGCATACTTTACACTGAACTTTGTTGTTATCTGTTAATAGTTCGAGTGCAGTAAATTGATTTAAACAAGACTCTATTGAAAAAATGTTACCGTCAGTTTGGTAATGTGTTAATGCTCGAGAAGTTGATTCATCATCAGTAACGGACGTATTTGACAGCTTTTGTGCTAATTCATTAATATTATTCAAGACAGGGACATTAGTATTTTGTTCTTCACACAAGTTTTTTATTTCAGAATTAAAATGGTAGTCGTTATTGAAATCCTCCAGCAAAGATTCATTAAGGCTGTTTGTTTCAAACTCTGAAGGAGTGTCTGATTCTATTGTATAGTCAATATCATTTTCCAAATCAACTTGAATCTCAGCATCCTTTTCTTCTCTAATTTTTAAATTAGAATAATCGTTTTCATTGTCATTATGATTACTAATCAGTTGAGACATAAAATTATTATGAAGATTTTCAAACTCTTTAACGTTAATATCATTTTCCAAATCAACTTGAGTCTCAGCATCCTTTTCTTCTTCAATTTTTAAATTAGAATAATCGTTTTCAATGTCATTATGATTACTAATCAGTTGAGACATAAAATTATTATGAAGATTATCAAACTCTTTAACGTTAGTATCATTTTCCAGATCAACTTGAATCTCAGTATCCTTTTCTTCTTCAATTTTTAAATTAGAATAATCGTTTTCATTGTCATTATGATTACTAATCAGTTGAGATTTAAAATTATTATGAAGATTATCCAACTCTTTAACGTTAATAGTATTGCTTTGTCGATTATGTCTCCGGTTTTTTCTAGAAGCTATTTTTTCTTTTTTTAACTGATGCTTAGTTTTTTTATTATTTGAAAAATATTTGCTGGATGTTGTATCAACTTGATTATCATTTTTTTGTTTTAAATTAGACTGTGGCTTATCCATCATGACAGGAAGACTAAGATCCATAAAAAATTCACTTCGTTTAGAAGAATTTAAACACTCAGTACATTTAATGGTTGACTCTAAAATCCCTTGAAATAAAGTGTCTACACCTAATAATCTAGAATTTGCTTGATTTCCGTAAAATTTTATATATGCTTTACTTATAGTGTCTATACATTGTCTTTTTTGCTTATTATCAAACCCGATTTGTTTTAAAATAACAGATTGATATCTTTGGAGATCTTCATTTCTAATTAATTCAAGTAAATGTCGGAGAAGTTCATGGGAATCATGTTGATTACCGTCCGTACAATTTGTTGTTTTTTTTTTAAGTGCGTTAAACAAAATAGATGGTTTATACGTTTCATTACCATTTGAATTTTGCATATCGGTTAAAGTCTTATGGAAGATAGCAGTAAAATTACTGCAACTATCTAACGTACTTTCAATTGGTGGTAAAGTATGAGCACTTACTTCATTTTCGTCATTATTAACGGGAATTTTCAATTCACCGCCTGGAAGTATAAACTTTTCTCCTGGTCTTATCAAGTCTTCTAAAACTTTTACTAAATAAGGTGTTTGGGCCAAACATTGCAATACTGCATTCAAAAAACACGTATTCCCTAAATTACTCAAACCTCTGACCTTAGAAAAATTTTCACGTGATTGTTCATTCTTATTATCAATAGGAGACGTAATATAGCATTCCCGTGAATTTGTTTCGCTCGGTTTAGATGAAGCATTAGAACGTGAACACGATTTCGATGTTGACAACACTTTCATAGATTCTATTATTTCATGTAATTGTTTTTTATTACTGGCATCAAAAGAAATTTTACATTCATAGCAGACAACATTCCAGTCGAGAAGATTAACAGCTAAGCAATGGGAGTCACTGTGCGGTTTCTTATAATGCTCTTCAGCGTGGTTCTTAACTGTTTCACCACATGACTGATTACCGCACTGCAGACAAATAAACAAAGATGACAATTTGTCATTATCTATTTCAGTTGGATCAGAATGTAGATTATTGCATGCTGAACATTTATTATGAATTCCATCTTTTTTTAATATTTTACGGACAGATGATGCGTTAATTGATTTTGAAATATGTCGGCATGAATCTGCTAAAAAAGAAAATTTCATAGATCATCGTGGGCTGATTAAGAAAAGCGATTTGGAAAATTAAAAAAAAAATTTTTAATACTTTTTGACTCTCCCTGGTGGAAATTTTTCGGGCTTTTCTCTGAGAAACTCTGAAAAAGTCTTTAGAACTTGAGAACTGAGTATTTCAGAGAAAATTCCGAAAAATTTCCACCAGGGCTTCCATAAACTTTAAATTCTCCTAATTTTTAAGCATTCAATCCTTTTGAAAAGTTCCGAATCTCCCGCCGTTATTCAATAATTTTAGGAGATTAGAAGTTATTCAATTTTTCAAATACTTCGCAATAATTTTTAATTACTAAATAATAGTCGAGTTTTCTAACTGTTGAAAGAGTTGAGACGGTTCCAAAATATAAGATTTTTTTAAAATACTTTTAAATAATTTTTAATCACAATAATAATTGAATTCTATATTATCCAAAGATTTAGAAGAATTCAAAATTAACAGTTTTCAATTTTTGGATTTTTTGTCAACAAATCAATCATCAGAAAAAAAATGCACATGTAGAAATTCAAAAGAGCCGTAGTTGCATTTTTTTATAATTTATGGTTTTTGAAGAAATAAAAATGTTATTAAAGGTCGGCTAACTTCAGTATCATAATTTTAAATTACTTAGACATTTTTTTCAATAGTTAAATAATAATGGAATTTCTATTCATGGAGAGACTTACAGAAATTCAAAAGTAGTCAATTTTTTAAGTACTTCCAAATACTTTTAAATCACTAAAGTAATGAATATTTGGAACGATTTGAAATTATTAGTTCTGAAATACATTCAAACTTTTATCGATCGCTGAATAATACTGAAATTTTTGTTCATGGAAACCCTGTTTAAAAATATTGATTGAAAAGAATTAAAAATGATGAAATTCGAATCCTTTTAAATAATTTCAATTCTTTTGTTTGTATATATAGATATACAGTTTGTATTTTATTGAATACTTAGAAATATTTTTTAATTTTCATTAAAAATTCAAACAGATTAAAAAACAAAAATTTTTTCTTATCACTTTTTTTTAAACAGGGACAGTAAAAAAATACAAATAATATAAATAGAAGTGATAGTTCGAAAGCTAACCTGAGCTTATTCTCTCACTGACTGACTCAGATAAAATACTACTAATATCTGTTGCATCAGGTTGACGTTTTTTTTTGCCCATTATTTAATCTTTTATTATACAGTTGAAAAATGGTTACACGACAAAAAAATTTTCTGAAGGTAGAGTGACGTTTCTCTAGATTAGAAAAAAACCTTTGAAAATTACGAATTCATAAAATTCATTGGGTAGTTTGAGGTTGTGTTATCACAGAGGTTAAGAATCCAATCACATGTAATTCTCTGGATTCTCTCTGATAGCCACACTTTAAATATTGTTGCTCAGCAAGTTCTGCAGTGAAACATAATTTACGTCGAATTGTATAACAAGTTGTATATAAATTGCCAACAAAGGAAAAGTCCGAAGTTGACGGAAGTTTGACGAAAAATTCAAGGAAACTTTTGTAAGTAAACTTTTGCTAAAACAAACTATGCTATTAGGAATGCTTTTAAATAGTTGCAAGAAAAACTTGTACGATTACGTAAAATTCATTTTTAACGTCCCTATGGTGTACTTCTATTCGCTAAGCAGTATCATCCTTGATAACCAAGTTGACAGCAAGCTAACGACAATACTGCAGCAACTTGTCATCAATTTGACCGCGAAATTGGAATTTCTATAAATTGACCGCAACTGGTTGCCAAGTTTCTAAGAAAGTTGATAACAACTTGGAGGAACACTTACAATAGCTGAAAGTTGTCATCAATTTGAGCTCCACTAACTTATGATACTGAAGTTAACCGACGCCCAATCATTTTTGGTTTTGTTTTTAAACAATAAATTATAAAGAAAAAAATATTTGAAAAAATTGCACCTATAGTTTGTAAAATTTTCTACACCTGCATATTTTTATTTTTCTTTTTTTATAAATTCAATTGTTGAAAAAAAATCTTTAAATTGTTTATTGTCCGCTAATTTCAAGATCACACTGACTTAGCCCCTTATTTTAAATTGCTCTGATTTATTCTAATTGCAATCGTTTGTTGATTGCTTATCGGTCAATGTTGGTCTATTTATTAAAGTATTTTGTCAGCAAATTGTTTATTTAAAAAAAAAATTAATAAAAGTCAGACTATAATTTTCCCTTATTAAAAGAAACGATTTAAAACGATTAGAAAAAAAAATTTTAAATACTTTTTAATGCTTTTGAATACTTTTGGATCGCCCTTCTTATGGGCATTTAACATTGCAAATCGTTTCGAATTGTTTCTTTTAATCAGGGTTCTCCATTGAACCCCACTACTTCAATATTTTTTCAATTTTTTCATTTGAAACGCTCGAAAATCGTATATTCATGATTGCCAGTTCATTTATATTATAATTCATAGAATAATGTTAATTGAGTAATGTTATTATAAAAAATTAATGCTCATTGTAAGGATACTCCCTAATAGCACAGTTGGCTTTAGCAAAAGTTTACTTTACGAAAGTTTCCTTGAAATTTTCGTCAAATATCATTCAACTTCGGGTTATTCCGTTTTTGACAAGAATTTGCATAAAACTTGCTTTACAATTTGACGTAAATTTACTACTCGAATCCGAATGCAAATTTACTTTAAAAGTCGTATACAAATTACCGTCAAAAACGGAAAAGTCCGAAATTGACAGGCATTTGACGGAAATTTAATGGGAACTTTTATTAGGGTTTTTTTCTAGTAGAAAAAAAGTTACCTGTAAATTGAAGAAAAATCGCTAATTTTTTATTCTAAGTTTTGCCATCAAATTGTCGGCTAATTCGGGCAGCAAATTTAGATAATTTCAATTATCAAATTATAGTCAATTTCAAGCTAAAGTGACATTTAGGGTTATTTCGTACATCTAATAACATGGTGGCGCTACCTGTCAATACCTTATTGGCGAAATTTGAAAATCGGGTTTTTAATCAATGGTAACAAATAATTATTTTTTAAGTTAATTTTTAATCGGAAGATTTATTATCATTATACGAAAAAAAATCTTATTTCTATTGAAGACTACTAATGGCAATTTTAGTTTCTTAATTACATTTTTGTTTTAACCGGAAATTACCGACAAACGATTTTCTGGCGATTTAAATAAAAAAATAAAATAAATATTGAAGTAGAAGGGTTAAATGGAAAAAATTGAATGAGTGTAAATGCAGCAGACAAAAGACAATTTTTAAATTACATATAAAAAAATTAATAAATTAAATTGATAAAATAAAAAAAATACGTGTATTGATTGTAATATTTTCTGAGAGTTCATTTTTTAATTTTTTTGTTTAAACAATTTCATTTTATTATTTAAAAATTTTAAAAATTGTCAGATGTCCGCCAACTTTACTGTCATAAAAATTAAAATGAGTGTGAATGTAGCAGACATCAGACAAATTTAAAATTATAAATAAATAGAGTAAATAATTTAAAATATAATATTTTAAAAAAATGCACTCATTAGTTTTTTAATTTTTTAAATGCGCATTTTTTTTAAATTAAATTTTGTTAATTATTTAATCTATTTATTAATAAATGTTAATTTATCTGATGTCTGCTACATTCACACTCATAAAATTAAAGGCTAATTTTTATTTACTTTTTCATAATAGAGCAATTAACCCACAAACAACTTTGATAAACCAACATTGACTGGCAAACGAACAATAAACGATCGCTATTTGAATAAATCAGATCGGTTTATATTGAGTTGGTTTATAATGAGTCATAACAAGTGTGCTATTAGGGTGCAGTCAAAATTTGTGGGACACCTTTACCAACCTTATAACTAAAATTACTTATCTAGTTTTTCGGCAAAGTTCCTGTCCCCACCTGTTTTAGACTGTTTTCACCGGTGATAATGTTATCAAATGACTTTCTCATGTATTCTATAGGATTACATACTGTGTAAACTAAAATGTATTTTTTTAATGTATGTATTGAAATGGTAACTGTCATGGGTCATTCTATCGAATGAAAATTCTCTGAAAGCGTGAATTCTTCAGTCTGTGAAATTTTGTGGAATTATCAACAACCTATTTTCTAACTCTGTCTTTAATACTTCTGGCGTAGATACGATATTTCCCTGGTTCAAAAACATTATTTTAAATAATTTACAATGTTAAATGTCCACAAGGTATGATTTAATGTTATTTCATTTTGAAATTATTACGAATGATTTGAGTTCATTTCAAATCAGATTTTTTAATCAGGGTTAGAAAAGTTAAGTAACTGCTTCGTTTTTTAAAAAAATCTCAACTGTTCGATGAAAATGATCCTAAACTTAGCAAATAAAAATTTCTGAATTTTTTTTTTAACTATTTAATTAAGTAAAGAAAAAGAACTAAAAAAATGCGCACGTAGAAAATTTCAAAAACTATAGGTGCAATTTTCTGAAATATTTTAATTTTTAAATTTGTCGTTTTTAAAAAAATCCAAAAATTATTAGACGTCGGCTAACTTTAGTATCATTCGATGAAAATATTATTTTTTTATAATTAAAAATAACGGTAATTATAAATAATAATATATATTTTTTACAATAAACAGACCCCCAAAATGCAATCCAAGTGATAAAGTGATTTTTCTGGCCTTGCTTAAATTTTTTGTTGTAATGCATTTTCTTCTGTGAATCCTTTATCTATTTTTCCGTGTACTGTGTACTCTTTTTTTTTTTTGTATACTTTTTGTAGGATTTGCATATTGCATTAGTTTCTTTAAAAACGGGTTTTTATTTATTTAAAGGTAATTTCTCCTGTGAAAAAAGAATCAGATCTACGCAGGTCGTATTACAGTCGGACCTCGTTATAAAACTATTTGCTGTAATTTTTATAAACCAGGTATCTCAATAGCTTATGAGAGAAACTAACTAGATCTGACTTAATCTGCTTGAATCTACACAGATCGACTGAGGTTTACGCAAACACACTTTTTATACACGATTTAGTCTACGTCGATTTAATGTAGCTGACGTAGGTATAGTCATACGTAGATCTATGCATGTCCTAATTGAAGAAAACGATTTACTTAGTGATAAATGTATACCTGTATAGTATTAAAATTAAATTATTTTGAATCATTCCTAATTGTTTTGAATCCCCGGGTAAAAAAAATTGTATACAACTATATATGATCATATACGATTATATGCAATTCATCTCTTATTATATATATAATCCATATATAATTACGTACAATAATATGTAATTATATAAAATTATATATAATTTTTATATTCATCGCGTGCGAAATGCCAAAAAGGCGTATAAATTTTTTTTTTTTTACCAATTTACAAACATATTCTAAGCTTAAAAATGGAAAAAAAAATTCCTAAAGCAAAAAAGCTTATGTCTCAAATTATACGCCCTTTTGGCTTTAGGAACTCAAATATTTTGTGATCCAAAGCCAAAGGGCGTAAAAATTTTTTTTTCTAATCGTCTGTCAAACATTTTCTAAGCTGGAAAATGAACAAAAATGTCGAAGCCCAAAAAGCGTAATGTTCATTTAATCGGATTTTATGACAAAATAAATGTCTTATTATAATGCTTCAGAAAATGAATTATAATTTTAATTGAAATTGAAGAAACTATGAAATACTATTCGCTACTAAGGCGCGAAATTTTAAAAGGTTTGAATATATATTTTATATATATTATATATGAGTATTTTTACACAGAAAAAAAAGTTATCTGAAGTCAAGAAAATATTTTCGAAGACAAACGTTTTCGGGAACCAAGTCAAGATTTTCTTGAGCCAAGAGAATTTGTCTTGGTTAAAAAAAATTCGTCTTGGTCGGAGAGGATTTCTACTTTATCTGAGAAAGTTTAAGTCTCCAAAAAAATTTTTTTGGATCAAGAATATTTACCTTCAGTCGAGAATTTTTTTTTTCTGTGTATGTTATAAGCATTTAAAGAAGTTCATTTTTATTTATTTGAATCACACAAAATAGCTTGAGAAAGAGTATAGAAAAAATTAGGTGATTTTAAAAAATTTATGTACTTAAAGATCGGAACGTTTTTCATGGAAAAAAAAATAAAAATACAAAATTACACAAATTTTTTTCATTTTCTTTGCGTGAAAAACGTTTCGATTTTCAGGTATATAAAAATTCCACATCGTCAAATAAAACTGAAAAAAACCCACTTTGCCCCTTTCTACAGTTCAATTTTTCACCTTTCATATTCATTCTGATATTGCTTCATTGATATAGCATTATTTTCATGTTTTGTGATGAAAAAAATTTTTTTTTTATGCGCCCTTTGGGCTTTAGGACATAGTTTCCTTAAATCCAAAAGGGCGTATATCTTGAGATACAATATATATATATAGGGTGTTTCAAAAAAAAAATTTTTTTTCTTATGGTCTCAAAAGTTAGTCTTAGGTATGAAAAAAATCCTCCCATAAGAGCAGCTTCAATCAAATTTAACCGGAGCTTTTAATCAGGGATGCCCACTATGAAATGTACCTCTATGCTAAATTTCATTAAAATACTTTGAGCTGTATGAGTGTAGTTGAACGACGAACCCACAAACGTACTAACCTTCACATTTATAATATTCTAAGAATATATATAGAATTGTTCACTATATTATTAAAGGATTTTTTATCGTTAGTACAGGAATCAATCTGAAAAGTATTCGAATTACCATGTCACCTAAAAACGAAAATCATATGTAAAAATGTACTCTATTCACCATGAAGGTTTTTATCATGAGAAATATTTTTCAAATCTTAGACTTATACATCGTGAAAATCATACTTATAACATTTGATGAATAATCTTTTTGCGTGCATTGCTAAATATGAAACGAAATATAAAAATTCGATGATTTTTGAAAGTACAATTTAAAAAGTTGGTAAGTTATTTTCATCTTGATAATGCTTTTTGTTACATGCATTTTTGTAATAGATTATCTTTCTTAAAGGTTTTCTAATAGAATGATTAAACTAATGAGTTAGTCGAAAGAAATATGGGAAAGTAGACAATCTAACATGGGAGAAGATTTACACAAATTAACAATCATGATGAATAAATCTCAAAGACTAATAATAGGATTTTTAATATTATTATTAGTTGATATTATTTGGATATCTAGCTTTAGACTCACTCAGGTAAGACTGCATTTATTTAATCGTAATTAAATTTATTATCGAAAGAAAGACGTATCCACGTCGTATGTATTTCGAAAAATTAAAAGATCAAACAAAATTTGAAAATAAGTTGAAGAACAATGAAAAAAAATCTGAAAACCACCTGACCCTGCGGGCCAGCGCCGAAACTTCCCATTGTTTTCGAGCTCGAAAACATTATTGTCAATACATTTTTGAGCTTGTCAAGCTCCAAAATAGTGATGTCGCACATTCCATTGCAAAAATTTAAGTAGTAATCAATAATGAAGTAAATACATGTTTATATAGTAAAGACATGCAAACCTTCTCAATAAGACAATTTATAGATAAATTGAGAAAACTATAGATAGCCCGAACTGGGAATCGAACCTAAACCATGTCGGTATCGCACCGAGTGCTCTACCAGTTGAACTATCCGGTACTATACTATATTCCGTTCAATTTGATCTATAATTTATTGAGCCACACCGTCCATCGTACGGTAATACACCAATTTTATATAGAGGAAACCTAAACATGTAGTTGTTTTTTTTTACATTTATATCAGCTCTATCTTCGGAAATAATCAACCGATTTTGACGTTTGAAATGGCATTTCACGCACTCTCACTTCTCTTTTTTGAGCTTTTGATGAGCTCTGCACGATGATTTATCGCTGAGTTATTGGTTATCAAATACAGAGTGACCCTTTGCAGCTTTAGTGACACCGTAAATACTCGAAACAAATATAGTATGTTGAGAACGATTCAGCGATGATTTTACCGAATCATGCCTTCGCGTTAGAAACTTGCAATCGTTTTTTTTTTTTCCACTTACTTTAATCTGTTGTTCTCAAATTATACGAATAGGTCAACAAATTTATGTTGTTCATTTCATTTTTTGCTTCTGCACACTAAGTTATTTAATTTGTCTTTTATTTATTTTATTGCAGTATATTTATTTAGAAACTGCTTTCGAAAAGCCGTTTTTTAGTACATACATAAATCAATCAATGTTGACATTATATCTACTGGGTTTATGTTTTTGGCCACCGTGGAGAGGCCAGTGTAGCAAGTCAACTACTTACACGTTTGTAGATCCGAATATAGAAGATGAAAATTTTTATTCGGAAGTCAATAATTCAAATTTGAGTGATCCGATATTCGTTCCAATAAAAAAACCGGAGAACCATGATCGATCGTCCGGAACAGAGAGTGATGATTCTTCCATCCGAGCTGTACGCTTCAGTAAATTAGCCGAAGTGCGACATATGTCTGAAAACGATGCTATCGAGGCTTTATTGGCAAGGCTTAGCTATCAAGCCAGCGTTCGAGCTGGAGAACAAGCACGCCGACAAGCTCATAAGTTTTCTATACAAAAAGTCGCCAAAGTCGCTCTGATGTTTGGCTCCATCTTGTTTACGGCAAATTATATATACCGAATTTTGTTGGCCCAAATGGATATTGGAAATATGACTATAATATCATCAACGTCTAGTTTATTCACTTTATTACTTGCTTCATTTTTTTCAAGTAACAGCAGTGATAAACTTTCCTTATCAAAACTGGTTGCCGTATTAGTTAACATCTTCGGAATGGTAAGTGAACAGAAAATATTTGACTTGTAAATGATAACAAGTTTTTGATTATGCGGAAAAATAATTATTGTTTGTATGAGTATACACATTAAAAAATACTGCATTGATTCTGATGATTTATAATACAAATAACTTCAGTCCAATTGATGACTATTTCTTGTAACTTAAATGAAGTGCAGAATGGATAAATTTAATTAGCGATCGTAAAATAACAAATAAGGTACCCGCGGGTAATAAGGCCTAAGTGACAGAAATGATATTTAAAATAACCGCCTCCGCTAAAGGCTACTCTAGTAGAAGGGTCTTGCATAGAGATGTTACGACAAGTTTACAAAGTCCCGATTCCACGTTCCCTGTCTTCTATATTTCATTATCCGTCATATGATGTCGTAGCGCAGAAGAAATTATAAAAACAATCTAGTCTTCTTACTGTTAAAAAGTATACTGATAGTTTTAAGTGCTGTTGAAGAAAACGATCTAGTCTTCTGTCTTTAAAAAAGTATTGTTGCTAAATTTAAGTGGTTATTCATCTTTAATACCAATTTTATTAAGTATAATTAAACTATTCCAGTTTGTTTAACCCGTAGGCCTTATTACCCTACCGTAGTAAAATAAGGTCTATTCGTATGGTTTTTGTAAAAGTTTAATTTTTTGTTTGTTTGTAGTATAAATTACCATTACTTCATTATATTTTATGGATAATGTGAAATAAAGATTTATGATACATTTCGATAATTAAATGCATTATTTTCGATTCTATTCAAAATCTCCCTTAGCTAGGCCTTATTAATCGCCGGTACCTTAATAAAAAATAAAAGATAAAAAACTTCCGGTCATAACAACCGTTGCCATGACAGCAGTCTCCATAGCAACAGTTGCTATGGAAACATTCTCTATAGCAACCATTACTATGATAACAGTCTCTATAGCAACCTTTGCCATGACGACTATGAGCGGTGACACAACACCAACTTTTTTAGGATAGATTTTTTTATGACTTTGATTGTAAGTTTTATTCGTTCAAGGTTTTAATGAGTCGATCGAATATAAACATGGATGCAAAAGAAGAACCTAAAGTTATGATTTTAAGTATGCTCAATGCATTTTTTCAAACTGTTTACGTGATATTTTTAAAAAAAAAAGTTGATCATGAAGATCGAATGGATATACCAATGTTTTTTGGATTTGTAGGCCTTTTCAATCTTACTTTATTATGGCCAATATTTTTTATTCTTCATTATGGACATTGGGAAGAATTCGAATGGCCAAACAGTCGACAATGGACATTCATAGTTATAAATGGAATTATTAGTACAGTATTGAGTGAAGTTTTATGGCTGTGGTACGTATGAATATTTTTATTAGAAATATTAATTTTACATACTTTCAAAAATGTTACTTTTTCATGTAATTCAGGAGCTGTTTCTTAACATCTTCACTTATAGGAATTTTATCAGGAAGTTTGTTAATACCAATGTCGATGATAGCCGATGTACTGTTAAAAAAAATTCAATACCCTTACAATTTTTACGTGGGTTTGATACCGATGATATTTGCATTTTCAACCATATTCTTACTTTCGTATTATGAGAATTGGGACCCAGTATTGAATTTATTGAAATACTTTCATTCTTTGATTTTCAAAAAAAGTAAAAATATAAGGTAATAAAAATATAGAATTACTAATTTTTTTATTATTAGTTCCATAATATAAAGGGATCAACCATAAAGTACCTCACACGATTTTCGAGATTAGATCCCTTCCCTAGCAGCAATATTGATCGATGCTTGCACAAGAATTGTTCACGATATTGTGAAAATATGATAAACAATATTGACTGAAATTTTGTACAAGACTCTTCAAATAGATTTCTTGCGCAAGAATTGAATGATTATTGTTTCAGGAACTTGCGCCAGAGTATGGCCAAGATCCATTGAGCTCCCCTCTTCTATCTTTTTATGCTACAACGTGAAGAGTATGGTGGTTTTAGAGGTTCTCATTTTATTTCGGATTACAAACTGAACACTCGTTTAAAATTTAGTTTCACCGGTAATTTTGGTATCCATAGATTGGACATCAAATAAATTTAACAATAACTTGACTTTATAGACAAAAAAAATTTTCTAAAAAATTTATTTTCGTCTTAGTTAACAGCTGGCATTGATCACTAAATATTTAGTCTTTTAAATTAAATTAAATATTTGATTTAATTTCTCATATCTCTATTACTTACATCTATGAAACTAAGAAATACGAAAATTTTTGTCCTCAATAATTTTATAAAAAAAGGAAATTTATTTTTGAATAATTATTTGTCCCGGTCTAAAGCATTTGTTACTCTTTTAAAATAAGATTTTTTTGCCGGAAGTATAAGATTAAGAATCAAGTATGTTTTGTAATGAACGAGAATATACGAAAAGTATTTCAAATAATTGTTAGAAAAAAATTTTTTTCATTTTTGAAAGTTTAATGGATATAAATGATGAAAATATAAAAAGCTAAAAAAATTTATAATTTAATTTCAATAAATGAAAATATTTTCAAACAACAATACCTGCAGACTGGGACAAAAATATAATTTTTTTTTTTAATTTTATTATCTTTAGAATTCTTTTTGATATATTTTATCAAATCTTCAGTAGTCTGTAACATATAAACTGTTGTAGACTGAATAATAAGAGAGATAGAGTATTTCATTGTAAACTAATGCAGGTAATAAGCAAACAAATATAGTTAAGTCCGTAAAAGAATAATCTTTCTTTCCACCATTTTTCTACAATTAAGCCATTACAGCGCATGCGCTTTAGTGAAAATTCATAGACTTCATCCTAGCCAAGTAGTGAGAGAAAAGCCCATTCTTTTGCAGACTTAACTATACTTCAAACAACATATCTCCCTTCAAGTTCCAAGAAAAAAAAAATCTGCGCAACGGTTGGCTCTGGGGACCAGCCCCAAAACTTCTCGTTGTTTTTAAGCTCAAAAGAGTGACGTTTTATGTAAAAGTTTGATATATTAGAATTGAAAATAACTAATGAATGAGCGTCTTTAAAATATTTATTGACAATTACGTTCAATAAAAAAAAAGTATATTAAGATAAAAATCAATGTAAGTTATTGAAGTAAGGATTTAAATGAGTTCTGAATCATATCAGAGGAAATTTCGGCAACATTTTGTTTTTTTTTTCAGTATTCATTTACTCTGGATACCCTCTGGTTTGAGTATGTATTCACTTTGGATACACTCTGATTCCACTTTGGAAACATTCTGGAAACACTTTGGTATCAGTATGTATTCACTGTGCGTGCATTACAGTGTCAGTATGTATCCACTCTGAATACTTTCTGGAAACACTTTGGATTTACTCTGTTTTCACTCTGGAAATACTCTGAGTTCACTCTCAAAAAAGAACACAAAACCATTCTGAAAATACTCTGGAGCCGGTATGGTTACGTAATGTTACTAGAGTATTTACAGAGTGTTTTTAAAACCGCAAGGGATATACCGTAAAATTACGTTACTACCGCTTATTGTTATCAATATTATAGTTAGATTATTATTATTAGGGGCTTGTTCATATTCAAGCGATGATAAAAAATAATTGTGTACTTAACAAAAGTACTTCTTTTTTTTCATTTATTTATCAAAAAAAATTTTTCGAAATTTAAATCCAAAACTACAGTTTTAAGATAAGAAAGTTTCTTTATTCTTCGAGTAACAACTTAAAGATTCTCAACAATGTACATAAAATAAATTAATATCGTAAGCTATCATTTTCTTAAATAAATGTTTTTTTTTTTGTTTTAGAGTACTAGACTTAGAAGTTGAGCAGTCAGAATGTCTCATTGGTGATGTAAACAGTGTTAATCATGAAGCTTAATATTACGAAAGTACCCTGATGTGGAATAATAAACATTTATTGATACCTGCATTTGTAGATTTTTAATAATACCTTAAACATTCTTTTGAAATCCTACAATTTCTTAATTACAGATATTGGAAATATTTATTATTGATTCATCAAATCATTGTTATAAATACTACAAAATGAATTATTTTAATGAGGACAACAACTTACACGCAATATTCATTTTAATTAATCAAACAAAGCAATTAAAATTTTAGACACTTTTGTATAGTTTTATATTTGTGTGAACAATTTTACCGACAATTCTAAAATGTGATAAAATATCGTTTAATTATATTATACTTATACTATTATACATTTATAATTTGTAAATAATTTGTGCTACTGTTTAGTCCTATATTGCAATTACATAATGTAAATAACAAATATGATAATTTTAAAATAGTATAAAATAAAGAAAAAGAAAAATTTTGGTCTAATATGATTTTTTTAGTCCCGAAACGACACATACGTTAAATGTCAATTGAGAATATGTTGGATTTTATTTTGCTAATGTTACATTGTCTTTACATTCTACATTGTGATTCTCAGCAGAAAACCGATAAACTCCAAATTACTTAGAAAACTTTTATCATGATGGTCACATTTCTGGAAAACCTGAAAATGTCAGAGTTTTTATCACAAAGTTGGAAAAATTTTTACTTTCTTTTTTTTTGACTGAAAAAATCCGATAAATTTTTTTTCTGTCAAAACTGCTTAAAAAGTGATGCGACACAAATGATATTGTTATACCATCTTGAAAAAAAAAAATGAGTAAAAATTGATTCCAATAGTGAAAAAATAAACCTTATTAATCATTCTAAATCGCTTCTTTTAATACGGAAAAGCAGTTAGAATTAAAAAGGCTACTAAAAAATAAAAAAGTCAGTAGAAATCAATCGCTCTAGTAGCAATTTGGTAAAAGCCTTGTGCCAGCATAGATCAAGATACTTAACAAAGATTTTAGATAAAAAATTGTACAAGAATTGGTCCAGATTCTTGATTAAGATTATTGGTCAAGACTTGAGCCAGACTGTGGTCAGAATTTGTCAAGAATTTGACCAAAAATCTGCGGCCATCTATTGCTAAACTTTGGAACTATCCTATAGAGTAGAATTTCTCATTCTACATTAGTTTTATTTAAAATACTGTAGTCAAGAAGTGAGTTCTCTGTAGAAAATGAATCTAGTTTTTCTTGAAAATAAGAGTGACAGCTTATTGAATTCATCAATAAATTTGACAAGACATTTTTTTTTTTTTACAAATAAAAATAGCAATTTTTATAAGTTGAAATCAAATAGAAAAAACGAGAGACTCTGATTATTAGAAATAACTCAAAAATTAATAGAGGAAGCGTATAAAATTGTCACAACTTCCAGAATTCTATTCCCATTATTTATGATTTTAATTATTCATCTTAATCTATTAAAACTTCCGAAATTTTTTTAGAGCTAAAAATCTCTCGAAATCAATTTTTCTACGCATTACTACAAACTCAATGCGTAATTATAAAAAAATAACATTTTTAAACTTGTTGACTAGACTAACAAATAGGAACTACTGCAATACTATACTTTTCATATTCAAGTGGAAAGGAGGGAAATAGGTGCGCGTTCGTCGTCTTTTGCGTTTCTCGCGCAAGTCTATGTGAAGACTCCAGGCTAAAAATCTGGTCAAATTCTGGTCACAGGCTGGCCTAAGTTTGCCGCCAGTCTGGATAAAGAATCTTGATCAAGTGTCTTGGTCGAGAATTGTCCAATTCTTTACAAAGTGCTTCTCCAAGTATCTTGCCAAAGAATCTTGCCCGATTCCATTGCTATACTAGGGCGTCAGAGTCTTCAAGCTATTAAGCTGCATATTGACAAGTTAAAAAACCACAAACATTAAAAGTATACATAAGTATTAAACTAATAAGTTTCACTAGATTTATTATTCGCATACTTCATTAATATTTTATTAATATTCTATTAAATGTTCTTATTTATGAAATTTATTCTAGTGAAAATGAAAAATTGGTATATACTTTATTATAGAGAAAGTTGTTTAGAACCTACATTTCAAATCAAAAATAAAAAATTATTCCCGATGCTATTAATTTTTGCTATAAAAAATTACTCACCCAATGCTATGAATTTGTATGAGCCTATGTATATTTATATGTGCACTCTACATGCAGATGTAAGAGCACGTGCGTGTAATTTTTTCTTCAAAGGCGAAGTAGCATTCGACAAGTCGGAATGTCTGCGAAATTTTCGCTCCTCCGTAGACTAACTGTCTGAGTTAATGGAATCCAACTGTATATATAATTGAATATAATCATATATAATTATATCTAATAAGGCATAATTTTATATAAGTAGACATGGTTTTCGAAACAATGAAAAAAGAATTAGATAAAGTAGATGAACTTTTTGGGTCTTTTAATGTCAATTTACATTCAAATAATTAACTTAGTTATTGTTACAATTGATAAGATTTTCGGGAAAAATTCATAGACATTCTAAATACTCTGAATATTAGTACGAGGTTCAATTGATACGCAAAAGGATCCGAGTTCAAAGCTCAGTGAAAACGGTAATTAAATTTTTATCGACAAAAGGAGCAAATCGTTAAAAATAATTGTGATTATTGACCATTGCGACATGTAACTGTAATAGTAGCAATTAATTTTTAAATTTATTTATTTTTATTATTTCAAAGTTTATCTGAGAAAAAATGACCAGATCTGGTAATATATAATTATACAAAATCATGTATAATTATTTATAAACATATAATATATATAGTTGGACCCTGCCAATATTTTGATCTAGTTATATTCAACCGTTCAGATATAATTATATAGAATCAGATGATACCATTTTTTCTCGGGTTATAATGTTTTTCGACTCATCCATAGCCGGTCCGAATCTCGGTAAAATACCGTGAATTGCGAATTACCGTAATTTACAGTATTCATAAGAATTGCGGTAAAATACGGTATTTTACTATAAGTTACGGTATTTCGCAGTAAATTACGGGTTTTTCACCGTTAAGTTTAGTATATAATTCACCATTGCAAGAGCTAGAATCAATTAAGGACCTAGGAGTAATATTCGAGAATAAACTTTCTTTCAGGACTCATATAAATATGGTGATATCTAAAGCGAATCAGGTTATGGGATGCATTTTAAGAGCAGGAAAGGATTTCTCACAAATGACCACCTTGAAATTGCTGTTCATCTCACTAGTGAGACCAACATTAGAGTATGGTATACTAATATGGTATCCCTACCAGCAATATCAAATAAATCGACTTGAGGCAGTTAAGCGTAAATTTATAAAATTTACTGTATATCTACTCAAGATGAATGGGATTGAAACAAACGTGGTAGATCAATACACTTCACTTAATATATGCAGATTACAAACGCGACATTCGTATTACCAGCTTTGTTGTTGCTTTAAAATGATTAATAGTTATTTTATATCTCCGGACTTATTAAGGCAAATAGAACTGAATGTCCCGAAATTTGGCTTAAGGTAGTTGTCCTGCTAGAATATTGTCAAAAAGTTATGAGCCATATTCGCGGTAAGAGAAGGTTAGGTGGTAGTTAAAACGAGACATTGCTTTTGTTTGATACTGTACCCGTGAGAAGTTTATTTACACACTACTCATATATACATATACACAAATACTATTGAACATTTTCTTAAATTAAAATTTGACAACGTCGCATATGCTCTGCCGGTCGCTCTATAGTATACTGAAAATATGTTTAAATTTACCGCTCAAATAATACTATGTATGCTCGCGTACAACGTTGTCACATTATTTTTTTCCAATTCACCGACATGTATATTTTTTCATTTATTGTTGAACTTTGCGTAGCTATATCTTAACAATGAGGAAGTGAATACTTAATTTTTTTTCTTAAATAAATTTAGGACAAATTCATTAATTTTCTGTTAGTTTTTCAAAAGTTTCTGACCGTTAGTTTTTTTATTAGAATCACGAACGCAACTTGAAACGCATACTCCTCATTGCTCGCAATATTAATGATACGAACTTTGATTATAAATAATTCAAATCAGAGATGGTCAAACTACTTCAAATTTTAATGGTAATTGTATCTTAATACCCTAAATAAGCATAAAAAATTTTAGAATTTTCTGACACTATGCCCATATCACCTGACAACTACCTTAAGGAATAGCCGTCTAGTCCATATACCCACTACGAAAAAGCTATTTATTAAAAGTATCCTATGGATATAAGGCTTATATAATGCAATCAACAATTACTCTGGTAAAATAGAATTCTTTGGAGGTAAAATGGAGGAATTCAAAAAGTCAACATATGATTTATTTAAATATTAATTAAAATTAAATTTTTATCTTTGTAAGTATCTACCTTGCGCATCAAATAATCTAATTAAAATTTTATATTTTACTGTAAATTGCAGAAATGCGTTATAAATAAATAAATAATTAAGTGAAATATTTAACCGTCTTACGGTGAAAATACGGTATTTTAGCGCAAACTATCATGGAATGCGGCAAAGTTGCAGGAAAATACGTTATTTTGCGGTAAAAGTCGGTAATTTACCGTGATTCGGATCCACTGGCGATTTATTTAACTTTCAAGGCTCCGAATGTACACTCTACAGCTATAAATATTAATCTATCGCACCAAATACAAAATAAATAACATCTTCTCTAACAAACTATTAACTGTAAAATTTAGTAAACAAATAATTCGGGAAAATGAATTTCATATGCTGGTGTTTGATTCAGTTTGGTATCAACTGTTTGAATATTCTGTTGAGATGAATTTCTTGGCTCCATTGTTAATGAATTAAATATATCAGATAGTTTACTCTGCAACACGTCGTGCTAAAAGTATAATAATTATATTTCAAATTTATTCGTGTTTAAAATACTATGAACTAGATTATTAAGTATTTACTTGAGGTTGAGTTTTTATAATCAAATCTTGGAAGGAGGCGTTTCTGAAATATTCTGATAGTTGTACTCTTTTTTCTTCATCTTCATTCTGATTGTTGTTAGATTCAGTTAATATTTTTTTCATACTTTCAAAAGTTAACTCTTCGACAACTAACTTCTGAATTAAAAAAAAAAAACATTATTATATTACTGAAATCAATGAAAATTAAAAATAAGCATAACTCACTTTCTGCATTCCTGGTGATGATCCTCCGCTATCTAACTCTACACTACCCGTATTAATGTCTGTAATTGAAGTGCGTCCAGCAGTGTCAACCCAAGAATGACGATGTTGTAGCGAACTGCTATTGTATTTAGAACCTTGCTGTAACTTTCCGATGTCGAAACCGGCTATTTTTAAGTACTCGGTAACTATACTTTGGTCAATTAGCATAGAACTCGAAAATTTGCTCGGCAAATCATTATCGTAATGTGATTTTAGCGGTGGCAACAGATACGCCCCTTCTTTTTCTCGGGCCTTAATAATCTATTCAAAAATTATTGAAATTAATAGTTTTTTAATCAAATTAAATGCAATATATAAAGTACCCTGGCAGAACTGAATTACCGTAATTTACGGTATTCGGAAGAATTATGGTATTTTACGCCAAGAGTACAGTAGTTTTACCGTAAATTTACAACAAAGACTCGGTAATTTACCGTAAATTGCGGCAAAGTGCGGTAATTTACGGTAATTCAAATCCGCCAAGGCAAACTATTTGTATTCTAGAACTTACTTTTTCACTATAATCAATGAGAAGACTCAAGTTACAAACATGAGAAATAAGAATCAATAAACTCACAACAATCGCATGTAAGTTCAATTTCAATGTTATACTGAGTTGACTATTGGTTATAGCGAGATCTTGAAGACTCAAAATAAGTCTCAACTGTTCTAGAACAGTTTCTTCAGAAGCCAATTCAACGATAAGAAGAGCCAATGTTGTGTATATTGCTTCAATGTTTTCGATGGTATTACTAGAAAGCTCTATAGATTCATAGAGTGTTAAATATATTTCGGGGCCATGTTTTCGAATGAATATTACATCTGGACGAGATGATTTGTTAACAAGAAGATCAAGGTCCGATATATTAACTGTTGGTTTTGTGAGCTTATTAATATTATGATGTCTGTCAATTAATGTATGGAAAATTTTTTGCACTAAAAGCCTCATCTCAGAGTCGGCCACGAGAGACATTCGTAATAAAGGCTCCAAAAAACTTGGTGGGAATGTTGTATTCAAGTGAATAGTTTGATACTTGGTACCAACCTGAAAATATATTTCAATACAATATAGATTATATCAAAAGTATCACAATTTCGATACTTATTGATACGTAATTACCTTCAACAAAGATTTTAAAAGTATACTTTGTAATAACACGTCTCCTTTTCCAACAGTAATGAAACGATCAGGTTGACTGCACGGAACTTTACTCATAATAAACATCATTATCTCAATTTTTTGATAATCTGGAAGATGATTAGCAAATTCTCCCAAAGCGTTAATTAGAGCTTCTTGATAGAGCTGCTCATCATTACTAGAATACTGGTTTCTTGTTACACTAATACGCAAATGAGAAAGCAAAGAATTTATGATCTCCAACACGGATGGCCCCACACTCTCTCCCGCGGCGATAGCAATTATTTTTGACAGTGTGTCTGCAATACTTGTTCGAATTTTCGGTGAAGATTTTGAATTATCATCAAGATGAGTCATTAAAGCTTCGACAACGGTGTAAGAATATTGTGACTAGAAAATAAATATACTAGTATTGAAGTATTAAATTTAATTATAATTATTGATGTATAAGTAATTCATACCTGAATAGAAAACATAATTATTCTGAATGTATGTATTGCGAAATAATTGGGAACCCATAATTGATGATTGTCTAAGTGTCTTAAAACAGGTCGAATAACACAACGTATGTGACCAAAAGATGCCCGACCGACAAGTTCACGCATACATGTTTCAGCGAATTGAGGAGGATCAGACCTTTCTTCTGTCGGACTATCTACTGTTGCATTTTCTTTGTCTGCATACCTTACAAACATGAATAGATTTAGAACTTGAAAAAAATTAAATATTTAATCATAAATGAATTAACTTTTATATATATATATATATATATATATATATATATATATATATATATATATATATATATATATATATATAAATAAATAAATATAAATATACATTGAGTGGTTCAAAAAAATACACTGTAAAAATTTTCTATTAACTTTTACTTTTCACGGGCATCACTTTTTACTATGGCGCATATTACTGGTGAACCTTATTTACTCACTACTATATTTTATAATGACACATAGTGATTCGAGTGGACAAATATCCGGTTATTAATCGCTAAGTTATTTGGCTATTTAACTTGTGTCGAATGTGCATGCCGCGGATTCGAACCTGGGTCGATGAATCTCAAATTCTTCTGTTCAACCAACTTTGCTATAACAAACCTTTACAGATAGGATCGTATTTCAATACTAAGGCTGCATTGACAAGATCCGCTAATAACCTGGATCAATGTTTATTGGCATAATAATTAATGTTTGATTGTTACGTTTCGAAGAATTATCCCAAATTAATTAAAAATAAAAATAATTTTTAATTATTAAATTTAATCCAGGTTTGGCCTCGTTAGAGTGTCTATAGACCCCCAGTGGGCCCTGGTCGCCGATTATTTTATTAATTATTAATTTTATTTATTTTTCGCGATTTCAAAATTGTGATCCGATCCGGTCTTCATATTATTTAAGAGGCAGGATTTGGATAATCCTGGACAGCCGGTGGCAGCGCCCAGGACTGGATTAATTATTAGGTCACCGGTGTCAGCGTTCCGAATAGCAGGGCGGAAGATAAGGACCGCCGGTATCAGCGTTCTCCAATGTACGGGTAAAACCTTGGGGTGCCAATGGCACCCCCAAAATAAAGGATTAATTGATTTAAACTTATTTGTGGAGTTTATTTTATGGAGTGCAGAACAGAGTTTCGAGCTGTTCTGCACTCATTTCTTGTTCGTTGCCCGGGTCTCATGAATCGTCATCTGTTTAGACTTCCCGCGAGCCACGGCGACTCTCTTATCGTAACCGATTTCCGTTAAATCGAATAAAATTAATTTATTAAAAATAATTAGTTCAATTTAACCGATCAAATATTAGGGGACCGTAACATTATCATTGATCATTTTTAACTATTTATTTATTAACTCAATAATTATATTAATAATATTGATATTGAAAGATAATAAATAATTCCCTGGCGTTCCTGATTCACCGTGATATAGGGTGAATTACGGTAAATCACTCTAATAGGGTTACCGCGATTCACGGTGAATCACCGTAAATTACCGCGAATGTGTGCGTGATATCACGGTGAGCTTTCACGGTGATTCACGTCTATTCACGGTGATGTTCTATAATCGAACTATGGAGATTTACCGTAATTCACGGTGAATTTTTATAAAATTCTGCTGCTTCATCGAGGTTTCATAATGTATTGCCTTTTTTTTTTTATACAATAACAGTAATTTTCGCGGAATCACGGTGAACTCTCACGGTAAATCCCGGTGAGCGTTCACGGTGATTCCCGGTGATTCACCGTAATACACCGTGATTCAGGACCGCCAGGGAATTGCTAATAATTTTTAGCCTACATTGTACATCTTCAATCGCACATCAACGCCACCCACGAAACAAAATTAACTATTTTGGTTATGTATCCGGTAAATAACCTGCTGAAAATTGGTAAAATAAGTAAAATATTTATTTTACCGGTAAATTCTCTTCCCTAGACTATGACACCATAGCATTTAAAACGAGAATAATTTCTCCATGTACTGTTCATCATCTATTGGATTTTATTTGTACTTCGAAAATAATTAAAAAAACAGAAATTACTTTACCTTGAACTTTGCATATTATACAAAAGTGATGGAACAATCTTGTCCATGTGTACAGATTCCCAAATATTTTCTACTAGGTCATCAGAAAGAGTTTTTCTCACGACACCCTGTAGGCCTTGTATTCCGGCAAGCCGAATCTGCTTACGAACGTCATGGTTGTCATTGTTGGCGTGGCACATTGCTGAGTATTTTGATACAAAGAAATCATAACGTGTGTGATAAGATGGCGTGTCTTCTTCGATGTTGGCAAAGCGGACAAACTGGCGGAGGAAAGTATTTTGTTCAACTAAATTAAATAATTCAATAATTTAGATTTTTAGTTGACAAATAACTCATGAATAAAACTATGGAAGCAATATTTTGAAACGTAGGACTTATAATATTTTAGAATTGACATATAAAATTCAGCAATGAAAAAATTAATAAAATTTACCGATTGTGTGGCTAAAATTTGTAATTGAGGATCTGTAGACTCTAAAAGTTTTTGAATCATTTTCAAAAAACTTTCAACAAAAAGATTCAAAGTTTGAGCATGACAAGCAAGTAGTAGCTGATCCATTGCTTCCATGGCAATAACAACAAATCCATTTCGTCGTCTATAAATATCTCTTGAAGCACGTTGAAATAAATACTCTCCAATTCTATCTAGTTTTTCTGGGCTACTTAACGAGTAAAAAGTTAATTTTTCCATATTATTTTTGACTAACCCATCCTAAAAAAATACAAATACAAAATCGGAAAAGGTCAGAAATATACCCATATAAAAATCTTGTTTAAAGCTTGAGCAAGCCTGGTCTCAAGTTCGATAGACGTTAGTGTCTTTTCCTATCTATGTGTCTTGCTGAAAATACTTGTGGCCAGATTTCAATAGCAAGCCTAGTGCAAGCCTTCACAAGAAATTCGTGCCAGATTATAATTCTGGAGAAAGACTACAGTTGAAAATAGTTGCGCATAACTTGCTCAAGATCTGCTCAAGGCTCGAAATTGACCTTAAGCCTTGAGCAGATCTTGAGCAAGATACGCGTAAGTACCTGCCGTAAGTTACTGGTGCAAGAAATTCACCTGAAACTTTTCAACTGCACCATATCTAAAATGTCTTCAATATTCTTGTGTACAATGCCTTGAGCAAGTCATGCATAAGTCTTGATGACGATTTCTTGCTACATGATCTTGCGCAAGACCCATATGTAGAAAAAGACACTAATGACCAGAGGTTTTACTCAAGGCAACAGCACCAGAATCTTGCTCAAGCATGTGTTCCTTGGGATTGAGTAAAGTTAAAATGATTACCTGAGGATTAACTGGAAAAATATTATCAACAAGTCTTTTATATCTCGGTCTTAAAGCTGAACAACACCAACAGCAACCTAATAAATAGAAAAAAATTTTTAATATCATTGTTACATCCTGATTGGAGTTTTGGTGCTGGCGTAATTTGGTGGTTGATTTAACAAGTGGACATATATTCAATTTATATATAATTTTAATAATAATTATAAATGGGTAAAACAGACACCGGTGAGTGGTTGTAATAAACTGGCTGTTTTAATATATTATTTAGTATAATATCTAAATCCGATATATTTAAAGAGTGAAGAGACAGATCGAGAAAAATGAAAATTCACTTGAAGTAATTTATAATATTATTTAAAAAGTTTTTAAGAAGAACTTCAAAATCTGAAAATTATTCTCGAAGAGCTCTAAAATATACTTACAACAATTTTTTCGAGCTCAAGAAACTGGGTTCGATTCCTGCGTTAAGCGATAGTTGTTTTTCTCAATTTGTTACAATATACAGTCGAGTCGCGTTATGAGTCCGCCTACAGGGGTGTAGGAGAATATAATTCTAAGAATTCCTGTACCCCCACATCTGCCCAGCAGTCAAACGCCGTAACTCACACTTCCCTTGCAAGTGTGTGAATGTATACATGATTATTTTCGTAGTCATAGAGGGAAAATGTCTTCCAAGAAATATAAGTCGGCGAACTCATAACGCTACTGGACTGTATAACTCATTGAGAAACTGTTCTATCCCTTATAAATGCCTCTGATAAAGTATTTATCTGCTTCACGACATTGTTAATAATATTCAAACCGGAAAATAATTTTTTCGATAAAAAATAAAAAAATAAAAGTTTTTTAGCTCAATAAATTTATTTGCTCAACCGAAAAAATTTATTTCTTAACTGAAATTATTTTTTTGTTTGCGACAAAAAAAAACTTTTTTGGCCCAAGAAAGTTTTTTCTTGGTTTATAAAATTATTTTTCTTAGTTCAAAAACATTTTCAATTTAGCTCAAGACATTTTTTCTTAACTTAACAGGATAAAAACATTTTGGAACAAGAAACTAAATTTTCTTGAGAAAAGAACATTTTCTTGAAACAAAATAAAAACATTTTGGAGCGAGAAACTAAATTTTCTTGCAAGAACATTGGGCATGTTCGATCGAACTAAGTCCTAAGTTTAAACCTGATCTCACAGTTGAACAAAGGAATCGCTTCAATAAGTTAAAGGGAGAATTAGATGAGGCTAAACGCAATGGTGATAAGAGTCAAACTATCAGATATGTTAATGGTGTACCGCAACTAGTGAATAAGAGAAATTTTTTATATCGTTCCAAAGTGAACATGCAAACCAAAAAGAATTAAATATATATTACGAGAATGTACGAGGTTTGAGGACTAAACTGAAAGACTTCTACCTCGTTTCCTCATGTACAATTCAAGATGTTCTTTGTGTCACAGAATCTTGGTTAAATCCACAAATTAATGATAGTAAAAAGTTATTAACGATTCTTTTTATTTATTTAGAAAAGACAGGAGTATATTGACTAGTTCTAAAAGTCTAGATGGAGGTGTCTTCATTGCAGTGAAAAATAATTGGATTGTTGATGAAATCCCTACTATTTATCCTGAAATTGAACAAGTCTTTGTAAAAATTAAGTATGGATTGGAAATCCTAATAGTGGGCTATGTTTACATTCCACCAAACTCCTCATGGAATCTCTATTATAAGCATACACTGAACACAACGATGGAGAGGGGAGACAGGACTGCAAGTGACGATGAAGGAATTTGAATCTATTCACGGACTTCTTTAAGAAAACCTATGAAGTAAACTGGCAACATGACGCTGATGCTGAAATTATACTAAAGAGGGATATAGATCTACTTCATTAGTTAGGAGATGCTGACCTATCACACTTTGAGGTTACGTACAATGAAATACTCAAAGAACTACTTGGATTGAGCGTGGACAAAAGTGGTGGTCCAGATGACATACCTAACTATGTACTGAGAGAATGTGCAGTAGGATTATGTGAACCAATAAGTCATCTGTTCACGAAGTCACTGGAAACTGGAATTTTTCCTAAAGCCTGGAAGGTCTCCTTCATCTCTCCAATACATAAAACCGGATCGAAATTCTGTGTCAATAATTACAGGCCGGTGGTAAAACAATCAGCCCTCCCAATGCTACTTGAGAAATTAATTTTACCCAAGATAACCAAATCGTTCAAAAATATAATAATAAATAAACAACACGGGTTTTTAAAAGGAAAGTCAACGATTACTAACTTATTATCTTACATCATTGATATCACTAAGTCACAAGATCTTGGACTGGAGCACCATTCATTCTATCTGAATTTAAATAAAGCATTTGACACGGTGGATTCAGATATTCTAATTGCAAAACTATTAAAATATGGAGTCAAAAACAAAGCACTGGGATGGTTGACATCCTATCTAGTTGGTCGTACCCTTCGAGTTAGGATAAATGGCAAACTATCAATAAACATCGAGGCTAAATCCGGTGTCCCACAAGGGTCACACCTGGGTCCAGCTTTGTTTTGTATTTTTATCAAGGATATTGCTCTGCCCATCCAGTCACTACACGAGCTGTTTGCAGATGATGTCAAGATTCACAGAATGATCAAGGATCCAACAGATATATTGAAAGTACAAGAAGATCTGGATAATATAGTTAAATGCTGCTGCAGGAACAAATTGATACTTAATGCTAAAAAATGTGGTGTAGTTATTTTTTCGCGAAACAATGTACGGGAATATCGTAACTAGTATTTAATAGATAATTCACCACTGCAAGAGCTAGAATCAATTAAAGACCTAGGAGTAATACTTGATAATAAACTTTCCTTCAAGACTCATAAATATGGTGATTTCTAAAGCGAATCCGGTCATAGGATGTATTTTAAGAGTAGGAAAGAATTTCTCAAAAATGGTTACTTTGAAGTTCCTGTTCATGTCATTAGTTAAACTAATATTGGAGTACAGTATACTAATGGTATCCCTACCAGCAGTATCAAATAAATAGACTTGAGGCTATTCAGCGTAAATTTATAAAATTTACTGTGTATCTACTCAAGAAGAATGGGGTTGAAACAAATGTGATAGATCATTACACTTCACTTAATACATGGAGATTACAAATGCGGCATTCGTATTACCAGCTTTGTTGCTTCTATAAAATTATAAATAATTATTTTGTATCTCCAGACTTACTAAGACAAATAGAACTGAACGTCCCGAAATTTGGCTTAAGGAATAGCCGTCTAGTCCATATACCCACTACGAAAAAGCCATTTATTAAAAATAGCCCATGGATAAGGCTTCTTGATGCAGTCAACAACTACTCTGGTGAAATAGAATTCTTTGGTGGAAGATTAGAGAAATTCAAAAAGTCAACATATGATTTATTTAAATATTAATAAAAAGTTAAACTTTTTATTTTGTAAGCATCTATCTTGCGTATTAAATTATTTAGTTAAAATTTTATATTATACTGTAAATTGCAGAAATGCGTTATAAATAAATCTTACTAAGTTTACTGAGGACTCAGTTCGACCGAACACCCCCAGTTTCTTGGAACAAAATAAAAACATTTTGAAGCGAGAAACTAAATTGTCTTGCGAGAACATTTTCAACATGTACATGCAATAAAATCCGGAAATTATCTTTAAAACTGTATACGTTAAGTTTTTTAATTTACTATTGTTTCAAGTTTAATAACTTTTTTTCGGTTAGTTTACGGAGAAAAGACATAAGAGCTTTATTTTAGATAATTTAATTTCCTACAATACCACATAATTTGATTTTCGAAAAAAAAAAAAAAAAAATTTCAATACTTTCATTTACAAAAAACAAAAGAAAGAAAATTTTCACATATAATTTAAATGAGAAAATGAATTTTCGCTGAGCTCTTAGCAGGATTGAGCTTTCGAGCTGCTCTTTTGGGAGAATTTTTTTAAGACACCCTAATAATTATACATAGTCATATGAAATTAATTTTAGTTATGTATGATTAGTATATCTATGTATTTAAATATAAATGCATCTAAAAAGTGTGATATGATTAAACATACTCATATATATTTTATAAAATTCAAGATAATTTTATGTGATTGTACCTAATTATATGTTGTAACAAAAATGAAACTTAATCTGAAGCATCAGAACAGTAGAAATCATGTGAATTCTTTTCTTATTTAGCAAGACTTTAATTTTAGTGTTATCAAGTTATCATCTTTATTTCAAGTGTGTTATTATTTTAATATTAGTTATTTATTAATTACTAGTTATGCATTTATTACATTTGATATCAAAAGTAGGATGTACAATTTCCGGGAATAACTAAATTTTTATCATTATTGTACAATTAAATATTTTTTGCAACTCAAGATTTTAGATCGTTTACATAATACATAATCTTTTAATCCTAATTATGTATGATATGATCCACTAAATATTATTTCATTTTTTTGAAATCCTTTATACTTTTGGAAAGCTAAAGGACTCACTTTGCTAGCAATTAAAAAAATCCAGGCTCAAACATGGTGACCACAGATTTATGAAACTGAAATTCCCTGATTATTCCAAGCATTCTAGCCAACTAATTTAAAAATCCCTGACCATATGTAGTTATATTAAATTATTGAAAATAGTTATCTATTTATTTTTTTTTGTATTTATTCAATTTAAATGCAAAGGCAAAATAACCAAATGGCAAAAGTATACATAAGTTTTATAATAAAGAACACGTGTATCAATGTAGAAATAAAAAAAGAAAAGAAACAGACAAACAGGATCAAGTTTAAGAAATTTTATGATTAGAAACGATTTAAAAATAAAGATATAAACTTTGTTATATACTAATGATAAGAAAGAGAACAATGTCTAACCATTTAGGAATAAAAATAATAGGGTTTAAGAAGGTAAATTTAAATGCTTAAATGTTTAAATGGTTAAAATTTAATTAAATGTTATAACAAATTAGCAGCGCAAATTTCAAGTGGCCAGATTCATATTTATAGTATACTATCTCGTTCTAGTTTCACAAAAAATTCGAAAGCATTACTTTTGAAGACGTCTAGGCTGAGTGATTCTGTTCTTTAATTCTTTTCTGTGATTTAATTCAAAATAAAATAGTATAAGTCAAACCAGTACTTGTGGTCGAGTGGATAACACTCTTGTATTCGAACTCAAGTACTGGCCAGGCTCAGGTTTGAATCCCACAGAGAACAAATGAATTATTTTTCACAAGTTGATATAATGCATTGACTTGTGGGATTCGTTCCATATAGCCGCCAGACCTGTCTGGAATCTTGCCCACTAAAAATACTCCATGATTGCAAAACAATATGGAAACAGAAATGGGAACATATAGCTAATAATGATGTATATGGAATAGAAAAAGAAAAAAGATGGCCAGGAAACATAGTCTGAAAAAAAAGTTTAGAGTAGTTTGTTAGAAATATATATAAAATATTTACCCAAAGAAAATAGGGACTTAACATTGTTTGCAACGTAACCTAAAGACTGTGTTATGTAAAATATGTAAAAAATAAAAACTGTAGAAAACGGAAGTTATACAGTTAAGATTGCAACAATTAAAATAAAAAATAGTGTAAATCAGTTCAATAAATAATCAATCTTTGCCGTTAAATGAAACTTTATTTTATTGTGTCGATGTTCATAAATTTTTTTTTATTTATTAAATGAATAATTTTTCATTTTTAATCTGTTTTTATATAACTTACTCTATAGTAAAGTATAAATAAATTTTTCATTTTCAATGAGTGTGAATGTAGCAGATATTAGACAATTTATAAGTTTAACATAAATGAATGAATTCAAATAATGAAATTTAAAAATATGCGCTTACGGGTTTTGCATTTATTTAAATATACATTTTTTAGTTTATACTCTACTTACATTTCATTCGTTTATTTTAGAATTTAAAAAATTTACAATTAGCTACATTCACACTCATTATTTTCAGTAGATTAAATTTCATGAAAAAGAACGTTTTATAGAATATTGAGGCCATTCTCAAATAGTGCCCCCCTTCCCCACTTTTTAAAAATATTCAATAACTTTCAATTGCAATGACTCTATTAAAATTTGGATAATTAATTAAAAAAAAGTTTAAGCATTAATTGAAAAAAAGGCAACGCATTTACAATTTCACCGAGACATAAGATTTAAAAAAAAAGTATTTATAGTTGATATCAATTAGGAGTTAAACAAAATTTGGAAAATAAATTTCAGTAAAATCTTCTTGTCAATATTATAATTTGGAATGTCAAATTTTTATGCTAAAATTTAATTAATAAATTTTGTTTGATTTTAACAGAGTAATTTTTTAAAAAATTTATATTTCAGCTAAATTGTGACTGCGTTGTTCTTTTTTCAATTAATGCTTCAATTTTTTTTTAATTAATTAATAAAATTTTGATACTGTTGACGATTCAAGGTCATTGAATATTTTGAAAAGTGGGGGGGGGGCTTGACGGAGAATGCCCTAAATCAAGTACACGAATAATAAACAGTGAAATTTATTAGTTCAATACTTATGTATACTTTTAATGTTTTTGGTTTTTTAACTTGTCAATATGCAGCTTAATAGCTTGAAGATCCTAACGATCGATTTCTACTAAGACTTTTTTTTTCAAACAGCCTTTTCAATTCTAACTGCTTAATTTTTTTTGCTATTGGAATCAATTTTTACTAATTTTTTTTTTTTTTTTTCAAAATGGTATTACAATTTCATTTGCGCCACGCCACTTTTTGAACAATTTTGACCGAAAAAAAAAAATTTATCGGATTTTTTAGTAAAAAAGAAATAGTAAAAATTTTTCCAGCTTTGTGACGAAATTCCCTGACTCTTCTCTGATTTTTCTAGTATATTCATGATTCCCTGACATTTCCAGGTTTTCCAGAAATTGGCCACCATATCAAATCTATTGAACAGCGATTTTTCGTAAACCCTGACGTAATTTATTAGAAATGTGTTTTTTTATTAATATTGGTACACTCATTGAGCTTAATCGTAATAAATTAAAAAAATTATCATTTTCATAATTTGAGAAATTTTTTTTATGTAATACGTGTCATGCGTAAGGTAAATGTCCCAATACCGGAACGACGAAAGGAATACGACTGATTTTTATCGTTTTATAAATATTTAAATAAATTATAAACCAAAATAATTCATTACATCAGGTAGAATAGACATTTACCTATTCAAAAATAATCAAATTAGTTTATTTTTCTTAAATTTAATATGAAAAAAAAAATTTTTTTCTATAACATCCCAAAGACCTGATACCGGAACGCTGAAATAGCCTTGTCCCAACACCGGAATTCGGTTGACCTAATACCGGAACACTAAATAAAATGAGTTATTTTTTGCAATGACGTGCATTTATTCATAGTTAAAATACTAACAATTAATAAATAATATTAATGTTAAATGCATTTAAAATTTGTAAATGATAAAATATTTAATAAAAAATAAATATTTTTAACTGAAGAATAGAAACAAAATAAATCATTTGAGGTTATACTATAAAAATGATTAAACAAAAAAAAATTGAACATAAAAATTTATTTTTTATGATTTAAATCAGAATTGATCTACATTTAATGCATTTTTTATAACAATCATACTAACTGCATTAAATATTAGGTCTCCAGTAATAATTAATATTGCACTTGATTTAGCTAGTCAATAAAACTCACCGTTAATGTCCATTGATAACATTAATATGACTGACTGTTCCGGTACTGGACACGGGTTGATTTTATTGTACCAATAGACGAACAGTAAAATTAATATAATAACACTATTTTTTTCATATTGTTGATGTTTTCTTGATTTTTATGTCATTCAAGATGTATATGCAAAAAAAAAATTATTGAAAAGTACTTTGATACATTTTCTATAAGCTTAAGACCATTGACTGATTTCTTAGCAAAACCATCAAGAGAAATGAAAAAGTCATGGGTCCGAGACTATTGCTATAATTAACATTTTTTTTTTTCATATTTCGGATATATTCTAAAATCTATTTTATATCCTATCTTGTAACTAAAAGATTAAGGTTTAAAATAAAAAAAGTTTGATTTAATTTCATCGCGTACGAGTTAAAATATAATATAATGATTATCGAATCTTTCCGGTATTGGGTCTTGTTCCGGTATTGGGACATTTACCTTATAATTTTATGAAATCGAAAGCAGTCGCGTAGAATTGTAAGGAACAATGAAACACTTTCAGTCGAATAAAAAATTAAAAAGTAGCTAATTCGTCATGATACTAAAATTAGCCGACGTTTAAAAATTTTTGGATTTTTTTAAAAACAATAAATTATAAAAAAAAAAAGACATTTTAAAAAATTGCACTTAGTTTTTTAGTTTTTTTAGTTTCCTACATGTGCATATTTTCAATTTTTTTTTTTTTTGTAATTGATTTGTTTAAAAAAGTATCCGAAAATTTTTAATTGTCTGCTAACTGCAGGATTATAATTCGTCACAAAACTTCAATATTCGAACGTAGTATAATTTATTATATCTATGAATACGATCGTTAAACATTCACTTATAATTATATGCCTGTATTGTATGATTAAGATGACATAATAGGTACAAAAAAATTACCTAGCATAATTAGAAGATGGCAACCAAATTTAATAAGAAATTTATTATTTACTTTAAATTAACTAGCAAACAATCAGTTGAAATAATTACACTATTCCTCGAGTTAGGACTTGGTAATTATAATAGTTTATTTACAGTCCTATAGTATCGTTGAATCAGTTAATTCGACTTCCCACAGTAGAGGATTTCCGAAATCTGGGTGATGCAGCTTACTTCAATTGGGTAGAGTTTTATTTTAGGTGGGGTCGCTTATGACTGAGTCGTATGTACACAACACTTGCCTATCGGAACATAGCCTATACATTCGGACTCCTTGTATCTATACTTCATGCTCCTTCCCATGGTGGAATAGCATGGAGTGTAATAGCAGGAGGGGGTAAAAACATCGCACGATCTAGCTCTGGCTGCACTGCCTCAAGGTTACTAGTATTCTAGTAACCTTGCACTGCCCAGGTAGAATCTCATTCTCATTAAGGCTGGGCCGTACTAAACGAATTTTTGAATTTTACTTTTCTTTTAATTTATTAATCAATTAGTATTGCAAAAATTTTTATAGCTTCCGAAAAAATGTATAAGACAAACTTTTTCGGAAAGTTTTCATCATTCGAGTGACGTAATTATTCAAAACGTAATTAGAAAAGTAAAATTCGAAAATTCGGTTAGTACTACCCACCCTTAAGGGCTTCATTTGGTCAGCAAAACTCTGAACAGTCTCTCTCGTCCCGCCTGTTGGAAGTTCATCTATCCTACCAAAAACAGATTCTCTGTACAAAATCGCGCCAATTACACGTTTAAAATTTTTCACAATTAAGAAAAGATTCTGCTTACAAAAAAAATAAATCAAATCGAAAAAATACCAAGTATCTATTATAATTCAAAATCATGGAAAACATTTTCATAGGATTGAAAATAAGATTTGGTAATTGTTTATATTCAGGCTCATCACATTTTTCAATGTTCCAAGTGCTTACACCTTAAAGATCCATAATTAAACTTTTTCCACGTGTTCAGCTACACGGCGGATTGAATTTTCTGTATGAGTTTATGTCTCTAACACCAGATATCTATCTGGACCTTGCAATTGAAATGTCAAAAAATGTCAAAAATAACACAAAATCATGTGAATTTTCAAAAATAAATTTTTCTAATAAATATAAGTAATTTTATATAATACCGTAAGATGGACGGTGGCGATAGAAAGGTCGATCTAAGAGTTATAAATAATTTTTGAACTCTTGTAATAGTGAAAATCAGCATATTTCTGTTATTTCAGTATTTTAATGTGTACAACAGCTCACATAACATTTTGTTGCAAGTAGTTTGGATGGTATCTGCCTTCCCTCGCTAGTATAGTGTCTGGCTGAAGCCCACAACACTGTTTTACGCCGGTCCGTACTAGTAAGAGATGTAGTCTAAGGCAAGAGTGCGTTAACATAGCCTTACTGACGAGTCCGTTAACGTACTTAGGACGAAACTACAAACATTATGGCAAATAGGCATATACCTTAAGTTTTGGTGGTTGACTTAAGAGTCAATACATAGAATGATATGAAAAATATGTCAAATAGTGCAGTGTAGCACGGAACTGAAAAATCTCAAAGATAAACTCGAAATTAAGCAAAATTTGTACCTTAATTACATACCAAGTGTGTATCAAAGCTTATATAACAACAAATTAAGCTGAAACAACTTCAATCCGCCGACAAATGCTTGGGATTAAACGCGGTCCCTAAGCCATTTGCCAGGTTTTGGATTTTTGTTTGTCAAAATACCTGTTGACCCCACTTCCAAATAATTACCTAAGATTTCAGTGTACTTGGTGTGCGTTACTAAATTTATTCAAGCAAAATTAATTTCTAGAATTCATTTCGCATATAAATTATTTTCTTATAAAATTGAATGATATTCTTTTTTTTTTTTTCAGTTTAAAGGCACACCAATTACACTGAAATTTTATTTTCAATCCTATGAAAATGTTTTCCATGATTTCGAATTATATTAGGTACTTGGTATTTTTTCGATTTGATTTATTTTTTTTGTAAGAAGAATCTTTTTTTAATTGTAAAAAATTTTAAACGTGTAATTGGCGCGATTTTATACAGATAATCTGTTTTTGGTAGGATTTGTCTTTTTTTTTTGTCGTGTTGATTGTTAATGATTTTAATATACATTATTAAAAATCGATTTATAATTGAAGACAAGTGAGTCTATATTGTTTATAGTATATATATATATATATTTTAACAATAATAGTTGAGTTCTTGTGATGTGGTTTTCATTTATAAGTAACATTTATTTATTATATATTGTCTTTTATTATTTGTTTATAGAGTATGCATTTGTTTATAACCATATTTACTGTTAACTATAGAACAAGGGCCTATTCATGATTTTTATGCGTATGTTTTGTTTAGGTTTTAAGTATCGGGTGACAGGAAACGTTCCAAGACCACTCAAACTGTATTTATATTTCTCTAAATACAAAATAAAGATTTATCTATCTATTTATTTAAACTTTCTTATAATAAAAATATATAATTTAATAAGTATGTGCCATGACGATTTATTATTTAAATTATTGACTAAATATTTATAAGACGCAATAATCGTTGTAAGATATTAATATATAATTTCAAATGAGATTTAAGTGCGCGCTTATTTATGTATCTCAAGTTTACTAATTAATTAACAGGTGGAGGCACCTGAGGACATAACAAGATATGTCCATAATGCTCACGGTGCCTTCACCTGTTGATTAGACAGTAGTAAAATTTCATGTTTTAAATGCGCGCTCATTTAGATTATTGTTTAAATTATGTACATTTTAGATACTTAAAAATAATGTTTTTTTTAATTATGAGGCAAATCACATTTGCTCAAACATTTTTTATATACGAGTGTGAATGTACCAGACATGAGGCAAATTTTAAATTATAAATAACGGGTGAATAATTAGAAAAATAATATTTATAAAAAATTCACTTATTAATTTAATAATTTTTTAAATGTGCATTTTTTAAAAATTTAATTTGATTAATTATTTACTTTATTTATTAATAATTTTTAATTTGTCTGATGTCTGCTACATTCACACTCATTTTTTATATTTATGTTTAAAGGAAGAAGTTAAATAATAAGTAAAAAAAATTATGGTAATTAAATTATAAGAAACTAAATATATAAGCACCACCATATGGTCTTGGGATGAGCGATCTCTCGTCACTTGATATTTGACATCAGAGGAAAAGCTATAAAATCCACATGTTCGAAAGTATAAATAAGCCTTTGTTCATTGGATTGGGTCATAATTATGTAATAAATAAATATATGGACTATATAATACTAACAGTTATCGTAAATAATAAGTTAACAAATAGAATGTACAATCAACCAGTGATAGTTATAACACAAGGGTATTAGATAGGGAACAGGTAAAATATATATTTTTTTGTTCTCTGCTGTACTTAATAAAATATCGATATAAATTACTCTATACGCATTCCAAAGTGGTCGATAAAAATTTTCTATATTTAAGAATTTATTACAGACTAGTAAACTCGAGTCTTCAATGCTCAAAGTGTTTTCAATTGACATTGAATTATTGAGTTAAAATTTTTGTCCGAAATTGAAATTTAAATTAGCTCACTTCTTACGCATACTTTCCAACTCTGTTTTTAAATCTATTAATTGCTTATCAGGAATAAATCGCAATTCTTCAATTTCTGGATCCCATTTTTCAACTTTTAACTCTACTCCTTCTGGAAGTGTTGATTCTAATAATCTTAACAATATAGGAAATTTAATTGAAGACAAATTACTAATTAAAATATTTCTTTGATATATTTCCAACTTGTATTCGATTTTAGAACTCGGATTGAGATGCTTAAAGCGTTGTATTTTGAGTGACTTAGAAGGCAACGCATAGCTGTAAATAAAATTCTATTAGATAATTTCTGAAAAATCATTTGAGAAAAGCAATGAAAATAATGAACATCTTTACATGCCTATTTTCTATATCAACATCGACATTTTCTGCGTACTGATGAATTAACCGTTGATAATTTTCTAATACAGGATAATTATAACCTTTTATTTGGATGCTTACCGTTGGATACAATGGGATTTTAGGCTTCATTGTCTACAAAGAAACTAATTTTTATCAAGTATGATAAGCTACAAATACACTGAGAGAAAAAAAAATGAATTCTAGTAATTATCATTCTTGTTTCCGTAAATACGGAAAATAAGTAATTTCTTTGTAAAATAAAATTGATAGGTCTTATTTAAAAAAAAAACTATTGCTTCACTTCAGTAATAAATTTATAGAAGCATCAATAACATAAGGCAAGTAAATATTTCTTCAATTTAGTTGATACGTTCTGAAATTTATTACAATTAAAAATTTCAATAAAGCTATTGGTTGGATCAATAAAATAATCGGTCTATCGGTTGACCCTGCGGGCCAGCCCCAAAACTTCCCGCTATTTTCGAGCTTCTTAAGCTCGAAAGTATTGCTGTGAATACATTTTCGAGCTCGAAAATACTTTTTTATGCCGTTGTTTTCGAAAAAAAAGTTTATTACCATTTTTTCTCCAATGATATTTCTCGAACGAATCAACGGATTGACACACACACACACACACACACACACACCACAATTCTTTGGAGCTCAAGGAGCTCGTAAACACCGGGAAGTTTTGGGGCCGGTCCGCAGGGTCTACCGATAGACCGATTTTTTGTTTGTAATATGCAAGTAAGGTAAAAGACCTAGTACCCGATCAGGAACTAGTATTCGATCAGTCGATAAATTTGTATATCTATATTTACTAAATTTTACTAATTATGGATATAAAAATTTATGGAGTGATCGAGTACTAGTTCCCTGATCGAGTGCTAGGTCTTTTACATTAACTAAATAAGCAAGTAAATAAAATTTTTAAAACTAGAGCTTTCAATTTCTTTTTATATCTTGAGCTGAAGAAAAATTGTTCTGGATATTAATGAAAATCAAAAATAACCATAATATACAATAAAAAGAAAAAAAAAACAATGCTATCAAACCAAACTTGATTTGCTAAAAACTATTGGTTTTGTTTTGTCTACACTACGTATTACTTTATACTATTTATCTTTTGGTAACCTTATAATTGTTATAATATATACTTATGCCATTTAAATTAAATAAATAAATCATAAATAAAATACTGATATCAGGGTTTTTTTCTTGAAAATAAAAATTTTTTTCTCTCAGTGTACTAAAGAAGGAAGTAATGCTTACCTCCAAATAATTTGGCGTATACAGGCTACAAAATTTAGGAAAATATCTCATTGATGCGATACATAGCGGTTTCAATAGATCGTTCTGAAAATTAAAAAATCGTGTTGGTTAGATGGAAATTCGGCAAGAACAAAAAAAAATAAGAGTTTATTTATTAATAAACAAATTGAATTTTTCGGAGAACTAAAATTTATTCATGCGTTCCAACATCGAATATAATAGGTAAACAAAAATTGTTTATTTGAAAAATATAAACTTTACTGTTTATACAATATCACCTTTCTCATTATTCTTGTCGTCATGATGACAATAAGTATAGGTTATTAATATTAAGCATGGAGTGTATTATCCCCAATAGCCACTTTAGCTTGAAATTGACAGTAATTTGCTGCCCAAATTTGCCGACAATTGACAGAAAAAATTTGCCGTCAATTTCAAGTAAAACTTTCGATGAACTTATATGAAGTTATAGACAATTTACTGTCAACTTGAAGGTGTAACTGTTTGCTCTCCAACACTTTCCTTTATTGGCTTTAAATTACGGCAGTAACTTGAAGTTAATTTGCGGTTAAGGAATCATGGCTATCAGGGTTTGCTTTGATTTCGCCATCTTATACTGGCAGAGGATTTTGGACAAATTGAATTCCCAGTTTAATAAGAAAATGTCCTTCCAATTTGACAGCAAAAGCAAATGATGAGTGGGATTGTAGCAGACATCAGACAGATTTTAAATTATTTGTAAATAGAGTAAATAATTAATAAAATGAAATTTTTAAAAAATGCGCATTTAAAAAATTTAAAAATTAATAAGTGCATTTTTTGTAAATATTATTTTTTTAATTATTTACTCTATTTATTTATAATTTTAAATTTGTCTGATGTCTGCTACATTCACACTCATAAGCAAATGTACATCAACTTCTGCGTTCAGGTTTCGAACTACAAAATGAGTACGACATACAGCGCAAGTGATAGAAATCTGGGGCCGCGAAAACTTTCTCTTGCTGGCTGAAATTTTTTCCGGCAATTTGCCGTCTAATTTCGGCCGCAGATTTTAGTCGAGTTAAATTTGAAGTTAATCTCATATGTTGTTCTTCAAACATTGCGGTCGGGTGAAAGGTTACATTAGCTCGAACAAAGAGATAGTATTTATTGAATTGTCTGTAAATTGTACGGTGACAATTTTTCAATAATCATGCCCCAAGGAAGAAGGAAAACTCCGTTTAGCGGAAAAAAGAAAAAACTCCAGATGAAGCTGAAAAAAAAAGCCCATAATGAAACGTCTGGTAACTAAACCACAATCGAAATGTGATCTCAAACTCAATTTCAAATTTTTACAATAATTTTTTGTTTATAATTTACACAGATGATAGTGATTCCGAAAATTCGAAAATTAAAAAAATTAATAACCAGCCAAGTAACAGAAATGACAGAAACAGATATAATCTAAAATTCTTTCAAGAATCTAAGGAAGAATTACAAAAACGTAAAGAAGAAGCCTGCCAGTCAATAGAATCCTTACCATTAAAAGATCAAGAAATTTCCGATAATTATTTTCCTCCTGGTTTGGATATGCCCAAACGACCTGAATGGGATTACAATATGAGTAAAGAACAATTAGATATGAGGGAACATAAATACTTCACGGTATAATTTTAAAAATAAATTAGACTCACGATTTTCTTCCGTTTGATCCCTTTTTTATATCATTTTTAACTTTAACTGATTTACAGCTCTGTCTGCGAAACCCTTTCTAGACTGATTTACCTGATAGTGCGTTACTGTTAGTATATAGTAAACTACACTACAGTATTTCTTTGTTTTATTTTATAGTTATTTTTTATTTTCATCAATATCAAGAACACAATTTTCTTCCAACTCAAGATTTAAAAAGAAGTTGAAAGCTCTAGTTTGAAAAATTTCATTTACTTGCTTATTTATTTAATGTAAGAGATCTAGTACCCGATCAGGGAACTAGTACCCGATCACTCCATAAATATGTATATCCATAATCAGTAAAATTTAGTAAATATAGATATTTTTTCTCTCAGTGTATTTCATATATTGATATGATTAATGAAGTAATAATTATTAGCAAATCTTGCACAAATACACTTAACAATCACACTGACAGACCCCTAATACCCATTACCACGCCCTTTAACCTTCTTGGGATTTTCTTTAAAATATCCCCAAGGAACGGAAGAAAGTCTACTGTAGTCATATTTTTTCATTTTATAAAATATCTATGATTACATTATTTTCAGCAATACATAAAAGATTTAGAGGCATTGGGTAAAATGAGTTACTTTGAGCTTAATTTGGAAACCTGGAGACAACTATGGAGAGTTCTGGAAATGTCTGATATATTATCAATAATTGTTGATATCCGATATTCAGTTTTAATGTTTCCACCATATCTTTACAATTATATAACAAAAGACTTAAAAAAAGATGTTATTTTGGTGATCAACAAAGTAGATTTAGCCCCTCCAGCATTGGTCTTAGCATGGCGTGAATATTTTACCACACACTATCCTGAACTACGAATCGTCTACTTTACATCTTATCCGGCTTATAATTTGCAAGAAAGTTCCAGAGTACCGACGGTTTTAAAACCACGCAAGCGTAAAGGAAAATTGAAGATGGCTGCAGAAGGAGCTCAAGCACTATTGGAAGAATGTAAAAAATTAGTTGGAAATGAAGTTGACTTGAGCTCATGGCAAGCGAAAATAAAAGAAGAGATGCATTCAGAGTATGACCTCGATGATATTGAACACAAACATAATGTCTCTGTCGAAGCAAATGATACATCTTTTTTTAAGCATGAAAGATATGGTAATGGAATATTAACTATTGGTTGTATTGGTTATCCTAACGTTGGAAAATCGTCATTTATGAATGCTGTTATGGGTGAGCGTTAATTGTTTACTTACATAAAATAAAAAAATATCATTATTTCATGTAAGTTATCTTTATAATAGGTAACAAAATTGTGAGTGTATCGCGAACTCCAGGCCATACAAAACATTTTCAAACTATTTTTCTTACTAAGACTGTACGTCTTTGTGATTGCCCGGGTCTTGTATTTCCATCAACTGTACCTAAACAACTTCAGATTCTGTTGGGTTCTTATCCTATAGCTCAAGTACGAGAGCCTTATACTGCTGTTAAATATCTTGCTGAACGAATCGACCTTCCGAAAATTCTTAAAATTCAACATCAAGACAATGATGATACTTGGTCAGCTATGGATATCTGTGATAGCTGGGCAGCTAAACGAAATTATATGACAGCTAAAGGTGCCAAATTCGATACTTACCGAGCCGCTAATTCTATTCTTCGAATGGCTCTAGAGGGAAAAATATGTTTATTTGTTTACCCTCCAGGATGGGCAAACAATCAAGGTAATGTATTCATACTATTTCTGATTAAGAAAAGCGATTTGGAAAGATTAAAAAATAATATATTACACACCTAGGGAAGTAAAATAAGAAATGTCTCAGATCACATGTAATTGTTGGCCGGGGCAAAGCCGAGTTTCTTATTTACTTCCCAAGAGTGTATACAATTTTTCTCGTCGACGGAGGCGGAAAGCGGCAACTTCGTTTTGCACAGCGAGACGATTGTTGACGCTTTCCGCCCGGAGGCGAGAAAAAAATTTTTGATGCTTTTTAATTCTTCCATAAACTTTAAATCCTCCAAATTTTTAAGCGTTAAATCCTGTTAAAAAATTACAAATTACCGGTTATTCAATAATTTGGGGAGATTTCAAGTTATTCAATTTTTTGAAAACTTCACAATAATATTTTATTACTAAATAATAGTCGAATCTCTAATTGTTGCAAGACTTAATACAATTAGAAAATGTAATTTTTTTAAATAGTCTTAAATACTTTTTAATCACTTAGGGGGGACGTTTTATTGAGCTCTAGAGCTGATTAGATTTTGAAGTCGATCGTTGGAGTCGTTTTTAAGAAATCAATAAAAAACTAAAAAAAAAAAAAAAAATTATTTTTTTTCATAATTCGCCACTATTTTCGAGTCTACTTGATGAAATGATCGAAAATTCTCAGGAAAGTTGATGGCCAACAAGCTTTTTCGATTGCCGCCTTATCCATCCAAATCGGTTCATTAGTTAAAAAGTTATAGACTGGTCACATACACACACACACTCGGACATCCATCTTCAAATAGTCAGAATAGATTCCTAGGACCTCAAGACGTCGACATCTGATGAAATTTCTCAGCGGAAAGTTGAAAATTCCCAAAAATCATCTTTCTTTCAGTCGGTCACACTTGTGGTCCCTCTTAATAAGAATTGAATCCTATTTTATACGGAGATTCAGAAGAATTTATAAATATTCAAATTTTCAAATTTTTTTTATAGTATAGCTTAATAGTATTGAGGTTTCGATTCATGGAGAGATTTAGATAAATTCTAAAATACTCAGTTTTTTTGAATACCTTCAAATAGTTTTCAATCACTAAGAAATTGTTTTAATCGCTTCAAATAATTTTTAATTTTGATTGAGAATTGAGAAAAAATAAAACATTTTAATTTTTTAAAAATCTTTTCTAATAACCTTTCTTAATCAGGAATGTGGTTAATGGTATTTTATTGCGAACTGATTATTTTCAGAAAAATGGCAAACTCATCCTGATATAGAAGCAATCAAATGGATTCAAGCGAATAATCAAGAAGTTAAAAATAACCTTGAAGAAAGTGATTTCTCTTCTGAAGAAGATGCAAAATCCGATGACAAACTTCAACTGGAACAAAATGAAGATGATACGGATGACGATTCTGATGAGGGCATAGAATTACCTACAGCAAAAAATAAATTCGATGTATTAGCTGCTTCTTAAATATTGTCTTATTTAGAATTGAGTATCTTCAGCATCATCTCTATTATGTTTTCTAAAATGCACTCTGTCGGAATTAGAGTAGAACTTTAATTCCTCAATAGCTGAAATAAACGAGATAATTGTGTTAGATTCTCTTGAAGATTTACAAGATTAATTGTATGAATTTATTTATTTCATTTCAATATTGTAATAAAGTGGGCTTGTTGACTCAGGCTCAATGTCATCAAAATAAGTGAGTATTCTTTATTTCAACTGGAAAAAAAAAGTAATTGTGTTCTCATAAACACTTTACTAGTTATTAAAATGATTGATCGTAAAAATTAAAAAAAAAATTATTTGAATAACGGTTAATTCTGGAAGTCAGCCTCAATACTTCCTCTTTTCTTCAAGTTTAAAAATTTTGATTCACGGTAAGTGATTAGTTTAAAGACATGTCTCATCATTTTCGTATCCAAGTAACATGTACTTAAACAAGTGTTTCGTATAAGAACTTTGTGCAAGGACCATAGTTACTAGTGTCTCCTTCTACGAATGTGTCTTGCGCAAGATTGTGTGGCAAGGAATTCTTAAAAATTGTGCATGATTTGCTCATGGTATTGTAGGCAAGAAAATTGAAGATATTTCTAACATGGTGCAGCCAAAAGTTTCTGATGCATTTCTGACCCAAGAAACTTGCAGCAGATACTTGCGCATGGCTTGCTCAAGACCTGCTCAAAACGCGCGATACTCCCAATACTATTCTTTCTCCCACCAGTTTTAACTTGAGCAGATCTTGAGCAAGCCATGCGCAAGATAGATTCAACATGTTTCTGGCACCGATTTTCCCGTAAAATTGAATAATAACTTTACCAAAATTCTTGTGTAAGGCTAGCATAAGACTTGCAATTCAAATCTATTTTCTTACCAGAAACTTGTCGTTAAATTAGCCGAAAACGTTTCATTGCAAAACTTGCTGAGCAAAGGTGTGGCTATTAGGGCAACATTTCAAAAGGAAAACAAATTTATACTGGAAAATGTCTACAATTTGAGGGTAAAAAAATACTTAACAATTTTTCAAGTCAAATTAACTATAAATTAATGTAAAAGTTTGCCTGAAAATTGACAAAAAATTTTTTCTAGTCAACTTTTGAAGTGAATTTGCATTCTAATTCGGGTAGTCAATTTACATCAAATTGTGTAGCAAGTTGTAAATAAATTGTCCTCAAAAATGGAATAGTCTCAAGTTGACGGACATTTGACGAAAAACTCAAGGAAACTTTTGCTAAAGCAAACTGTGCTATTAGGGTATATTTAGTGTGGCTATCAGATGCTTCTGCGCAATAGTAACTTAACTAACTGGCACGTGCTCCAGTAGAGACCATAACTGAAACGCTGAAAGATTACAGTCGCACATTGTTTGCTGACGAAAAGCTTTGAAGTTGTTCTTTCACTGACTTATGTTTTGTACAGACCATTTTATCTATTTGCATGAATTAAAAAACAATATGTCTATTGTGGTAAAGAGAAATATAGAATTATTTATGAAAGTTTTAAATTCAAAAATATTATTCTCCAAATCAATGAGTACAGAGGTTAATAAATAATGTTTATGTTATTATTTTACTTAATGTAATTATTGACAGCTTATTAAAAATATTTACAGACCAAACCAGCTTATGTCAAACGAATATTTTCTGGTATACAACCCACTGGTTCAATTCATTTAGGTAATTATTTAGGAGCAGTGAAACAATGGGTTAAATTACAGGACGAAACCGAATGTCTCTGGAGTATAGTAGATTTACACGCAATAACTATGCCACAGGTAATATAATTTTCACAAATTTTGGTGGAAATTTTTTGGAATGTTCTCTGGAAAACGCAGTTCTAAAGACTTTTTCAAATTTCTAAAGACTTTTTCAGAGATATTCAGAGAAAAGTCTGAAAAATTTCCACCAGGGAAGTATTCGATTTATTTATTTATTATAATTAATAATTAGGATGTCGAAACACTCAGAGAAAACATATATAAAATGGCAGCAACACTTTTAGCTTGCGGCATTGATCCACAAAAGAGTATTATTTTCCAACAGTCTACTGTACCAAGACATACAGAGTTGGCATGGATTTTAGGGTGTTCGTTAACAATGAAAAAACTTGCTCTGTTACCACAATTCAAAGAGAAGAGCGAGAAATTAAAAAATATACCTGTTGGTCTATATACTTATCCCATTCTACAGTCTGCAGATATTTTACTTTATAAGTTAGTGAAATAATTTAAAGAAAAAATGTTGGAAAATCCAAATGCGCACACCTCAATCGCTGATAACAATTTTTTTATACTATTAATTATTACAACATTTCACGTATTAATTTTATTTTTTATTTTTAGATATTTCTTCCGGCAGGTATATGACTCAGCCATAAGTGACCCTACCAAAAATAAAACTCTAGCCAATTGAAGTCAGCCGCATCATACCTACGTAGAAAATTCCCGCTCCAATAAAATATTTACCATCTCAAAATTCCTAACAATGAAAAAATCTACCATGACATAATCACTACCAGAAAAAAACACTACCAAGTTGCACTTATGAATAAGCTCTACCATTTAAAATCCTTGTCATCAACTTTAGAATGTATAATGGACAGAGAATAAATTTATTTTTAATTAATTGGGAATCATTTGGGAAGATTTAGGATTATAATTTTATTATTCAGCACTGATAAATTAATGAGTAATTAGCATTTGGGATTTTAAAACTAAAACAATTCATAACTTTTTTCTCAAATAGTTTACTATTAGCTAAAGAAAAAGTCGTGTTAATTATATTTTCTAACATGCGCACTAAACGCTCAAACAATATTAAATAATTACCCATTAATTAACTAGTGCTGAATAATAAAATTATACTCCTACATCTTCTCAAATGATTCCCAATTAATTAAAAATAAATTTATTGTCTCTAAAATACACATTCTAAAGTTGATGGTAAAGATTTTAAATGGTAGAGCTTATTCATAAATGCAACTTGGTAGTGTTTTTTTCTGGTAGTGATTATATCATGGTAAATTTTTTCATTGGTAGAAATTTTGAGATGGTAGGTATTTTATTGGAGCGGGAATTTTCTAGGTAGGTATGATGCGGCTGACTTCGATTGGGTAGAGTTTTATTTTTGGGAGGATCGCTTATGGCTGAGTCGTATACCTGACTTTTCTTCCGGTTCAATTTTTATTATTAAAATTTTTAACTTCTCGCTAAGAAAATTGAAAATTTTCAAAAATTCGGGAAGTTATTGGTTTCGGTCCGATTTTCGAAAACCGAATTTCTATCAGGTCTTGACGTTTTCAGGTTCTAGGAAGCTATTCTGACCAAATTAAAAATGATGTCCGACTGTATGTATGTATGCATGTACGTACGTACGTACGTATGTAAATACCTGTAACTTTTGAACGGATGAACTGATTTTGATCGTCAAGGTAGCATTCGTCGCGGCTTGTCAATGTCTAAAAGCTGTGAAAATTGAGTTTGATCGGTACGTTGCGTTTAAAGATATTCCAAAAAAATAATTTTTTCAAAAATGTTTTTTTTTTTTGGATAACTCGGCCACCTCGACCATCTAAGTCGGTTCATTCGTTCAAGAAAGATCGTGAACGAAAGAATTAAAAAAAAAAGATTTTATTTAGTATTTTCGAAATTTCTTAAAAGCGACTAGACAAATCAATTTCAAAATCTTATCAGCTGTAAAACTCAATAAAAATACAAAGCTGATTAAAAAGAGTTAGGCCAAGTTATAATATTTTTTGAAAGTTATCGTGGCTCCGAACATTCTGAATAGACGTAACAATTGACAGCATTGGTTTCTTGGATGAAAATAATTCAGTTCTAGGGGTGTGCAAATATATCGAACTTAAAAATTTTTCGTATGGAATTGAAACGAACTATTCGATTCGAAGTTTGAATCGAACTATTCGTAATTTTTTTTAATTTTATGAATAATTTTAAAATTTTTTTATGAGCGACTTAAAATTGAAACAGTTTTTCGAAAAATTCAAATTTTGGTCAGAGGTAAATAGAGCTCAGTCACGAATCTACGAAAAAATTATTTTTAGTTACGTTAAAAACTTGGCACGTACATTATATAAAAGTGGAATATTTTAAAACTGACCAAAATTTTTTCGATTCGAATATTGTAATTGAAAAAGTTACAAATAATTCAAAAACTTTCGAATAATTCTAAAATTTAAGAATAACTCGAAAAGTTACGAATTATTCGAAAATTTTCGAATAATTCAAAATTTCAAAGAATTCGAAATTCGAATTATTTGATTCGAACCCGATTCGCACACTCTATTCATTTTAAGTCAATAGAATAATGAATCGAATTAATACCGGGTGGAAATTATTCCTTCGTACTGAAAAGTAGTAAATTTTTTATTTGTTGTTTCAAATATTAATTTATTTAATGCCGTAAGTTGGACGGGGGAGTCGAATTGGAGATTTGCAATTTGCGATTTCCGACGTCGGAAAACAAGGAATAATCGTGGAAAGGGATAGAAAAATCTATAATTATCATTATTCATCTCCACCCATCTACATCCATCCGGATATATCCCGATGGATCCTCGTACATTTTCTCTTTATTGTTTCAAATAGTTATTTTTTTTTAATAAATATCAAAAAAAGTGTACGTGGAGAGAAAAACATGGGAATTTTTCCAATTTTACTTAGGAGAAATTCCCTTGTTGACATCCCTATCCAAAAATTCCCATAGAATCCACTCAACTGCGACAAAAACCGCACAGAATCCTATAGACTGTATTGGTTTCTATGCGGTTTTTGTCGCAGTTGAGTGGATTTTATGGGAATTTTTGGATAGGGATGGTAAATTTTTCTTTATCAACACGAGAAATTTTAATAGGGAAAAATGAGAATATAACCATATCTTATAGGAATTTTACCCTTATATTATAGGAATATCTTCCATATTGCCATTGGAAAAATCTCCATGTAAACATGGAAAAATTCCTCTGCTAATATTGCTGAAATTCTTTTATTGACATGGGTATTTTTACTATGTCAGTGAAGGAAATTTTCCCATATTACAGGGGTAGTTTATTCCATATTGACATGGGAATTTTTTCACGTTAACAAGGAAAAAATTTCTCTGTTACCATAGTAAATATTCCTATGTTGACACAGTAAAAATATCCATGTTGGCACGGGAAAAATTCCCATATTAACATTGAAATTGTTCCTATACTACATAGTTATTTTTCCAATGCTGATATAGGAAAATTTACATTGTCAATATAAGAATACTTTCTTTGTAACAAAGGAAAATTTACCATGAGACATAGTTACAATTCACATGTTGACATAGTAAAATTTACAATGCCATCAAAGGAATTTTCCCCAAGTAAAATTGGAAAAATTCTCATTTTTTTCTCTCCGCGTAGAAATGATTTAACGTGAATGAAAAAGTCGAAAATATAATTTCGATTGTAAAGCACACACAGTGAATTTGCGCTTGAGGTGTGCAAAGAAAAAGAGTAAACAAATAACAATATATTAATTTATTAGCTAATGATTCAACCATATCTAGAGCAACAGATGTACCTGTAGGAGAAGATCAATTACAGCATCTCCATTTAGCTCAGCATTTAGTTAGCTATTTTAATGGACGGTTTGGAGATACATTTCCGATGCCTAATCCTCTAATAAATGGTGAAAGCAGCGTTTATTTTTGGTGTTAATTTAAGTTCATAAATGACATAAAATCTACTTTTATTAACATTATTGGCTATTTTTTATTTTCAGAATCGAGTGGCCGTATTAAATCTTTAACGGACCCCACGAAAAAAATGTCTAAGTCAAGTGATAAAAAAAAAAGTTTTATCAAATTGATTGATGAGCCAGAAATAATTAGGAAGTACATAAAAAAGGCAGTTACTGACTTCACGTCAGAAATAACTTATGAACCTATTGAACGACCTGGTGTATCAAATTTAGTAATGATTCATTCACAAATGCTGGATAAATCAACTGAATTGATCTGTAAAGAAGCGCAAGGTTTGGATACCGTACAGTATAAATCATTGGTTGCAGATGTAATTATTGAAAAATTGACGCCTATACGTGAAGAATATATGCGACTGATGAATGAACCTAGTTATGTAAATTCTGTTTTAAAGAATGGATCATTGAAGGCATTATCATTGGCCGATCAATGCTGGCTCGAAGTTAGACAAAAAGTCGGTTTTTCAGGTGGAATTTTGTCATAAGTAATTTAGTTTATGAAGAAAAAGAAAGAATCAAATACATAAATTTTATTTAAATAGTACAATAAAATAAATAAATCTTCTGTTTCAATAAAAACTTTTCATTAACTTGTCATCTCAATCACTACTTTACCTCGTAAGTGACCTTCGGCAACTCTTTTGTATGCTTCAGGTAATTTATCGAATTGGTATACGTTTTCAATGACTGGTCTTAACTGTAAAAATTCAAATCTTGTAGAATATGTATTTTTCGAAATGTTTCTCGTAAATTTAATTCAATAGATACCTGATGATTTTCAACTAAGTTTTGTAAAGATCTAATTCCAGTCGTTGATGGAACAAAAAATCCCCATTTTACACAACTTTTATTGTTTATTTTTGGAACATTATGTTTACATAAGTCCAAAAGATTTTTCATAGTTCCTCCGACTAATCCATAAGCATCAAAATTTCTCAGTAAAGGCGGATTTAAAGTGATATAAGTTTTAAAAAGATAATTTTTAGACTCAATTTTTTCAACACCTTGATTAGAACAGTCTAAGATGATGTCATATCTTAATTCAATAAGAAATATGAAAATAATTGTCGAGTAATAATGGTTCTTTTAGATCCTCAGTAAAAAAAAATCGAGGTGTAGTTTCGTTGATTTATACCATAACTCAGTGGTTAATGCAGTCGAAACGTGCCTCGATTCTTCTCATTAGGGATTTTACAAATTACAAGAATTTAAAACTTACATTCCTTCTTTTATTATTAAATCATCAGCGTCGTTTTGTTTATAGTCAATCACGATATCAGCTCCCAATTTTTTTAATAGATCTACTGCGTCTGTACTACATGTAGAAATAACCTGAATAAAATTTAATTATTAGGAATTTTCAAAAATTGAAATATTTTATAAACGGGGCCGAATTTGATGGCCAGTTATGACACACTTCTTCTTCGGCCCTAAAATAATCTTTAAAAAAAAAAGTGATCCAAATAATGGCTTATTTCTCAAGTTTTTGTGTTTACGGGTTACGGATACTTTTTCTACTGTTTGACGGGAAATTTTTTTTTTTACATTTTGATTTTTTTTTAGTTATTTAATACATTAAATTAGTCTTTATAAGTAATAAAATTAATCATTAAATTCTCTATCCGATGATGTGTAACTTGGTTAAGCTCCGTGCACTAACAAAAGTAAAACAGTAAAAACAGTAGCGAAAAAGAGGCAAACTGAATTTTTCGATCGTAAAGCACACTCTAATGCTTTGCATTAAAAGTCGTGCAATATTATTATGCAAATACCTAAATTTGATAATTATTTAGAGTGAAAACCATGATCCTGAACTTAGCAGACAATTCGAAATTTTTTTTTTTTTTTTTTAACAATTTAATTTGAAGAAAAAAAAAAATTAAAAATATGCACATGTAGAAAATTTAAAAGACTATAAGCGCAATTTTTTAAAATATTTTTTTTCAATAATTTATCGATTCTAAAAAAGTCCAAAAATTATTAGAAGTCGGTTAACTTCAGTATTATGTGAAAAACTACCTGTAAATTCCAAGCTTTTGCCATTTGGATAGCAAGAGTTCCAACTCCACCAGATCCACCTAATATAAGGACTTTTTTATCAATTTTGCTGGACATTAGTTTTTCGCAACATAAACCACCTGTCACCCATAATGAAGACCATGCAGTAAGCCCAGCATATAAAATAGATGAAGCTTCAATATGCGATAAATTTATTGGTCTTGGACTGACCTACGAATAATATTGAGAAAGATAAATGTATTTTTTTCAATCCTAATACCGATGGAAATAGTAAAATTTTTTTACCAGATCACTGTCAACAACAACATAAGTAGCATGACATCCTTGTTGTTCTACAGGTACGACACCCCAAACTTCATCACCTAATTTGAATTTAGAACCAACGCTATGACCTTTTGCAACTATGATTCCAGAGAAGTCTCTTCCTGTTGTTAAAGGGAATTCTATTTCTTCATTAAATTTTCTTATTCTTCTCATAAGATTCATCAAATTGACACCATAACCATCTAAACAAATTGAAAGTGTACTAATTAAATATACATTTTTTTTTATCGATATTGTATTTACGTACTGATCATAGCAATATCAATTGGATTAACGCTAGAAGCTTCAACTTTCACTATGACTTGTGAAGGTTTTGAAATAATAGGCATACGGATGTTTGACAAATTCAATTCATCTAAATTGCCGTAGGCATGTATTTGCCATGCCAGAATTCGATTTTTACTTATTTTTTTTGTATTCGTGGATAAAGTTGAAAAACTTCGAATACGCAACACACTAAGACTTGTGCAACAATGAAATGCCCTTAAAATTACCATTTTACTTTAGGGCAATAATTTTTTTTTCCCATTTTGGGCATCGTCCCAGCAGGGCCACAAGCCGGAAAGATTAATAATTTATAAAAAATTAATAATTTAAGAACTCTCGACTGTCGTGAAAATTTACAAAGTAAAAAGTAGTTTTTTTTCATCAATAAATTATTCAGGGTACGGAAGTTTGTGCTCAACAATAAGAATAAAAGAAAAAAAATTCGCGCACATTTCTCAAAGAAATTTCTAAAAGATATTCAAATGTCAAGTGTCATTGGAGCCGTCGAAATTAAGGTTGTGAAAAAAATATGTCAATAAGACAATCAGCAAGACCACCAGCAAGTCAATTGTCTTGCTCGTTGTATTACTGGCGGTCTTGCTCATTGTCTTGCTGGTGGTCTTCCTAATTGTCTTGCTGGTGGTCTTGCTAATTATCTTGCTGATTGTCTTATTGACATATTTTTTTCACAACCTCAATTTCAACATTCTTTTATGGCATTCGATATTTAAATATATCTTTTAATTTAAATCACGTGAATTTGCTCGCGATCGTAATTTTGATATAGAGAAATTTGGGCGAATTCTTTTCTTGTATTCTTATTGTTAAGCACAAACTTCTGTACTCTGTCAATAATTTGTTGAATATGTAAAATGTACCCAAGTCGAGGGGAGTAGTAAAATTAAATTTTGACATTAGAATTGTGTAATAAATATATTAATCATGTCCCCCGACTAGAATGTTTTCCGTGTTTTCCGTGATCATTTTCATTGTTGTTGAACGAAATTTTTTTCTACTTTGTAAATATTCACGACAGTCGGGGGTTTTTAAATGACTAGTTTCCCTATAGTCTACTTTTTGTACATTTCAGACTTTTTACATTTTTTTATGTTGTCTGTTAATTCATACTTTTTTCATTTATTATTTTAATTTAATATTTATATAATGTATAAATTAATAATACTGAGCGAGTACTTTTTGATATCGAATTGTAATTAGGTTAAGTTTTTATATCCATCAATATTTGAAAAAACCCCTAGATCCAAAGTCATTATCTGTGCTCTGCATCGCCTACAATATGCCAACATGATAAAATATGAAAAAATAGGGTATTCCCTAATAGCCATTTTAGCTTGAAATTGACAGGAATTTGACATTGAAATTGCCGCCAATTTAACAGCAAAAGTTGAAATGAAAAATTTGCGGTTAATTTTTCTTCAATTTAGAGATAACTTTTTACGATAAAAAAAGTCTGTAATATTCTTTTTTACGATTTCAGAAGGTAAGCAAATTTATAAATAAAAATGTCTACAATTTAAACGTAAAAAAATACTTAACAATTTTTCAAGTCAAATTAATAATAAATTGACAAAATTTGCCTAAAAATTGACAACTTTTTTTATAGTCAACTTTTGAAGTAAATTTGCAGTCTAATTCAGGTGGTAAATTTACGTCAAACGGTAGAGAAAGTTGCATAGAAATTGTCGTAAAAAACGGAAAAGTCCAAAGTTGACGGAGATTTGACGAAAAATTCAAGAATACTTTTGCTGAAGCAAGCTGTGTTATTAGGGAAATTTTCCAATAATACTGAAAGATCACCAGCCTCTGGAAATTGATAGATGACCGCATAAAATTTTTTATTTGCTTCACTCCGACAATCTCTTACTGTAAAAAATTGTCAATTTTTTTATTTTTTACATTCTCTGAACATTCTAAACTTCTACTTTAATTTTTATTTCTTAATAATTTGTTTTATAAAATTTATTGATGATGTTAACAGCATGCATTTTTACTGATAGCCAGACCTTGCTCTGCGAAATCCGCAGTGGAACATTTTCGACAAACTTAACGAGAAAGTTTCTAGCAAACTTGGCTGGATAATACTTTCCTTTAAGTTACCTTTCAAAATACGGCAAAAGCATGTAGTTAACTTACGGTAAGGGTGGCTATCAGGGTGTGTAAGCTATCATTAGTTTGATTTTTCACCATCAGACTGCGTGACCCAGTTTGTCAGTTCCCAATTATGTTTTAGCGCTAGAATTTTTACAAACAATTTTCGGCACAGCCATAAGTGACCCTACCAAAAACAAAACGCGACCCAATTGAAGTCAGCCGCATCATTACCTACCTAGAAAATTCCCGCTGCAATAAAATATCTACCATCTTAAAATTCCTACCAATGAAAAAATCTACCATGATATAATCACGACCAGAAAAAAACACTACCAAGTTGCATTTATGAATAAGCTCTACCATTTAAAATCCTTACCATCAACTTTAGAATGTATATTTTACAGAAAATAAATTTATTTTCAATTAATTGGAAATTATTTGGGAAGATATAGGAATATGGCTCTATTATTTAGGACTAATTAATCAATGAGTAATTAGCATTTGGGATTTTAAAACTAAAACAATTCATAACTTTCTTCCCAAATAGTTTACTATTAGCTAAAGAAAAAGTCGTGTTAATTATATTATCTAACATGCGCGCTAAACGCTCAAACAATATTAAATAATTACCCATTAATTGATTAGTGCTGAATAATAAAATTATAATCCTAAATCTTCCCGAATGATTCCCAATTAATTAAAAATAAATTGATTGTCTGTAAAATATACATTCTAAAGTTGATGGTAGGGATTTTAAATGGTACATTTTTTCATTGGTAGAGGTTTTGAGATGGTAGATTTTTTTATTGGAGCGGAAATTTTCTAGGTAGGTATGATTCGGCTGACTTCAATCGGCTAGAGTTTCATTTTTGGTAGGGTCGCTTATGGCTGAGTCGTATACCTGCTGGAATTTTTGCTGCAATATTCATAATCGATATATTGGTAGTTTTATCCTGAAAAAGTGGTCTATTGATTATCGTTTGTAATAAATATCGATATTTACGTAACTCCCGCCTTTCCCTAGTTCACTGAGTACTAATGAGTGTGAATGTAGAAGACATCAGACAAATTTAAAATTGTAAGTAAATAGAGTAAATAATTAATAAAATAAAATTCAAAAAAATTGCGCATTTGAAAAATTTAAAAATTAATGAGCGCATTTTGTATAAACTTTAATTCTTTAATTATTTACTATATTTATTTATAATTTAAAATTTGTCTGATGTCTGCTACATTCACACTCATTAGTACTGACAGGTGGAGACACCTGAGTCCATTGGAATACAAATCCCCATCTAGGGACCTCGTATCTAGTTTTGTGGAAATTGTCACCGACCCACATTTACAGATTATACTCATGTAGTCATATGTCAACTTTTTGTACCATGGTCGATCGACTTGGTTAGTTTGACGTTTTTGTTCTTATTTATTTATTATTTTATAGTTTAATTATCTTTTTATTTTATTTGATATATAAAATGCGTAGTATTGGACTCCAAGTATTTATATATATATAAATTCATTTATTTAAAGGATAATTTTTTTTTATGCTCACTTTTGAATATTAAGTACCCACTGTTGGCTTTATTTTATGACAGTTACAATGTTTATATTAATAGGAAAAAAAACAAAACGAGTTATAACATTCAAAATTAAAACAAGTGTAGTCATTATTCTATCATTATGAATTTGATTCTTCCAGTTGCAAATGATGTTAGGGTTTAATGCATAAGTAAACTTATACGCAACAGTGATAAACAATGAAGCTATATTGTAATCTTTATAAGCCACATTATAGCTTTATTGTTTGTAGCTTAAAAAAACTCGATTGTTTTTAGCCTATGGTATTCATTCTTATTACAGTAAACAGTGAAGCTAATGCTCGCCGCATTACAATGGTTGAGAATTGCTTTGGTAGTTCTGGTCAGGTAAGGAATACACGACTATATTTCGTAAATATACACAGGGTTGCGAATTTTAATGTGATAATTGAGTAACTGATTCAAAGAAGTCATTAGAAAATATTTAAAAATAAATTTTAATTTTTTTACTCTCGGAATTCTCAATAAAAATTAAAAAGTATTTCGAGCGATTGAAAATTTTTTTTTGTGATTGTAAATTATTTGGAAGACCTAGAGAAGTTTTCAGTAAATATTACCCAGAAAGTTTGATACTGTGAGAACGTGTGATAAATATCTTGATTTTTCCAATGCACATTGTAAAATATAAAGCTCTATAGCATAAAATAAAGTGCAATTTCTACTAACAGCATAGTAGAAATTTAGCTATTGGCTAGATGTCTTTACAGTAATAAACTTTACGGATAGTCTTCACTCAAAAATTTTCTGCGTGATGTATTCAAAAAATTGGCAGGTATACAACTCAGCCATAAGTTACCCTACCAAAAATAAAACTCTAGCCAATTGAAGTCAGCCGCATCATACCTACCTAAATAATTTCCGCTCCAATAAAATATTTACCATCTCAAAATTCCTACCAATGAAAAAATCTACCATGATATAATCACTACCAGAAAAAAACACTCCCAAGTTGCACTTATGAATAAGCTCTACCATTTAAAATCCTTACCATCATCTTTAGAATGTATATTTTACAGACAATCAATTTATTTATAATTAATTGGGAATCATTTGAGAAGATGTAGGAGTATAATTTTATTATTCAGCACTAATCAATTAATGGGTAATTATTTAATATTGTTTGAGCGTTTAGTGCACATGTCAGAAAATGTAATTAATACGACTTTTTCATTAGCTAATAGTAAACTATTTGAGAAGAAAGTTATGAATCGTTTTAGTTTTAAAATCCCAACTGCTAATTACTCATTAATTAATTAGTCCTAAATAATAGAGTCATATTCCTAAATCTTCTCAAATGATTCCCAATTAATTAGAAATAAATTTATTGTCTGTAAAATATACATTCTAAAGTTGATGGTAAAGATTTTAAATGGTAGAGCTTATTCATAAGTGCAACTTGGTAGTGTTTTTTTCTGGTAGTGATTATGTCATGGTAGATTTTTTCATTGTTAGGAATTTTGAGATGGTAAATATTTTATTGGAGCGGGAATTTTCTAGGTAGGTATGATGTGGCTGACTTCGATTGGGTAGAGTTTTATTTTTGGTAGGGTCACTTATGGCTGAGTCGTATACCTGCCCAAAAAATTAAGTATTTTTGAATCGTTCTAAACTTCTTCATGGATCGAAACTTCAATATTATTTGTAATTGAAAAACGATTTTAAATATTTCTCAACTTTAATAATTTTTAACCGTTTCAAAGTTTTATAAAAAATGGAGTTCAGGTATTTTTTAATGATAGAAAAGTATTCGGAAGTATTAAACAAAATTGAGTTCTATCGAAACTTTATAAATCGCTCTACGGACCAAAATCTTACTATTATTTAGTGATGAAAAGCAATTCAAAAGCATTCAAAAACTTTGATGATATTAAATCGTTTCAAATCTTACTATTAAATAAGATGCAGCCATTAGTCAGTGACTTAAAAGTATTTGGAAGTATTCAAAAAAATTTTGATGTGAAAATTGCACGAAATTAAGTGTTTAATTTAGGCGGTGTAAATTTAAAATATTTACACTGCCAAACGTGTAAATGTATAAATTTCATGATAATTTTGCGTTAAGAAATTAAATTCAATTAAATGAATATTGCACCATTACTTTAAGGACCTCAAAACGTTGACATCTGATGAAAACTCGATTTTCGAAAATCGGGGTGAAAACAATAACTTCCCAAATTTTCCGAAAATCATCGATTTTCTTAGCGGGAATTTGAAAATTGAGTATTTGTGAATCGCATTAAATTTCTCTATGATTCGAATTTTCAGTATTGTTTAGCTATTAGAAGAAATTTGAAAAAATTCGACAATGTTAATATTATTGAATTTTTTTGAATCTCCGTATATAATAAAATTCAATTATTATTAAATCGCGTGCCAAATGCCAAAAGGGCGTATTACAGCAGTTAGATAGGATTCCATGCCAAAAGGGCGTATAAAAAAATTTTTTTTTGCCATTCTTTTTAGAAATGCTCGAAACGTAAAGATCTACAGAAAAAAAATTTTTGATGTACTAATGCCAAAAGGGCGTATTTTAAGACATACGCCCTTTTGGGTTTGGAATTTTTTTTTTCATTTTTAGGCTTAGAACATGTTTACAAAACAATCGGCACCAAAAAAAAAATTATACGCCCTTTTGGCATTTGGCACGCGAAATAATTGAAAAGTATTTAAAAATATATAAAAAAAGTTTTATATTTTCGAATCGTCCCAAGTTTTTCAACAACCAGGAAATCTGACTATTATTTAGGGAGTAAAAATTATTGTCAAGTATTTAGGAACTTGAATAACTTCACATCTCCACAAAATTATTGAATAACGGGGGATTTGAAACTTTTCAAGAGGATTTAATGGTTAAAAATTAGGAGAACTAGTTTATGGAAAAATTAAAAACTATTAAAAAAATTTTTTTTCAATCTTTCCAAATCGCTTTTCTTAATTAGGTAATGCTCCATTTTATCGATGGTAAAATGGTCATAAATCACTTGTTAATTTTGAATTAGAACTTAAAAACCATTATTCTTTCCTGTAAAAAGCTATTGACAATTATATTCCTCAATATTTTCTATCCTTGAAAATAGTAATTGTGAAATTCAAGTGTACTCTTGTTTTGGTTTTCAAACTCTCCGAACTTGGTCGAGTAGTATTTAGTTAAATTTGACGCGTAACACGAAACATAATTATTTAACGACTTGGATTTATTGATATTTTTTTGAAAATGTACCTAAACGGTTCTCAGGAAGATCGGTTTCAACATTACGTTCAGACCCGTCAGAAATTAAAGAGTATACTCTTAAAATGAATCAGTAAAATTTCACTGATTCAATCAGTGAACTTTGAGTCACTGGTTGAATCAGTGAATGTCGCGCTCACTTGTTTCAACGCGTGAACTAATAGTATATTACACACCAAGAGAGGAAAGTAGGACATTCCAACTCGCGTGTATAATTGCCTACCTGAGCTGAAGGTGAGGATGGCCAACACGCTAATAGGGACAATAGGTATCCATGATAAATATTTTTAATAAGGACTTTTTCATAAAGGGCGGATGTAAATAATTAGTTTGGAACATTTTATTTCATAAAAAATTCTTTAATTACCCATTTACAACCCTGACTTCGAAGATTTCTATTTTTCGATATTAATAAAAATATTTTTCTTGTAGTCTTTAGCAGTACCTGGAAGAGTCTTGGTTGGCGAGGGGGTTTTAATAAAAATGTGTCGAAAAAAATCCAAACCACGACAATTTTTTCTCTTTAATGATATATTGGTTTATGGAAATATTGTTATTAATAAAAAAAAAGTAAGTTTTTATAAATGATTTTCCATGGTAGCTGTATTAATTGAAATATTTAAATATTCTACGTGTTTTGCATATGTGTTTATATTAGTACAACAAACAACATATTATACCTTTAGAAGAAGTCAAACTGGAATCGTTGGCAGACGAAGCACGTAAGTTTAATTTTTTTTTTCTATTTGATACTTTACCAATCTCATTTTTAGTGTATACCTTGTTTAGTCTTATAGTTTTATGAAAATATTGAATTGTATATATGTAAGGTTCTTAAAATATTAGATTATTAAATAATTAATATATATTAAATTATTCTTTCCAATTTATAATTTTTAAGCCGTTTGAAACGGAGATATTATTGTGTGTGTGTGTTTTTAAATATATATATGGGTTTGACGTGTACTTGGCGCGAAATACTACCGTGTCTCCTGATCCATTGGTTGAATTGAAGTGAGGAAAGGTTCAGAGGTTGCAGCTGAAAGGTGGGATGCTGGAAGGTAGTCAGGAGTAATAGATCGGATAGACAGAGGAGTAAGTTGGAGTTTGGATTTATATAGTCTTTAAATTTCAACGACGAAATTTCGATTTTGACTTGTAAATAAATATTTAAGTTCACTAAGTTTAATATTATGATTGAAAGCCAGTAAATCTTCATCGTTATCGTATCTTTATTCCTTGCTTAAAAAATCCGATAGATTCTTATAGCTGTATGTATGAGGCCCAGTACTTAACTATAGCACTTTTCATAGAACTCATTCATTCTTATAAAATCTCTATGGGAATTTATGAGAATCTATTCGATTCTATGAGAGTTTCCAAACAGGATTATAGGAGCAACATTGTAGGTACCCTGGTACCTTATTGCAGGTTAAGAAAAATTATTTAAAATGATTCAAAACAATTTGAAATAATTTAAAATAATTTGAATCGACTAATATATAGATATACTCTTAGCATGGATTAAATCTTTTTTATCACTGCGCTGTCTTCTCTTAATTATATTTGATGATGTTCAACATTAGCTTATTTAAATTAATTAACTTGTAAGGTTACTTTGTTTTTAATAAATACAATATTGATTAAGTAATTATACTCAATTACCTGCCACTATTTTCTGACAAGCAATTTTGTATCTCTTCCTTTAGTTATCAGTATCGTATAGTTCAGTGCAGAGTTATCCTTCACCCTTAGTGCACTAGCTAGTTCTTTCAATGTGCCAGACAGGATTTTTTTCCCTGTTTAAGGTTATACATACACGTGACTCCGACACAGAGACATGTTCGTCTTGCGCTACCCTTGTATGCGTGACATCTATGTGTTTGAATGTTTCTTGGTATGAGATCCCTAGCGGATCTGTATTACTGTAAATTACCTTATTTTACCGTAGAATACAGTATTTTACTTCAAATTTGCTGTATTTTGCGGTGATTTGTAGCAAATTACAGTAGAATACGGCAATTGACCGTAATTTGTGAGATTTTTTTACCGTAACACAGTAAAAGAATTCACTTTACGGTAAAATGCCGTAATTTTGCAGTAAATCTGCACGTCTACGGTGAAATACCGCAATGTCACCGCAAAGTTGTGGCAAAATACCGCCCTTTCACCCAACAATGCCGCACTTTTACTGTAAAATACCACAAGATTGCTGCACTTTTACGGTCAATTGACTGCGCCTTTACAGCCAAATACCACAATTTATCGTAAAATACCGCAATTTACCGTAATAAGGAACCACCAGGGATACTACCGTGACTCTGGGACAGTAGAAATTACAAATTAAAAGAAGCATTCTAATAATAGAATATCCATTTACAGAGTATCGAAATGGATGGCTTATAAGGACAGTTACAAAATCATTCGCTGTTTATGCTGCTACTGCTACAGAGAAACAAGAATGGATGGCTCACATCACAAAATGTATTGAAGATTTATTACGAAAAAGTAAAAATTCTATTCTATTTTGGTAAATAATAATTAATTATAACAACAGTCGTAATAATATATAATAATATTGAATAGAAATTTGCTTGAAAAACACTTTTTTATCGTTATGATATTATTTGAAATTCATACAAATTTATACTATAAATTCTATAAATTTTATGTATAAACTGTAACGGATGAAGCGCAAATCCATAATTAATTAACGATTAAGTCCTGTGTCAATTCTTATTTTACTTTTCAATAAGGGACTCCAAAAAAATCGTCAGATGGATATTGAAACTTTTGAATTTACCACGTCATCGTGCAGTTGTTTACTAAAATTATTATTATTATTATTATTATTATTATTATTATTATTATTATTATTATTATTATTATTATTATTATTATTATTATTATTATTATTATTATTATTTTTATTATTATTATTATTATTATTATTATTATTATTATTATTATTATTATTATTATTTTTATTATTATTTTACACAAGGTTTTACTCGTGTAATGTACATTTTGAATTTTATATTCGTATAATTTCACTCAAACAATATGGATCGCTGAGCCGTGTATTTGTTATTTTATTTAAATATCTGGTTATGGTTCATAAGTCATTACGCGTTCAACTTTCGTGCATTTATACCCTGATAACCACACTTAAAATATAATTGCTTAGCAAGTTCTTTTAGGTTAAATTAAGGTGGCTATCAGGGTAGATTATTTTATTTAACGCATGCCTGATTATCGCGACTTATCATATCTGCAAAACAAACCCTAAATGACCGTTTACTGATCGGTAATTAATGATTCGTCAAAAGCAAATGGCGTCCCATGTTCCTCAACAGCGTGTGTTTATGGGGTCATAAACAACCGCATTTGAATCTCTAAACACATTCCTCATAAGTCATTGTCGACCGTTCTCAAAAATAAACTCTACTATTATCACTAAAGCAATTAATCTCGACACTAAATATATTCAGAATGAGTAGTACAATCAATCCAACAACTTTGAAGTCAGTGTCTACGTATGAATACCTTGGTTATTTTTTATGAATTAAAATGAATAAGAAATGAGTGGTGAGAAAAGTCAAGAACTAGTATCATATAGATCCCCACCTGATTTAGGGTTTACTTTGCTGACATAATAATTCGCAAAAATCAGACAATTGTTGAATAAAGCCCTAGCGGATCCGAATTACAGTAATTTACGGTAATTACCGTAATTCACGGCATTCAACAGAATTACCAAAGTTACGGTAAATTACGGCAATTTATCACACTTTACCGTAATTTACCGCAATTCGAATCCGCCAGGAAGTATAGTGCATAGCACATGGATTAAGTCTGTTTAGATTTCCCGCGAGCCACGGCGACTCTCTTATCGTAACCGATTTCCGTTCCCTGTGGAAAAGGTCTTATAAAATCTCATAAAAAAAATTGGCTATGAGAAAACGATCAGTATTTGTCCGCGAAAAATCTCAAAAATTCTTATACAATTATTTTCTCATAGATGGTGCATCAAAAAAAATTTTTTTTTTAAATTCTCATTTAAATGATCAGAATCTATAAGAAACAGAAGCTGTAATTTTGTGATTATAAGTATTTATAAGTTTTCGAAAAATGTAAAGTTTACAATTGCGTAGATTTTGAAAATGAATAAGATTGTATGAGACGATTTCTGAAGTGATCATATAAGATTTGATACTGATTAATCAATGTGAGTACAGTAATTTTCCATATAGTAACGAAAAAATTTATGAAATTAATTAAGTTACAGTTTCTTTAGTATTGATTAAGGTTTATATGCTAAATTATTGAATTTTTTAGCATGAATTCAAAAAGTTTTTATTATTTATACTCAAGAATATTTTTATGAGTATTTACGCGGAAAATCCTCAGCAATCTATTCCCGAAAAATCTATGAAATTGAGTCAGTTTATTTATTCATCAAAAATTACTCAAGTAAACATTAATATTAATCATTAAAGTCATGATGTATTATAGGATATACTATAGTACAATCCAAAAAGGTACTTGGCGCTCTGTCAAATGAGAGAGTATTACTCGAACAAAATCGTATTGAAATTTGGAATATAACACTTCTGAAATAAATGTCTTAACAGGGACACTACAAATCGTAGGCGCGATCTCGTGGCGAGCATCGAACTACTCCCGCTGCTGCTGCCTAGCACCGGTGACTTCCCCCTTCTCCATATCTCCGAACAGTTAAAATATTCAAAGTACAAGAAAAAGTGATTATATTAGTATTTTTGGTGTAAATTCTTATAAAAAAAAATAAAGTTAAGCAATTATTTTTGAATGAATCTGATAAAATTAATATTTTATGTGAATGGAAATTATTTATAAAATCTCATAAGTACTCCATGATATTTTATAAGTAATAGCCTTCTAACTAAAACTTACAAAAACTCATAAATCACATAGCTTTTAAATTAAAATTAAATCTTTTAAGTTTTTACAAGTTAATTCGATTATAGATTTTCTTACTAATTCTCATAAAATTTTTATGAGAAAAAGGTCTGCATTTGTCCATGTGATTCCTGATTCAGTCTCATAAAATTTCTAAGAAATACTTGTTAAATATTTTCTCATAAAATATGATAAATATTTTATGATATTCAATAAGATATTATCTCCTAGGATAACTTTTATTAAAACTTATAAATTCTAAAAATTTCGTATAAAAAAATAATCTTATTGAGATTTTGTAAGTATTATAACATCGGACTTCGCTTGATCAATTCTTATTGAAGATACATTAGAATAAACTGTAACAATGTTATAGAAGTGAAAGTACTTATTCAATCTTATAATCGTTGGCGGAATTCGAGTCACAAAATCTCATAAATTGAAAAATCTTACTCATTCTTTTAAAAATCTAGTACGGAAATCATGATAGGAAAACATTAAAAGCTTTGACTCATAGGTTCTCATAAGAATTCATATGAGAATTTTTTTAAATCTCATAGATATTTTCGAAGCTCATAGATTCTTATAAAAAATATTCAATACCTTATCAGAATTTATGAGAGCTTTTCCACAGGGTTACAATGCATGAAATTAATTTATTAAAAATAATTAATTTAATTTAATCAATAAAATATTACGAGAACGTAACAGTGGTCATTAAGAAAAATATTATTTAAATTTTTAGTATAAATAAATTTTTTTTTTTTAAATAAAAATACACATTAAACTTCCAAATCAAAAATTACTATGAGTAACTATTGTAGTAATAAACTGATTAATAATTTTTAAAATACGCCATACTCAAACTAAGTCGTTATCATTCTGAGTCAATATTATCGGCCTCAGACCAAGAGAAAAAAATTCTCGGGAGAAATAAATATGCATCATGTTTGAAAACAAAAAATGCTTTTTTCAAGAGTAAAATTTTGGAAAGGAAAATTTTTACTTTCCATCGAAGAGTAATAATTTATTTATTCAAGATTGAACTTTTTTTGAATTGAAAAGTTTAAATGTTTTGAAACAAGAATTATATTTTGAAGAAAATAATTTAATTGAATCAATTTAATTTTTTTTTCTGTGTATATATTGGCTGACATGATGATAATCCTCAAAATAATAATCATAGTTGCCTTAATTTCCAGGTGGAAAAAAACCAGTTGAAGTACATGCTGCCGTTTGGGTGCCAGACAACGAAGCAACTATCTGCATGCATTGCAATAAAACGCAATTTACTGTTTTGAATCGACGGGTAACTATTCTTGTACATAATAGTAAGTCGTATCTTTTGATTGCTGTAACGGTTTTCAAATATAAGCTTGTAAGGATAAAAATCAGTTTTAATAAGTGAGGTCTGAATTGAATATTCGAATCAGTTTTTGTCTTCTTCGAAAATAGTCTTCTGCTCCATTAATCTCTAGGAAAAAAAGTCAAAACAATAACAATAAAGAAAAAGAATATTTTGTCAAACATTATTACTCAGTTTCTGGTTTTCATTTTCTACAACTGATTCTTCATTTAAATTAAATGAATGTCAGTCATTGCCAAACAATGTATTTGAGCTATTAGAGCTCGAAAACAACTTAAAATTCAAAAATTGGCTTATCGCGTAAACTGATTTCGAAATTTTTTTTTACAATCGATTCCTGGCTACATTATTTGTATCTAATTGAAGTATAACTTTACTACTAGAAAAGAAAATAATATCTCATATAACAATCTTGTTCAACGCTTGAGCAAGCTTGGTCGCAAGTTCGATAGACGTTAGTGTTTTTTCCTTCGTATGTGTCTTGCTGCAGATACTTGTGGCCAGATTTCAATATCAAGTCTAGGGCAGGCCTTGCACAAGAAATTCGTGCCAGATTATAACTCAATTCTAGAGGAAAACTGGCGCCAGCAGCATGTTGAAAATAGTTGCGCATGGCTTACTCAAAATCTGCTCAAGCCTCATGGTTAATTTATCGGAACTATATATAGTGAGAGAGACATCCGTTCAAAAAAAATTGAGCTTGATCCTTGAGCAGATCTTAAGCAAGCCCGGCGTAAGTATCTTTCATAAGTTACTGGTGCAAGAAATGCTCCAGAAGCTTTTCAACTGCACCGTATCTAGGGTACTTTCAAAATTCTTGTGTACAATGCCTTGAGTAAATCATACACAAGTCTTCATGACGATTTCTTGCTACATGATCTTGCGCAAGACCCATACGTAGAAAAAGACACTAGTGACCGGAGGTTTCGCTGTAGGCATTGGCACCAGAATCTTGCTAAAGCATGTGTTACTTAAGATTACATTTAAATTGCATTTAAGTTTTTTTTTTTCCATTATTATTATTATTATTATTATTTTTTTTTCTTTCGTAGCATCATTGCCGTCAATGCGGTGCTGTAGTTTGTGGCCCTTGCAGTAATAAAAAATTATTTTTGCCAGGCCAAGGAAATGGAAAATCTGTTAGAGTATGTTTACAGTGCTATGACGACGCGAACAAAGTGAAAACTTCTTTAACTGCTATTGACAATTACAATATTTTGGAGCAATCAGGACAATTAGCAGACAGCTCAGGTGGTGATAGTTCAGGTGATGAAGATGAAAGTAACAAAGATGAAAAACACGATGAGGTGAGCGTTTTCCAGATTGAATAAAAAAAAATAATAACAATATTGCTCACGCTAAATTATTAATTATTATTTTTTTTTCAGCCTAAATTTTACTCGGTACTTGCTCAATGAAAGATAATTGGTCCCAATTAATGTATTGAAAAATTTAATATACGAGCTTGCATCTTTTCAAGAAAAACTAATTTTTTTTTAATAATAAAAGAAATAAACAAGAGTAATTCTTATATTTTCTGGAATAGAAGTATCATTAAACATAATAAATAATTCTCTTATAAAATTTACTTGTTTTAATTCAATCCTCATGGATATCTGAGAAAATTATCGAATTTGAACATGTCTACCTAGATCAAATTCGACTTCATTATTCCTTGCCTGATTCAATTTTTCTAGCAGTTTTACATGACAACAAATATCTTCGAGCTAAAGTTTTTCTGTTTAGACCTATCTACATTATGGTGCTTCGTTTTAAATGAGCCTATTTCTTCTACTCCATGAACGAAATGTTGTATGCATGGAAATAAAAATTTCCTGAAAGTTTGGATTTTTTATTCAAATTTTAATACGCATTAGAACAACTTTGAAATTTATCCATTTAAGAAGTATTTAGATCAATAATTCAAGAACAGGTTTGCTCCGTTTTCTTCATGCATGAGAAAACTGAGCATGGCTTGAAGGAGGTCAGACGATTCTGCTCTTATAGATCAATAATGTGAATTAAAACATAATACGACAGTGATGACAACTACGAAACCGATTCATTTAAAGGGAGTTGCTCATGATGGGATTTCCGGAGGCATACAGACACTCATCACAGAGTTACCCGGGTTGATAGTGCTTCAGCAACCTTCCCCAGAGCTATTTGGAGAATAGGAAACGACCCATGATATAAGGCAAGCAGGTACTTCAAATAGAAGAAGTAATTCTTCACTTCAAGTGCCCTTTGCGCATACAATGACATATCATAAATCATTTATAGTTACGGGATGCAATTTTTGGAATTCATTACCATTTGAAATAACATCGGCAGAAACATTAGATAAATTAAAAATCGGTTTATATATGTACTCATTAGAGGTTGAGAAACGCGAACGTCTGTGAGATTGAGCTACTTAAATTTTTATTAAAAATATTTATTTCGTTTTGTATGAGGAAGTGTTTGTATGTATATATTTGTTTGTGTAATTTTATTATTATATGGATGGCCATAGGTCAAGGAGATAACGTGATAAATAATGATGTAATCACAGGGAGTGACTGCTCCATGATTGATAAAAAAAAAGAAATAAATAAATGAATAAATAAATCCCTTGAACGATGATTTTCGGGGACACTTGTTTCAGGAAGGTGAAAACGTCAACCAGGTTCAGACTTTCAGAGACATACAGTCACTCATCACCGAGTCGCCCGGGTGGATCCTGCTTCGGTAACCGGCCTCGAGACTAGTAGGGAATTTAAATATGGCCTGCGCAGTGAAAACCTTGTTGGTTTTCGATCCGTCTCCATCGTTATTCGGGTTGAGACCACTTCAAGCAGGTACTGCGAGTACATGACGGAGACCGGGATGCCTTTTAGAAAAAGAAAACGAGAAGTATTACATGATGAAGATACGACGATCTTCAAAGTAAACACTAGATTGTCTTGACACCAACGAAATTTCATCTTAAATCGAAATATGTACGATCATTAATAGGCCTAACTCTTTAAAACTTCCTAACCATATTTTAATCCACACAAAAGATTATTCTTTTATGCGAAAGGATCATCTAATTAAACTTCTCCCAATTAATTGGAAAATAACTTCTGCTACTGGCAAAGATCTTCTGAGCCACAATGAATACACGACAACAGAAATAACCCAGTATACCGTCCACGTGGGTGATGTCCTCACTTTTCAAGACAAAGACACCCATGTCTTCCACATTTTCACAAAAGCTACTCCTAGAGACAAGGCGCAGATTGTAGATCTTGAAAATAGATTGTTGGCCCTTAAGAACAGTCGATTCGATCGAGGTTAAAGCATTTAGCATATCCAAATGTGGAAATAATTTCGACCCGATTCGATGGACAATTAATTGATGTAACGGGACCGAAGTCCACCTCCGTTTAACGGGAGGCCGATACCTCACCTATTTCAGGCATACTCGCGCTGCGCAGCATCCCCATTTTCTGACCCAGACGAGACTTAGTCGAAAAATATAATCAAGTGACATTGCGCGTGGTATCTAACCACAGCTTCCACGAGTCTTACCTCTCCCGGGTCAAACACTATTCCCATCTCAGGAAATAAAGAGACTCTGGTCACATTGAGCTTGGAAAGGCCCCCCGTGGTACTAGACTCCCAGCTCTGGTCAACATGGTTGCGTAGGATTAGTGGTGGGGTGCAACTTCTTCCTATACCCTATGTAAAGGGCTTTCTCCACTTGTTCTTTTCGGTTTCCCAGGAAGCTATTATCCGCTTGTTTATCCCTTGATAGATTTTCTACTTTCCTGAGCCGAGAGATACTCTAATTATTTAAGCCAAATTAAAGTTATTGAGTAACTTGGGGATATTCGATGGATATCCGTTGAAAATCTGATTAGGAAAATCTGTAGTTCTGACTACAAGATCACTATTAGCTTTCCATTCCGGGTAAGGCCGTGTAGCTGTTTTTAATATAATAGAAATGCCGTTTTAACACAGTAGAAATACCGTATGATTACGGTATAAATGTCATATAATTTCCGTATAGTTCTAAGAGAAGTTTTATAGTTAAGAATACATACAGCTATAAGAATCTATTGGATATTTTAAGCAGGGTAGCGACTACGTCTATACTCCTTTAATACAGTGTTTAAACCGTATCATGAAAACCACGAGGGTTTAAAAGATATTTTATGCAGGAACATATTTATTCATGCATAATTTTTCACGAACATTCAGAGTTAGAACTGGCCGATTTTGAAATCTGAAAAAAATTTTGTTTTCTTAAAAAGGTAATAATAATAATTATTGAATTTTTTAAATAACGATTCAAATGAATCTTAAAATAATACATATCAGCGATAGTTAATTGAATCAATATATTTGATAAATGAAGTATAACCTTCGTGGAGCGGAAATATTGCACAGAAGAGTTTGCAGGTCGCCAATGCAGTCCAGGTTTAGAAATCGCAGAGTCTACGCGCATGGGGCTTCTGAACTGCACCCATGTTTTTACTTAGAACGTTTAGATGCAATTCTACGTGTATGTTTTTTATATAATTGAAGTGAAGTAAAATTTAAATAGTTAGTCTGAGGACTTTAAAGACATAAGTACTCTCCTAAACTCAAATCTTTGCTCTCGCCTCTTGCTTTCCATTTTTTATTTATAAATTCAAATGATCTAAAGCAATTATACATTTATTTTGCGGTGACAAAAGAGTCAATCATTTCTCACATATATCAATTATTGCTATTTATTTAAAAAAAAAAAATTCTATCTTTGTGATGAAGCTGTCCCTTTTCAGAGACGTTCAATAAATCTTATTGAACGTAATATAAACTGCGAAAAATGGTTTTGAATCACTTTATGCAGTCTGGTTACTATCTAACTATTCACCATATATCTTTTATTTGTAGTTACGCATCATATAAAAAAAATTATTTTAAAAACGTTTATTTTCGAGATTGTGGCAAATATGATTTTCTTTAAAATGATTCAATTTTATTCATGAGTGGATCTATCTGCGAAATAGATTACTTTTAGTTCAGTGCTTCTTGCGGTTTGATTATCTTATTAACTTTACGAAATTCTTCTGCATCCTGGGTTTGCTCATGAGATCGTGATCCTTTGGAATTTTGTAATGCCTTCGTATTTCGAATCAGAAGATTTTCTAGAGGAATATTCTCTTGTTGATATCGCTGTTGAAGATCATCACGCCAAAAATTCATTTCTTCATTTTTGTCTTTTCCAATTGTACCAGCTTCAATATCTAAAAAAATATAAGTTTTCTTTTAATTCTCAATGGAAATTATATGTACGTAACTTCTACTGAAAATACTAATATTGAAACAATCAAAAATCTACAACAAAAATTTGTATCGAAAGTAAACAGAAAATTAAATTAGGAATCGAATACGTTAAAAAAAATTTAGTTGTGTCAGTTGAGCTCTCCCTGGCGAATCCCTTTTCCGTAGAATACCGTATTTTACCGTAAGATACGGTATTCTACAGTAAAGTACGGTATCTTACGGCAAAACCACGGTACTTCACAATAAAAGTACGGTATTTTTACAGTAAAAGAACGGAAAATTACCGTAGGAGTGTGGCGTGGCTACGGAATTTTACTGTAAAGTGAAGCATTTCACTATAAAAATAACAAACATATGGTGCTTATGGTAAAAATGCCTCAAATTACGGTAAGGTGCCGTGTTTTTACCGAAATTCACAGTAAAATACCGTAAATTACCGCATATTACTGTAAATTGCGGCAAATTACCGTAATTCGGATTCGCCAGGGCTATCAGAACATATGCAGATGAATAATATAAAAATATTCAATATAGATTTATCACAAAGTCTTTCACGTTCAGATTTATTTTTTAGAGTTAATCAACATTTATCTACTAGATCGAAGAAGACAAGAATATTTAATTTAGGAAAAAAATCGATCGTCTCTACGTAGAACTTATTTTCTTCGTTTTTTGGGGTTAACTTAGGTTAACATGAACATCCTCCTTTGTGTATCATTGAATCAACGTAGTTCATTGAATAAAACAGATTTGGATCATATATTTAATAATATACATAAATAAACAGTTTATTACAACCACTAGCTGGTGTCAATGCAAACCATACAAATTATTATTTATGATTATATGTAAGTTTACATTACGTCAATTTTAAATCAACCGCCAAACCACGCCAGCGCCAAAATATCAACCAGGACGTAACAAAGTTATGTAAAAAATTATGTCATCTTTCTGATATTAAAAATATATCTTTCTGACATTCATGTCGAACGGGTAGTCTAGCCAGAACTGATTGGTCGGAAATTTTTATTTAAGCCCACAAACAGAGAAAACAAAATTTTCAAACTTTTCTATTACAATTTTTCATGTTATTGGGTACACTGAGAAAAAAATTATCTTCTGGCAATTATATTTTAGTTATGACAACAAAATAATTTGATTGCCCATTGCCAATCATATATTTGGTTGTTTTAACTGAATATTTTATAATCCACCAACAAAACAAATTATTAGAGACTACAAAATATTTAGTAAAGATAATTACGCGTTAAGTAGCAAGCATAAAATCAAATTGATTATCTGTAGAGCTTATAAAGTAGACATAATAAAATATATTAGTAAGCCTTAGAGAATGAGTCAATAATAATAATTAAATATTATTTTACAATTAGAGAATATTTATTCAACTTAAATAAATGCATATTTAGAAAAAGAATTTATTTCCTTGACACGTACTTTTTTTATGTACTGTGACGAAAATTGTTCAGGAAAACATTAATGTCATAGTGTAATACAGGATACCCCTATATTACTATCAAAAAAGCAGCGAGTTACACGTCCCATAAATGCTTCAAGTTTGGAATATAATAACTCTGAAATAAGTTTCTTACCAGGGACACTACAAAAGGTGGGCGCGATCTAGTGGCGAGCACCGAACTACTCCCGCTACTGCTGCCTAGCACCATAACTTTTTAAATCAATAATCATTAGGTTTTAATATATATTTATTAACATCAAACAAATATATATATTCATTCTAAATGAATATATGTATTTGTGTCAAAGTAATATTTATTAGAGTTAACATAATGATATTTTTCTTTAATTTTTGAATTTGTTGGCACTACAAAATAATTTAGTTGTCTATCAAATAAATATTTTCTCAACTTTACCAAATGATTTTATAATCGTAGCAAGAGAAATACTAACGTCAACCAAATAAAGTCTATTAAATCATTTGTTAAAAATGAGAAAATAGATTATATTGACGTTATAAAATTGTGTTATAAAATTGTGTCCCAATTAAATATTAGTTTAACAGAATTTAACAAAACCAATTTAATTGTCCGAAGAGAAATTTTTTCTCAGTGTACAAAAAGTTGCTTGACAATATTTTGATTACAAAATTTTTAACTAGAAACTTCATTTTTAAATAACTTTTATTAATTCTTCGTACGATTATTTTTCACCGGGTTACAGCTTTTTCAATATCTGCTAGAAAGTTCACAAATATCTTTTTGCCTCCTTAATTATTTTGACAAGTGTATTAAATAAAGTAAAACACATACCGCTATTTTCTTGAGTAATACAATGGCTACTATTGTTTGGTGTTTCTTCTGAACTGGAATCTGTAATCGACAAAAAGAAAAAAAAATCATTCAGCTGATAATGATATAAAGCTGCTAGGAGACTTAGAAGCTATAAATTTAATTTATGGATATGCTGTTCAGAGAAAAAAGTTCATGCCTCACTAAACATACTTAGATATGATCATTTATGATTTATATAACATTATGAATGATTCATGTGTTTTCATAAATGAATGATGTAGGTGCTTATATGAACAGATATGAAGAAAAACAAATTTTTTTGTACCTATTCAGAATTCATATAAAATCATATAAGGCAATTCATAAACAAACATGATTCTATATAAGAAAGAATAAATAATTTTGAAGTGAAGTACCTCAAGAAATACGTACTTAGGCAAGCGCTCTTGTATAAGAACTTTGTGCAAGGCCCATAGTTACTAGTGTCTCCTTTTACGTATGTGCCTTGCGCAAGATTGTATCGCAAGGAACTCTTGAAAATTGTGCATGATTTGCTCATGGTACTGTAGGCAAGAATATCGAAGATATTTTTAACATAGTGAAGCCAAAAGTTTCTGCCGCATTTCATGTCCAAGAAACTTGCGCATGGCTTGCTCAAAATCTGCTCAAGACGCGCGATACTCCTCATACTATTCCTTCCCCCACCAGCTTTAACTTGAGCAGTTCTTGAGTAAGTCATGCGCAAGATAGATTTAACATAGTTCTGGCGCCGACTTTCCCCTATAATTGAATGATAACTTCACCAAAATTCTTGTGTAATGCTAGCATAAGACTTGCAATTCAAATCTGCTCCAAATATCTGGAGCAAAACCCATAGGTGAATGGTGACGCTAGCAACTATCGACCTGAAAAGCAGGCTTGTGAAAGCCTTAAAAAAACTGCTGTATGGGTACAATTCATATTAAATCATACATATTTGTGTGTGAACGAAGAAAAAGAAAAATTCATCACACGACGTTCAAATCATATAAAATCATCTATGAGAATAAAATTCAATCATTTTATTTTATACATACACTCCCATAAAAGAGGAAAAAATACTATTTCGTTTGAACTGTAATCTACTAATTCTTAAATATTGTGTTCAGAATAAATCGCCTGAACAAAAGAGGCATAACAAATGGTACACAAACTTTATGTGTTGAATTTACTTTACTAAATATATTTTTGAATACTTCATTTCATTAATGATTATTCATCCTTTTACGAGCATTGGTGTTAAAGTTATCTATTGTCAGTTGAAATATCACGTAGCCATTTCTTGACTTATGCAAGGTAGTATCTTTGTTTGTTGAATAGAAAAATATGAAATCGAGGATAAATATTCAAATCTTACCTGAGTTCAACTCTCGAACAAGAGTAGACATAGCGTTTGTTACACTATCCGCAGCAACTAAAAGATCATTACGGAGTGATCTACCTAAAGTATTGTTGGCACTGCTTGAGCCGCTATTGGGTAAGCTATTCGTTCGGAATGCTGACCTAATAACAAAGAATTATTTCTCATATATTTTTAAATATAAAGAATTAATTATCAAAAAATTAAACGAATTACTGGTTTTTTATGGAAATACAAATATTGCAATAAAATATTCTTTTCGATCGTAAAACAAAAAAAAATAATTTAGATGAACGTTAATCTACAATAGCTCTACAGAGATTTGAATTTTCGAAAAAAAAGACCTACCCCTGTTTAGAAAATTTCATAGAATCCAATAGATTCTCATTAATTCTATGATAAGTGCTATAGTTAAGTATAAAGCCTTTTACATACGGCTATAAAAATCTATCGGATTTTTTAAGCAGGGTATTTTTAAGCACGATATTTTTATCAGATTTGCGGAAATCAAGGTATAGCTCCCCATGAAAAATGAAAAATATTTGGCCATGCATGGCCGTATATAGTTCATATATGACATATATGGATATACATATTTATGTATGACTATGTATGATCATGTATGCCTGTAAGTAATGAATTATATATGAATCATAAAAGGCCATATATAGTTATGGAAGGCGTGCGAAGTTTGAACGTAATTATACAAAGAGCTTCGTTCGAAGAGATTAAATATATTTAAATAGATTTCTTAACAATGTAGTTACTGATGACATTGAAAATCAATACTAATGTTCCTAATTTTCATACTGTCAGTGATGATGTGAATAAAGTTATTTTGCGTTGAGTTATAATAAACTGACGATGTTCTTTGTTATTTTTTCTTAGTCATATTGATCATCAATCTAAAAACAGGAGTTGTATCTTACCTTACATCTCCTCCTACGCAAGTTAGATTATCAGGTGTTCCATTATGTACTCCGAGTATAATGTTGAGTGGTAGATTTGAATTCGATGGTGGATTTTGGAAATTCGGTGAGGATATTAAAAATTCCGCTTGCTGAGAATCTTGTTGGGATGTGACTAGCGAATTTCCAGGGGTAGAAGGTGCTGATTTACTATTGGTCATTCCTCCTTGTGGAAGAGGAGGTGACTTTGTACTTCTTGGTGAGCTATTAGGAGTTGATTGTGGAGAAGTCTGATGATTCTATAATAAATTGACAATTTCATAAAATGTAAAGGTACAGTCGTAATTTTTTTTATTTAGATAAGCGGTTTTTATATATCTACGCTATCAACAGAAATCAAGGGATATAAAAAAAATTGTGAATTTTTTACCGATTTTCAATATGCTGTAACTCAGAGAAATATGGTCGTACGGCAAAACAAAAAAAGCCAACTATAGCTTTAAGTTTCTAGTTTTTGGATCTGGCCTTCAAAATTTTTTATCATTTTTCGAAATTTACTATCTCAAAGCGTACCACGTGGAGGTTGCGCGGTCGAATTTTCACTTCTTACAAACGCACGCGCGCGTGTGTGTGTCTGAGTATCTGTATGCACGTGTTATGTGTGCGCGCGTGCGTTTGTGTCTCCGCCTACGTCAGTGTATGTGTTTGTGTCTCTACATCTGTGTCTTAACGTCAATGTCGGCGTTTGTCAAAGGGCCTCTAAACTTCCGGGTCATAGTTTAGTACTGCGTATGGTCACCTCTGTTCCGTAGCACTGCTTGTAAGCACTCTCGCATGTTAATGCACCGCCAAATGTCTCGCTGCGAAATCCCTCGCCAACATTGTAACAACGCCGAAGTCAACTGCTGCAAATTACGTAGTTGTGAATAGTTTTGCCACAATTGACGTCTAAGCATGTCCCAAACGTGCTCAATTGGGTTCGAATTGAGACTCATAGGTGGATGATTGAGCGTAGTTACGCTGTTGGATTGAAGGAAATTTCGCGTAATTAATGCAGAGTGAGAATGAGCATTATCCTGCATCAAAATGAAACGCCTCGCTCCCATTCTTCTACACATCGACAGGACGTATGGTTCAAAAATTTCGTTAATGTACCTTTCGGCAGTCACCATTTCACTGTTACGTCCCAGCCTGCTCGTCAGATGTCTCTGACTATTTTTAAATACTAATTATTTAGAGACCGATCTGAGACCTAACTAACTAATTAATTAAGATGTATATTGATAATTTAGCAAGTGGCATAATTAATAAGTCACTCTATATCATAGGACATAATATTATATACTAATATAATATAACATAATAATATAATAATATAATAATATAATATAATAAAATAATATAAAATATTATAATATTATTTAGAATATTTAAAACATATTGATAAAGTTATTTTTCTCTTAATATTTGTTATGTACAAATAAGCGCTGACGCCTCGAGTGAATCCTCGAGACGTGCAGCTGCACAAATACCTATTTTGTTCTAAGATAACTTTTGTTAATAGATAAGTGACTCATTTGTTAATAACAAAAACGGAGAAAGCGTGAGAACGGAGAGTGGATCATTCGAGAATATTGCTTATCTCGATCCACCCCTCTATATCGAACGATGCGCGGGCCTGATGCCCGAGCGCCTCGTATTGATAAGAAACTCACGCTAGTTTTTCTCGATCAAGAGAATGGAGTCTGAAACATACAATCATAGAGAGCAGTCAGACTCAATATTAAAAACTCAACTTCGTTCTCACCCTTTTGAAGTTATTGTTAAGAGTATGTAAACAAATTTATAAATTGATTAAATTGTATATTTACACATTATTCATAGCTATTCTTTTACAATTGAATAAATCGGATTCAGATATATATAAAATAATATATTATATTCAAACAACCAGTTTATTTCAACCACCAAATGGTGGCTGTTCAACCTATACAAATTATTATTTATAATTATATGTAAGTTTTCATTACATCTATTTTAAATCAACCGCTCAACTACGCCAGCGCCAAATCATCAACCAGGACGTAACACACGTAAGATGACCAATGGGGTTCTGGTATCGATCAATACACCTGCTCATACAGGTCGTGTAAAACGATTACGATCTCGTTCCCCGCGACGATGCCGAACGAGAGATTGTCTGTCGTTGTCATAAAGACAGAATCGGAACTTGTCAGTGAATATCACACTGGTCCATTGCCTACGACCCCAATGATGGTTACGTGCATACTCTAAACGTGTTCAACGATGTCTAGAAGTAAGCATAGGCACGCGATTTTGGCGTGGAGCAGAGCAGTATTATGACGCTGGATGTATGCATTTCTTACCAACACAGGACATGCTGACAAGAGACGAATAAGCGTCTCAGGATGTTGCTTACATACCCTACACAGTGTCGGGTAGCTGCATCTAGAGCACTTTAGCACGGTATTCGAGAGTGTTGATTACACCATCTTGGCAGGCAAAAATATATCCTTCGGTCTCGGACATCAGGCCAGCTGACTAGAGGAAGGAAAACGTCAGCTGGGTGGACAAGCCATGATCACGCACGTGTTTAAAGAACACGCTGTGCATGGACTTGTCCATGTGTGAACTGAGCAGTTTTCGCTGCTTAGCGTTCCTGATGACCCTCTTGAATTCCTCCTTAGGGAGGTCAATAAGAGGGTTTACTTTTCCGAGACCAAGGGATTTTGCCGCGTATACCGCTGCCTTATATAAGAACGCTCCCTTATGCCCATTCTCATGACGATGATTAATTTGTATAAGGATGTCGCCATCATCTGAGGACTTAGGGTACACGCTCCGATTTATACCCATGACTTTGCGTGTCTTAATATCGAGGTCTTTGAGCTTTTTTCGGGCCCATTTAAGGACACCGAAAGAGTAGAGAAGTACCGGGACAGCAAGCATGTCTGTTGCGGCGACTTTGTTTTTCCCGGAAAGTTCTGATGACCAGATTTTCCGGAGTCTCCGCACATACTCGCTGCAGAGAGTCGTTTTGATTTTCGAGACGTCCTGCATAGGACTCTCGTCAATCCCTAGATATTTGTACGACTCTCCGGCGTCAAGATGGTCAATGACGCTCCCATCTACTCGATATCTTCACGCACATCAGAGCACTTATCCTTCACCATATTAACGACCGCGCACTTGTCCAACCCAAAAACCATGCTGACATCCCGTGTATACTCCCCTACGATGTTCAAGGCTGTCTGAAGGTGTTCCTCATCAGGTGCATATACCTTCAGATCATCCATGTAGAGTAAGTGGGTGATCGAATAACTCCGATCAGTTGGTGGGCCCACTGAGTATCCACGAGTACGGCGTAGCGCAACAGATATTGGCAGCAGTGAGATGAAAAACAGCAGAGGGCTCAGGGAATCTCCCTGAAAGACTCCTTGTTTATACTGTACAACTTCGGTCACACGTTTGTCGTTCCCACATGAGATGTGGAACCGTGTTCACCAAAGTTGCATCGTACGCTGAATGCACCCTACTGTATCACGATTGACCCCGAGGCATTTGAGCAAAAAGAGAATAAGCTCATGAGATGTTGAGTCGAATGCCTTATGGTAGTCCATCCAGGCCATGGACAGGTTGCGCTGAAAGATGATCACGTCTTGAATAACACAACGATCAACTAACAGATTCTCTTTGCAACCCGACAGGCCTCTTTTGCTGCCACGCTGTTGCCACACAGGGTCCATTACCTGTAGAATGCGATTATTTAAGATTTTAGTAAAAATCTTATAAACCGCATTCAGGCAGGTAATAGGCCTGTAGTTTTTTGGGTCAGACAAGTCACCTTTCTTTGGGATGAGCACGGTTCGCCCTTCTACAAGCTAGCACGGAATTGGTTCGTCACCTCTCATGAACGTTGTGAATATCCGGGCCAGATGACTATAGGTAGAAGTTAGTTTTTTCCACCAAAATAAATTTATGCCATCTGGACCTGGAGCAGCCCAGTTCTTACCAGTGTTCAGAACTGAACGAACTTCTTCCACGCTCACTTCAGGGCTCTCTTCATCAGCATTGTCATTGCCGTGTTGTCGACAGAATGCTTCGAAGTCATTGAGAGCTGGAGTGGCACGGTTCACGTTCGGTTGATCACCATACAGCTCGGACCAGAAAGCTTCTATTCGCTCGATGGATGGGGGATCGCCAGCAACAGGTGTCTTGGGTATCAGAAAGCTTGAAGGACTCAACCAAAACAAAGAGTCATCGGTAAGCCGCTTCAGCTTTTTCTCTAGCGACTTTCTAGCAGTCACTAGAGCCCGCAACCTATTAAGGAAATCTTCTTTGATATTAAGAGAATTCTCCTTATTCAGTGTTTGATGTTAGTATCGCAGTTGAGCCAAAATACGGCGGACTTTAGGTGTAAACGCTTTACGAGCATTTACAAAGTCAATCACACACTGAATGCGGGAGACATGTTTCCAGAAATCATCAATCTTCAGTAAAAGCTGCCCAGTGCGCCCTCTCATCTTCGCCTCAGGAGAAGAGGTATTTCTCCTTGCTGGAGGTAAGAGTGAGGAAGCAGCATCGTAGATAGCTTGATTGATGGTGAGTAGAGTAGAATATTCCTAAATCTGGGCAGATAGTTTGTGGTTTTCCGTGTCCAGTAGATGTTTTGGGTAGTGTATCGTCTTCGAGATACATACTTGCCGTGTGTCAAATTCATTGTTGGCGTCTTCGGAAGAACGGGACCCCTCCCCGAAAATAATTATGTTTCTAATTAACAGTTGTTTCTATTGAATATAAATTTATTTCAGTATTAAAACCCCAGACCGGAGTGAATGCGGATTGAAATAAAATCCGCGACACTTCGAAATCACTTCGTCTATAAAAAAGTCCTTATTCACTCCGCATGCGGAGTGTTTTTTTAAACTCCGGAACTCCGAGTGACGGAGCGAATTCGGATTTAAATAAAATCTGTATTCACTCCGGATTTACTCCCCATTTCTGACATTCTACAAACAAAATTTTCATTTTTAATAAATAATAAATTCAAAATATTTTATTGTATATATTTACAAAAAGTATCATTATTATTGCTCTATTTCAGTAATAGTTGTGGGTGTTTTGATATGTACTTTTGTTATCGAAGGATTACGATAACAAATAAGAAAAATATAAGTTTTGCACTGAATATCATCTAAAAATTTCGAGAACACTCCATCGATCGCTGAATTTGATTTTGTTGATGATATCATCCTGTTATTTGTTAAAGATAGTCTCCAATTATCTTTTAAGCATTGAATCAATTTTAAAGAGCTATGACTTTTTTATTAGAAATTTTCACCTCTTTGAGGGGAAATGTCACCGGACTTCTCTCTCACTTTCAGAAAAATAAACGGGAATATCTTTGTTGCACTTGTAGAGTTAATGAGAGTTGCAAAAATAAGTCGACATTACCCCTTAAGGAGCTTTTTTAAAAATTTCAAAAATGTTAATAGTTTTTGAGTTTTTAACAAAAAACTAAGTACTATTATTTTTTTTTCTTAATTTCTTAATAACAATCGAAATTTTTTGCGACGTCATTACGAATCGAATGAGCTATTGCTCGTATTTTTGAGAGCTTTATCAAGAATCTTTGCATTTTTGAACTTGTTAACTAGCTTTCTAATTTTAAACTACAAACTTTTAAATTGCTATGCAACACTTCCACTATGATCAAAATCAATTTTGTAAATACGCTAATTTTACCATGGCGTCCATATGATTTGAATACACATAAACAAACTAAATTTATAGTATATACTGTTATATACCTATATATATTATTTGAGAATCCTCATAAACTATATACTATACGAAGTCCCGGAGTATATATACTTAACTATACATTAACTTATTTTGGTATACTACTAGACCCACACAGGCACTCAAACATGCTTACACATACACACAAATATACCTAACTTAAGTTTCACGTATACGAGTTAGAAAATCCACGTTACAAGGTGAGATTAACGTTACAAGATAAGGAGTTACAAAACTTTTTCCTTACCGTGCCTAAAGAAGTTTCATTAAAAAAAAAAAATTTTGAAATTACGATCAATATGACTTATTGATTGTCAAAGTCAAAATGGACTTATTTGCTTTGATCCATGATAACTTCGCGCCAAATCGTCGTAGAAACTTTTTGAGGGCCATAAATTAAATGGCATGTAATCACCTGAAAGAGCTTTAGAGTGAGATTATTAAAAAAAAATTATTGAAGCCCATAGATCTTTTTTGAGGCGAGCGAAAATTTGGAAAATGTTTTTGTCGGTGGTTTTCTTAAGATTACTCCAGAACAGTGCATGATAAAAAATTTTGAAGGCCAGATCTAAAAACTAGAAAATTAAAGCTACAAATTGCTTTTTTTTTGTTTTGCCGTACGAACATTTTTCTCTGAGTTACAGCATGTTAAGAATCGTTACAAAATTTACAACTTTTTTTATATCCCTTGTAACATTCTGACTAAATGTTGATGCATATTACACTACTGGAAAAAATTAAGGGATCAAAAAAAAATTCCAAATTTTTGGGCAAATTTCAACAGGCCGTAACTTCGAAAGAAATGGTCGTACAAGAAATCGATGAAAAAGGAAATTGTAGCTCCAAGTGTCTAGTTTTTGGATTAGAACTTTAAAAATTTTTAACCTCTGCGGTTTTTGAGTAATCGTAGAAAAACCAGCAACAAAAAAATTTTCAAAATTTTTTTAGTTATTTTTTTTGGTCTACGGGCGTAGAAAAAATTTTTTTAGCTTAACCTCTATAAGGATCGGATACTTTGTTCATTTAGCTTTAATTTGGTTTTTTGAACACCTCGATACGTCCACTTTTCGCCGAGATATCGGTCTTCAAATGGAAAAGGATCCTTTTGTGTTTGATTATCGATATCTCAGCAACCAATGATCGCACAGAAAGTTAAAGGTGGGTTTCAAGAACTTGAATGAATTCTCCTTAACGACTAGCCATTGCTTTTCCAAAAAAAAAATTTTTTCTTATTGTTACATGAATTTGAAAATGCAACAAAAAAAGGGCTATTGGTGGTTTTTTGGAAAATCGAGCGCTAGATCGAAAATATTGAGGAAACCACTAATGTTAAGTGTGCCTTTTACAGTTCAATATGTCCACAAAAACCCTACAAAAAATCAAATTAATCCAGCCAGCCGTTTTTTTGTTTCACTCGATCGAATTTTTGAAAAAATTAAAGGATCACGTTTTTTGCTCTGAAAAGCTCATAATTTTTAAAAATGAGAAAAAAAATCGTTTTTCCTAGCTTTTTCCACATTTTTGCTCCAGAAAAAGCTTAAATTTAAAACAAAAAAAAATTTCGAAAAAAAAAAAAAATTTCAAAAAATAAAATTTTTTTTGAAAAAAAAATTTTTTTTTTTGTAAAAATTTTTTTTTTAACAAGTTAAGGAAATTCAAGAAACCATCGCCCAATCATTTTTAACGCGTTTCCGCAGCTGTATTCCTTGATTCTACTGATCTCCTTTTAATTAAATTCAAAAAAAAAGTTAATACCCCCAATCGAATTTCGATTTTTTTTCACACGCTTTTCGCAGATTGTTTTTTATTTTACTTGTTACGAATCCTTAGCAAATCGCTTAATTTAACAGTTTTTTTCAAGACTAATTACTTTGCACTAAAAGAAATTTTTTTTAATTTTTTTGGTCAGAATTGAAAATTTTTTACTTTTTTAATTTTCAATCATGGTTAGACGACATTTATCAGAGGTAGAAGTTGCTCGGTTAGTAACTCTTATTGACGAAGGTTACAGTCAACATGCAGTTGCTGTCCGGATGGGTGTAAGTCAATCCGTCGTATCTCGAGCTTATTCCAGATACCAAGAGACGAACCAATACAATCGTCGCCCCGGACAAGGTCGCCGTCGAGTTACTAATGCCCGCGATGATCGGGCAATTGTCAGAGAAGTTCGACGACAACCTTTTGTCAATGCGAATATTGTTGCTCTAAACTTCCCCAATCGCAGACAACAGCAACAGCAACGACGGCATCAAGTGCGAAACATTTCCTCTCGAACAGTCATCAATCGTCTCCGTGAAACTGGGTTACACGCACGACACCCTAATCGTGTACCCCTGTTGACAGCAAGACATCGTCGAGCTCGTTTAGCGTATGCTAACGCTCATCGGAATTGGACCTTGAGGCAATGGTCAAATGTTTTATTCACTGACGAGTCTCGTTTCAATCTGCATGGTAACGACCGACGTCCTCTCGTTTGGCGCCGTCGTGGAGAACGTTTTCGCCAGAACTTTGTCCGTCCAGTCGTCGCCTACGGCGGTGGATCAGTCATGGTGTGGGGCGGCGTTTCACGAAATTGGAGAACACCTTTGGTAATTGTACGCGAAAATTTGACAGCTAGGCGCTACATCGACCAAATTTTAAGACCCATTGTTCTGCGCAGACGACACCATCTGAGGTCGTTCATATTCATGCAAGATAACGCACGTCCACACACAGCCAACATTACCAGACGCTTCTTTGAGCGGCATGACATCACATTGTTGGTACACCCAGCAATGAGCCCAGACCTCAACCCCATAGAGCACGTTTGGGACATAATGGGCCGTCCGTTGCGCAGAGAGTATCCAAATTTGCAGAACTTAGCTGCCTTGGAGCGCGCGCTTCAGCAAATTTGGAATACCATTCCGCAACCTCAAATTACCGTCTGCATTAACATGGCTGAACGATTAAGAGCCGTTATTGAAAACAGGGGTGGTAATACCCGGTATTAAATTGATAAAAATCCTCAGAGAATGAGTTTGGAGTCATTAAATACGGTGGAACTGACGAGCCACCGGGTCTCAATTCTCCTGAAGGACCATACACACACACACACACACACACACACACACACACACACACACACACACACACGCACACACACACACACACACACACACACACAGAAGCGTAAATCCGACCGCGCAACCTCCACGTGGTACGCTTTGGATAACGCTAATGCCGGCGGTAATGATTCTCTTAAACTTTTCAAGAGAAAAAAATTCAAAAAAAATTTTATTTTTCGAAATTTTTTTTTGTTTTAAATTTAAGCTTTTTCTGGAGCAAAAATGTGGAAAAAGCTAGGAAAAACGATTTTTTTTCTCATTTTTAAAAATTATGAGCTTTTCAGAGCAAAAAACGTGATCCTTTAATTTTTTCAAAAATTCGATCGAGTGAAACAAAAAAACGGCTGGCTGGATTAATTTGATTTTTTGTAGGGTTTTTGTGGACATATTGAACTGTAAAAGGCACACTTAACATTAGTGGTTTCCTCAATATTTTCGATCTAGCGCTCAATTTTCCAAAAAACCACCAATAGCCCTTTTTTTGTTGCATTTTCAAATTCATGTAACAATAAGAAAAAATTTTTTTTTTGGAAAAGCAATGGCTAGTCGTTAAGGAGAATTCATTCAAGTTCTTGAAACCCACCTTTAACTTTCTGTGCGATCATTGGTTGCTGAGATATCGATAATCAAACACAAAAGGATCCTTTTCCATTTGAAGACCGATATCTCGGCGAGAAGTGGACATATCGAGGTGTTCAAAAAACCAAATTAAAGCTAAATGAACAAAGTATCCGATCCTTATAGTGGTTAAGCTAAAAAAATTTTTTCCACGCCCGTAGACCAAAAAAAATAACTAAAAAAATTTTGAAAATTTTTTTGTTGCTGGTTTTTCTACGATTACTCAAAAACCGCAGAGATTAAAAATTTTTAAAGTTCTAATCCAAAAACTAGACACTTGGAGCTACAATTTCCTTTTTCATCGATTTCTTGTACGACCATTTCTTTCGAAGTTACGGCTTGTTGAAATTTGCCCAAAAATTTGGAATTTTTTTTTGATCCCTTAATTTTTTCCAGTAGTGTATTTATTATTTAATTAAAGAAGAATTAAATTTTCCCAGGTAAACATTATTGTAAAATCGATAGATCTCCTGTGATGTCACTGCTCGACTCTCATAGTTTTTTAATTTTGTTTGAAGGGTTTAAATTTAAATAATACAAAATTTGAAATGAATTTAAGCATCTCAGGTTACCCTAGAGAACGTTATCGAGGTCCGGGTCTCATGCTTCATCATGAGTTTAGGTTATGGACCACGACGATGTTCGCGGAAATCGCTTATCTGCTTTAGTTACTCTGTTGAAGAATTTTTCTTCATCAGACTGACCAAAGCTTTATTGTATGTTACCAAAAAAAAAATTCTAAAATTTATATTTAAATTCAATTGAAGCCAGAACGTAACACCCTTACTTTCTGTTAGTAGTGTATATATTAGGGTTACAAATAAGTTTCCGCCGTTTTTTAACACAAATTAAATATTTATTATAGAAGAACGGTAATATAAATTTATTTAAAATATTGCCCATTACTTGCAACCACTTTTTCCCATCTCTTAGGCAGCATTCGAATCCCACGTCTGAAGAACTCCTTGTCTTTTGAGGCTATCCACGAATCAACCCAATTTTTGGTATCCTCATAAGATGTGAACCGCTGCGCCATCAGAGCATGTGCCATGGACCGGAACAGGTGATAATCGGACGGTGCAATGTCTAGTGAATACGGCGGGTGGGGTAACACTTCCCAATCAAGTGTTTCCAAGTACTTTTTCACGGGAGCCGCAACATGTGGACGAGCATTGTCATGCAGAAGAATAATTTTTTCGTGTCTAGAATAGTATTGAGGGCGTTTTTCCTTCAGAGCTCGGCTCAATCTCATCAATTGTGTTCGGTAGAGGGCTCCAGTAATTGTTTCGCTCGGATTAAGCAACTCATAATACACTACACCTAGCTGATCCCACCAAATACACAGCATAAGTTTTTTTCCGTGAATATTCGGTTTTGCTGTTGATGTTGACGCGAGGCCAGGTAATCCCCATGATTTTCTTCTTTTTGGATTGTCATAATGTATCCACTTCTCATCACCAGTTATGATACGATGTAAAAAACCCTTTTTTTTATGTCTAGCTAGCAGCATTTCACTTAAGCATAATCGGCGTTCAATATCTCTCGGCTTTAATTCGTACGGAACCCAATTTCCTTGTTTATGAATCATTCCTAATGATTTTAAACGATGTGAGACTGTTTGCTGAGTGACTTCTAATGTTAGAGCAAGTTCTTTTTGTGTTTGAGATGAATCTTCCTCCAATAATTCCTCCAATTCTGCATCCTCGTAAATTTTTGGCCTTCCACTGCGATCTTCGTCTTCTACGTCGAAATCACCGTTTTTAAACTTTTGAAACCACTCTCGACACGTTCTCTCACTCAAAGCACCCTCACCATATGCTTCTACGAGCAATTGATGCGCTTCAGCAGCAGATTTCTTTAAATTAAAGAAGTAAACTAATATTTCCCGCAAATGACGCTTACTTGGCTCAAATTTTGACATTTTCAACTTATAAAAATTATATTTTACCAATATAAAATCAATGATATTAATAGGTTATGTTGTTCTTGAATGTCCAAACTATTTTTTAAGCCGATTATCATCTGCGAAAGCTAACCGAAACTCCGTGCCGCGCCATCTACAATGAAACGGCGGAAACTTATTTGTACTACTAATAGTTATGAACGAATTCGGCAGAAAAGAAATTACCAAAGATAATGGAAACATTTATAGCCAAGATAGTCCATGGATTTCTAAATATGAAATTGATATGTTCATGTTTATAAACAAAATGATGCGGTCTCTGGCGGATCCGAAGTACGGTAATTACCTTTATTTACCATAATTTTCGGTATTCGGAAGAATTTCAGTATTTTATGGTAAAAAACCATAATGTAGGCAAAGTACTGTAATTTACCGCAAAATACGGTGTTTTACGGTAAAACACGGCATTCTACGGTAAAATAAAGTATTCGAAGGCGAAAGTATGACATTTTATCGTAAATTTACAGTAAGAGGACGGTAATTTACCGTAAAATTGCGACAAGCCTGCGGTATTTTACAAAGTGAAGTATTGTACTGTAAAAACTGTAAAAATAAAAAAGCATACGGTGCTTACAGTAAAAATGCCGCAAAATACGGCAAATCACCATAATACTGCAAGATGCCGTAAATTACCGTGAATCGCGGCAAATTTGTCGTAGACATACCGTATTTTCTGTTAAATTACGGCAAAATGCGGTAAATTACCGTAATTTGGATCCGCCAGGGGTAATATGAGTTGTAGCGTCTTATAAATTGCATATAAGGATAAAATAGTCAATATATTTTTTGAATATCTTGTCAATTTTTAATAAATAAAATAAAAAAAAGGAATGCTGAATGTATTGGATACTGGTAAGAATTACATTTCAATGACAAGTATTCAAATGTTTCGTCCCTTAGATGGCAAATATTTTCGGATACTTCGAAAAGATTGAATGTAGAGATTTCAAATTCTACACTGCTTTAGAACTTAATAAAACGAGCTGATTGTTGCATCATTGCAATTGATGGACTCGTTAAAAAAATATCGCCAGAGAAACAACTGAAAAAACGTTTTTCTTTTTAATATGTTCAAAAACAAAATAAATAAATTGATCAATTCCACGTTCTGAGAAGCTCTAAAGAGCAGTAAACTGCACTGACTGCGTGAGAATATTTTAAATCGGTTTATTTCTTCAAAAATATCGTGGGAAAAAAAAATCTGGAAAATGGTTAAACATGCAAGCCAGCTCCAAAACTTACCGCTGTTTTCGATCTTCAAAATACTGAAAACATTATTATTTGTCAAGTTTTAAGTTCGTAAAGCTTAAAGGCCAGTTATTTTTTTCTTAGACCAATAAAAATATTCAATTGAAATAAGTAATTTTTTTGTCGTACGATGTTTAGTAAAAGAAGCTACCACTACATGCTTTGTGGCAATCCAAAGGGTATGTGGGACTCAAGTGAGATTCAAATTTGCGACAAACTGATTCAGAAATTTGCAAGTTTTGTAAAAAAACACTTGGAAAAAATATCAAAAAAATCCTTATTTTTATTCTTTTAATAACTTAAGAGCAACAAAAAAAAATTTACTTGAGCACACGAACACGCACACACACACACACACACACACACACACACACACACACACACAAACACACACACTCACTCACTCACTCACTCACTCACTTATATGCATAGATGGATGGATTGATAGGTGATCGCCAAGCAGAGAATGGTCAGCAACGATTCCTTGGAAACTTTGATATCTGTTGAAAACTCAAATCTCAAAAATTAGACAGGAAACATTATTATTTTCAATTTTTCAAAAATTATTAATTATCATTATGAAGAATGAGAAAAATTGTATTTTTTTTCCGAAATTGAATCACAATAATGTGAGTTATCCGAACAATTATAATACCAAAATCAAAAACATCTAGTGTTCATTCTAAGACAGTTTAAACTGGCATCGATATAATTCTAGTTTAAATAGCAGCGCATTCAGACTTCGTTGGTATCCAAAAAATTACCCAGCAGCTGAAAGGACATTAATGCAAGGAGAAGATCACTCCCACAAGCCAACATCTATTCCCTAGTAGCTATTTTAGTCAAGATCTCGAAATCACAGTATATACAGATATAATATTTCGATGTATTCTCCTTGACTTGCTCAAGATTTCTTCCAGAATTAATCAGTATTGTCACTAGAGTTGACGATTACTCATAAATGCGAGATTAGTAAGCTTGGGTCGAACTAAACAATTTATGTTGAACAATGAATTTTGCAATTTAGTTTACTTGATAATTTATTTGGGAGAAGCAGCTTTTGTCAGCAACAAAGAACTCTAGTGTATCTTAAAACTAAGGATTGGGTACTCAATTCTAGCACAGTAAAAAACAGTGACTACTGCTACAGCAGCTCTAGATGAGATAACCACGAGTCGGGACTTAAAATTTCTTGAATTGAAGTTACAGAAGAAATAGCAGTAGACGAATACTTCTTTCACTTTTTGGTAAGAAATGGAGAGTAGGGAGATTCAAAGTTAAAGTTAGAGAAAGTTCACAGCTTCAAAATCTCAAACTATGTTTCATGAGTTCAAATTATATGTTACAAATAATTGAATTATAATACTGAGGTCACTCATGACTTAACTCAGAATTAAAGGAACAGAAAAATTTTATGAAAATTTGAGTAATTTTTGGAAGACTGTATCTTCACAAATAATAATTGCATTGAGATTAAAAGAAAATCATTTTAAAGCCTAAGGTCTCTAGTTTCGAGGTCGTTTGCGCGATAACCGTAGCTCTAAAAAAATTTTGATCATAGGAAATAGCGTGACAAAAATTTTTCAAATTTTTCATTGTTTTTTTCTAAGGAACCACGGGCCAAAGAAATTTTTTTTGAATTAAACTAACGAATAGGTCAGTTAGCAAATTTAATCAGTTTCAATTCGCTTTTTTGTGAGCCTTGTATGACAATTTGTCGCTAAGATATCAGCCTTCAAATAGAAAAGGATCCTTTGGCTTTGATCATCGATATCTCAGCTACCAACGATTGCACAGTAAATTGGAGGGCGGCTTTGAAAACTTTAATTAATTCCTTTCTAAAAATTTGATCTATTACCCTGGAAAAACGGTTGGATTGATTAATTAAAAAATTTCCAGGGTTATTGATTGAGTAAAGGGATGTTGATATTTTATCGAAAAATAGTCATACATGGCCTACAAAAGAAGTGAATTAAAGCTGAATAGATTTTCTAAATGATCTATGCATTGGTTTAACTGGAAAAAATTTTCTTTGGCCCGTAGACTTTGAAAAAAAAAAAAAAAATTTTGAAAATTTTTGTCTCAAACTTTGGAAAATTTCAAAAAAATGATTTTTTTTTAAAATAATCTTTTAGTATAAATTGCTTTCAATAATGGTGAAATATTTTAAAAAGTTATTATATTTTTACTTCATTGAACATTTACCTTCAACATTTTCATTAGCCCTTCCAACTGCATCATTAATTGTTTTCGTGAATCCTGCAAGCTTGTTAAGTGCGATTCTAATTCTTCTTTTCTTAATCTCAATGCGCGAAGTTCAGTCATAAGAGCAGGATCATTCATTTCAGTTGACTCCATTTCTTGTTGTTTTCTGAATGAACAGATATTGATTGTTAATTAAAGAATTGGAACCAAGTTTGTTTTTATTCTCTAAGACCAAAGTGTGTTGGGTAGAAATTCTAAAATTAATAGCTCTCTTAACCGCTCCACCACGAGTGATCTTTCACGAAGTAAAATCCCTCCAATTAAACGCAATCATGGTCAACTAAAATACTTAATTATTTATGAATAATTCACAATGAATATTTCCATCTTTTGAAGTAAGTATTGATTGAGAATACGCTATAACTCATGCAAAGTTATAAGAAAAGTAGGAAAAAAAATTTTCCGGTTTGATGATCATTACAGGCTTAAAGGAGCAAAACGTGTTCTTTCAATGTTTTTTTAAATCTTCGATCAATCGCCTCGGAAGAACGCTTCGATATATTAATTTGAAATTTTACAGGGTTGTTGGGGGTATACTGAGGAAGAAATAGGGTTAGATGTTCCCAGAGTTTCAAATAAAAATTTTAGTTCCTCTTGATTTTATAAACGATTAAGTGAGTGTTCCTCGTTAAGTGTCGTAGCGCGTGGCATGTGAAAAGGAGCAATCACTTAGATTGTCATTTATGTACCATCTAAAATGTATTTGGCAGCCTAGGAATCGAATTTCGACGAAAGCATTATTAAATTATATTACACGGAAAGAAAATTATGGAAACTTTTGCTATGCATTATGGGAATAGTTCCCATAATGGTATAGGAATTGTACCCATACTATTATAGAGATGGTTCCCATAATATATGGAAATAGTTTTCATGTCATTATGGGAACCATTCCCTTAATGGTATGAGAATAGATCCTATAATAATATGGGAATAGTTCCCATAATATTATGACAACTATTCCTGTATCATTATGGAAGCCATTCCCATAATAATATGGGAATCGTTCCCATACTATTATAGGAACTATTCCCATTATACCATAAAAATTTTTTTCGCAAAATAGTGCAGAAATTTCCTTCATGATATAAAGAGATCCAAATGAAGCTTCTTCGACGTTAAATTTGTTAAAAAAATTCGCCAAATTCGAATTTTTTTTTCAATGTTTGCATTCTTGTTTTTATACTTGATAATATTTCTGCGTATTGTAACAGTGGTTACCACACTTTTCTTGAAATTAATTTTTTCATGATAGTATGGAAACTATTCCCATAATAGTATGGGAATGATTCCCATAATGGTATAGGAACTATTCCAATACCATTATGCGAACGATTCCTATGTTGGTATAGAAAAAATTTTTACAGAATTGTGGGAACCGTTTCCATAATTTTGTTTCCATGTAGTATATATTGGCGTGTTCTCAAAACGTAGCGTTGGTTTGAAAATTAGTTTAAGCCGACTTTTGTAAAGTGGTTTTCAGGTTTAGAGACATGTTCACGTATCCGAAAAATGATGATGGTACTTCTATTCGCAGTAGACCACGTAAAAGATCTTTTCGCCGAAATCAATATTCTATTAGGGAATCAAATAAATGAGATGAAAATGTCAAATGTAATGTGCAAAGAAACATCCAAATGTGATTAGTAAAATGTGATTGTTAATCTTTTACAGTGTTACAGAAGAATTGAATTTTCCATTATATTCACAGCTTTTTCGGATATTTTTGATTGTTGGAATTGCAAGCAGGATGTTAAATTTGCAGGAACTGGAATACGTGGCTTTGAGCTCGAGCTCGTTATCAATGGCAAGTGTGAATTAAAACTAATACGACCAGGTCCTTACATCAATATACTGGATTTGAGATAAATTGTAGGATAGTGTTTGTCATGTGACTCTTGGGGGTTGGCCGAGAAAAATTAAATTTATTTTACAATTACGTGGACAGCAGTAGCGGATTAGCAGTAGCAGCAATTTTTATATTATCATACCTTAATCTAGCTATTTCACGCATAATTTCCTTATTCTTTGTTTCCAGTTGGCTTATAAGTTCACGTTGAGCATGAGCAGCATCTACAGAACTTAAATTGATGTCTGAAGAAGATTTGCCTTGCTATAGCATGAAATAGATAGAAGTTATTATTCTTATGGAATTAAAATAAATTAAAAATTTGATATACTCAAGTGACATCTTGTTGTGTGGCTAGGGATACAATGATTTCAGATGAAGGTACTGTTAATTGCCTAAGTTGAAGGCAAAGACTACAACTGTGTGAAGACTGAATCGTTTATTATCCCTTGCCACACAATATATAGTTTTTATAGTAACTTGTATAAAAATTCGAGCTACAATGTCTAGAACTAATACAAATGAGATAGTTAGAGATCAGCTGTACATGCTTAACATAATTCAACAGTCAACCTAGTAGACAGGAATAACGCATGGTTACATAGAAATTTACGACGGATCATCGCATCTCTAATTGGACTAAAAAAATTAGAATCTAATTCAACTAACAGAAAGTAGGCTTTTTTTCTCAGGGTGGACGCTGATCAGTATCAACTTGCTCGCCCTGATTAAAAATACTCATCAAAAAGTATTAAATAATTATTTCAATTCTTCTCAATCTATACAGAGATTTTGAAAAATATTAAATGGAATTGAAATATCGATCATTTGAATATTTTCTAATTCTTATTCTAGAATTCGAAAGTATTGAAAAGAATTCAATCTTTCATCATTTTAGAACAAGATTCAGAAAGATTCGAAAATGGGAATTCATTTTAATTTATTTTAATTCAAGTCATAACTCGAAATATGGAACTATTTTAGTATTGAGAAAGATTCAGAAAAATTAAAAATTCTCAATTTCTTCAATTCTTTTTAATCCTACACTTGATTTAAAATATGGAACTATTTTGGTGCTGAAAAGGATCCAGAAAGATTGAAAAATGTGAATTTATTTTAATTTATTTTAATTCAAGTCATAATTGGAAATATGGAACTATTTTGGTATTGAGGGAAATTCAGAAAGATTAAAACCCGTCAATTCATTTGAATTTTTTTCAATCCCACGCATGACCCGGAATGTGAAATTATTTTGTTATTGAGAAGTATTCAGAAAGATTGAAAATGTTAATTCATTTGAATCTTTTTCAATCCAACTCTTAACCCGAAGTACGGAACTATTTTGGCATTGAGGAAGATTTAGAAAGATTGAAAACTGTCAATTTATTTGAATTTTTTTCAATGCTACTCATAACCCTTAAATTCGAAACTTTTTGGTTATTGACGAGGATTCAGAAAGATTAAAAATATCAATTATTTCGAATCTTTTTCAATTCTTTGGAAGTTTAGAAATTCTTATATTATTTTTTAATTCAATATAATTGAAAAGTATTAATTTTATGTCCAGTTGAAAACCTTATGGAATAGGATTTATTCAAAAGTATTCAATTTTCATCTTTTTCAATACTTTTCAATGTGTATTTTTAATCAAGGCATTTACACTTGTCTGATATTGACTTGTTGTGATTAAGCACACATTGAAACCACCCGGGAAAAAATGATCAGACCTGACCATGCCTGCCCATGTCTGTTCATATCTGAAGCGTTAAATTCGCTCATGTCTGATCATGGCTGTTCATACCTCTTCATGTCTGTTCATGCCTGAAGCGTTAAATACGCACAGGCCTGATCATACCTGTTCATGTCTGATCTAGCCTGATATATGGGATTAAATTAAAATTCTTAGTTATAATTAAATATAACTAACTTAATTATAATTATATATAGCTAATGTAGTTATAATTAAATGTAACTTATATATAATTTCATATAATGATAAATTAATAATTAATAAATTAGATATCAAATTTTGTAGACCAAGAATCTATTACGTATAAGATTTTTATTACTTGAAGTTCATACGAAATTTACTTTTCAAGTCAATCTCTTAGGTCAACGGATAGCGGGTAAAACTTTCGAGCGCGAGGTCGAATTTTTTTTTTTTATAGAAATCATCATATATAGTTGTATATAGTTATACATAATCATATATAATTATTTAGGTCCATATTTTATCTGTAATTTTTTTCTCAGATGGGCATGAACAGACATGAACATACTTGATCAGACCTGAACATGCCTGGCCAGGTCTGATCAGACCCGGTCATTTTTCATATTTGATCAGACCTGAAGACTCATGCCTGTTCATATCTGATCAGATCTGATCATTTTTTTCCGGACACGATTTTAAATGCAGGTAACCTAAAAAATAATATGCCACTTATGATTAACCTATCGTTACTCGCGTCCACTCGCCCGACGATTTTCATCGCGCGGCGAGCACTGTGCCGCCCATGCTAAATGAAATGCGACGTTGCCAAATCATACTGCTATAGTGAATTATTCCTTACAGTAACAACAGTGAGTTTGGCAACGTGGTTACGAAAATTGAATCGACAATTTTACTCGCATAATGAGAATTGTGCCGCTTTTTCACATTATTGTTATACATGAATATACTTTTTTTATATTTGAAATGTATATTTATTAATTATACACATATTTAACAAAAATATAGATTTCAAAGAGAGAATTGGTTAAGTATAAAGTCACAAATATCCATACAGTAACTTTTATTGCAATTTTAGTCAAAAAGGCGGCATGACGCTCATAGCGCGAGTAACGAAAGGTTAAAAAGTAAAAATAATATTTTATTATTTGAATTATTAACTCACAGATTCTTCAGTTGCAGACGCCTTAGATGAAGTTCGTGGCTTTAACAAAAACAATAATATATATTTGAATTTCTTCATGAAAACAAACATAAGCAAATTCGTTATTAAATTATTAAGGACGTCAAAACTGTAACTTTGTCCGAATTTTTAACAAAGGATCTACGAATTCAAAATTTTTAATGAATATCAGTGACAACACGAAAAAATCAATAGTCTAATTTTTTTTTTAACGAATTGACTTTTTTATGAGTTTCCGAGAGCGTCGAAATTTGAAATTTGTGTACTTAGACCAAGAGGTCTACAATATTTAAATTTAAAATAAATATTAACTATGATACTAGAAAATTGATATTAAAAATTTTTGCTTAGGAAATGTGTTATATCCTGGCTATCAAGCAGGGTCCGTTCTATGCTCACTAGACGTAATTAACGATCTATAGTCTATTCCAAAAATAAGGTATCCTACACGGTAAGAAATGCATGGCGTTCAATACCATGCTAGTATGGTCTCAAGACAGATACTAAAATAGTATGTGAAATATTCTAAGACAGTATTGTAACGAGTCCCAGAAGTATGGCGTTATTTACTATACTGTATAGTACTGGAGCTATTGTATTGCTCATACGTATGCATAGCAGACACGGCGAAACAGCATGGCCCTGAGATCCATACTACAATACCAAGGGCACAATGCTACTAGTTTTTCCCGCCATAATTTCTGGCGTGTCAATCAATGTATACCGTATTACCACCAAGACTATATAGATGTCATTAAACTAGGTTTATCGGCCAGAAGCAATGTAGATACGGCAATGCAGTATGGGCCTGACGGCCATACTGACATTGCGGCGTCCGAGACAACTATTGCCAATGTCACTATTCCCGCAATGGTTGAATCATCTATGCATACAATTTTATAACCTATAAAAATCTTCGATACCATCAGGGGTGCTGATTGAATCACAGCCGTGATTCAATCAAGTAAAATTCATGAACAAAATACATTTAGTTCAATGACCAATACTTAGGTAGTTGAAGAAAACCTTTTGTGAAGACCGATCGTATCACGATACGATGAGTATTCGACTTAGGATACTATCTTTTCGTTCCGATCTTAAAAAAATTCATTCTGTTGTTTTATGTCGGTGAGTAAAATCCTTCGTGTTCAATCGGGTTAACGGAAAGGCGTGAGTGTAAAGGTGTGAATTTTATCCCCACTATATTATGATTTGAACTGAATGAAATACTTATGTTAGGAATAACTCAAAACAACCTTAGAATTAAACATCTGAACAAAATCTCGTGAGTAAAACGTTTAGTTGACAGCGTTTGAATCATTCAACTGCACTAGCCAGTGTTCCGCTAGATGGTGCTCATAATAATATTAACATGAATTTTGTTATTTAAAAGATGACCATTCAATAAACTATGATTATGAATATTATTGAGTAAGGGATATTGGTAAGATAAAATTTTAATGGGGGGGGGGGGGGGGTAATTTAAGCTATTTGCAAAATTAATAAAACAAATTAGTTCAAACTGCCCGTAAGAAAATTATTGTACAAAATTTAAGTAAAATCTTATTTTACCTCAGCACAAGTAGCTGAGTAGAATTTTAAAAAATGTATAGTAAATTTTTGAATGGGGTTAAATAATATATTGAGCTAAGAATATTTGTATATATATATATATATATATATATATATATATATATTAAGGCGTTTCAAAAATAAAACAAATGTTTTTTTTCTTTTATGGTATCCAAAAATTACAAGTATATCTGAAAATGGAAATTTGAGTAACAATCCGAGCTCTTTATAATGATATTACTGTTTGCCTCGATCCGTTTGTCTATTTGCCATTTAAATAACACGGGAAAAAATCTTTTTTTTTTTTTCAAACTTTCTAGCTCACCAACCAATCAACAGATTTCTATGCACGATAAATTCTTTTGTAGGAAATTTAACACTAAAAAAAAAAAGAGTATTTTATCATTTTTTAATAAATCCAACTGTTTGAACGTTATTTGGGCTTAAAGTCAAATTTATAGTAAATTTTGAGATCTTTGTACTTTTCCGGCGAAACTATCAGTCATATCACAAAATTTCATAAGTACTTATTTGTAGGTAATTTCATTTCTTACAAATTATTACGAATAAAATTTTTTTGAAACTCCGCAATATTTTCTAATTATTTTCATTCCAATGTCAAGCTATTAAAATCAATCAGGAAACTACTTTTTTAAGATATTAAAATTGAAATGAAAATAAGTAGAAAACAATGCGGAATTCCGAAGTGCTTTATTCTTAATAATTTGTAAGGAATGAAATTACCTACAAAAGAGTTCTTATGACATTTTGTGATAAGACTGATAACTTCGGCGGAAAAGTCGAAAAATCTCAAAATTTTCTTTAAATTGGACTTAAAGCTCAAATAACCTTTGAAAAGTTGGATTTATGAAAAAATGATAAGAGACTTTTTGTGTAGAGCGTTCGATTTCCTAAAAAATTTATTTATTTATCGTGCATAAAAATCCGTGCATTGGTTTGTGAGCTGACAAATTCTAAAAAAATAAAATTTTTTTTCTCGTGTGATTTAAATGGAAAATAGAAAAGTCGAGTGAGGGATAAACCTTAATATCATTATTTACAGCTCGCATTGATATTAAAATTTTTATTTTCAGGTATACTTTCAATTTTCGGATGCCATAAAAAAATTTTTTTTTTTTTTTAAACACCCTAATATATGGGTCATGCCAAATCACCTAATTTTAAAAATCATATTTTTTGATCCGGTTGAATTTTTCATATGTTTTTGTACATATAAAAAGACACCTAATCCTATATTTTTAGCCTTTAATTTTCAAAAACCTTGGAGATTTGAATTTTTTAAAATCGCGAAAAAATAACGATGAGGTAATTTTCGGAAATTCATAACTCCTGATTAAATTATCGTAATTTCATTTCGGTAGTGGCTATTTTTTTCACGTTTGAATGTAGTTTTCGAAAAAAATATTTTTTAAAAAATTTTTTCTTTTTCACCGTTTTTTCTTACATTTTAACTCAAATTTTAACTTTTTTTGAAGACCGACATTTTTAATTTTCTTGGAGAAAATATATGTTTTACTAGACTGTAAAACGAATCTTTCAAGCTCTTTGCCAAAGTGGGATTCAAATATCTTCGATTTTTTAAGCAACTTTTTCGCATTTTTTTAATAAAAAATTCGAGTGTTTTGAAGATTTTTTAATATTTCACCAAAATTTCAATGTAAATAGGAACAAATAATATTTTCCTACTGTATCAATTATATAAATTGAAAATCTTTTTTGATATGTTGCGAATTTTTTTAATTAAAAAATGAAAAAATTTTTTTTGCAACATATTGTTACGTCGGATTTGGACATAAATTATGTTTTTGTGGGTATTTGGCCCAAGCCGAAGCCTATAGACCGGAAACCCCAGAGATCTTTTATTAAGGAGGATAGGTTTAATTTTTAAATTAATAATACGATATTTAAATTTTAATTTCTACTATATTGTCAACTCATAAAACAGTTATTCATAATTAATAACAAAATTATTAGATGGCTAGCAGCCGACCCTAATTACACAATTGAAAAATTATATTTACTATTTGGATTTTACATTACATATGTTCGAATTTTAATTTTATAATTATATAATTCGGACATTACTAAATTGAACATTTTAAAATTTCTTTAATTCTTTAATGTAAATGACACGTAATTGAATTTTAATTTTATAATTCATGTAACTGAACACTTTTAAATTTTATGTAATATTTTGATTTTTAAATTACACGTGTTTTAATTTTAATTTTATAATTCATGTAACTGAACACTTTTAAATTTTATGTAATATTTTGATTTTTAAATTACACGTGTTTTAATTTTAATTTTATAATTCGTGTAACTGAACACTTTTAAATTTTATGTAATATTTTGATTTTTAAATTACACGTGTTTTAATTTTAATTTTATAACTCGGACATTACTTAATTGGACATTATTTTAAATTCATTTCATTCTTTACTTATAAATGACACGTGTTTGAATTTTAATTTTAATATTCATGTAACTGAACACTTTTACATTTTATGTAATATTTTGATTTTATTTTGTTATACCTGTTTTCCTGTGTAAATACTTGATGAGCTTCAAATTAATATACTAGTTTAATTTATACTACACTTTTCTTTTTCTTTTTCTTCATTGTAACAACTTGTTCGCACCTTGATAATTGTAGCCAGAAGAGAGCGAGACCTTTTTTGTTTCTCAGGCCTAAAATTTTCTTATCTTGGTCGGCGCACGCATTATTCTCCCCACTAAGATTTTCCTTAATAGATATTTCGTTGTTCACGTGGTTCATTGTATATTATAAAATTTATGAATAAAAAAAAAATTGTTTTGAAAATTATAAAAATTAATCGGACGTAACAATATCAATAAAGATTTTTATTTTATATAATTGGCACAGTAGGAAAAATTATTTACCTTTCAGGATCGACCAGGTTTCCAACTTTTCATTTAAAGTATCATAGTCGTAGGTCTTTTCACTCGAAATTAAATGCCTTATCGACTCATGAAAGCCTATAAATTTTCTGATCCCTCAGAGCCCCAGTAATTCAACCTAAAGTCCCAGCAAGTGCAATCCCGCTATATTTTTACCTTTCAGGATTGAACGGGTGTCAAACTTTTTATTCAAAATATCATAGTCGTAGGTCTTTTCACTCGACATTGAATGCCCGATCATCTAATTATAGCCTTAAAGTCCGCCGAGCTCTCAGAGCCCCAGTAATTCAACCTAAAGTCCCAACGATTGCAACCCCTCTATATTTTTACTGTACGAATGCAACAAAGATAGTACCGTTTGTGGACTTGAGTATAATAGAGAGAAAATTGCGAAGCCCCTGATAAGAATAACATAGAAAATTTTTTTTTCGAAAAACAAAAACTTTAAAAAAAAAATCGGGCAATTTTTCTACAAAATTTTACGAAAATAAAGACGTGAATTTTTTTGTTTTTGGCTTGGCAACATTAACCATTTTATCAATATTTGTGAAGTAGCGGCTGATTGATTAAAAACCATAAAAATCATTTTTTTGTACGTTTTTCAAATCATTGCTAAGGATTAGAAAAAATTTTTTTTTCCAAAAATCGAAAATTAGGCTTGTGCTGGGGACTTTATCCAAGTTTGTAATACTGTCCTTAAAATTACCGTACAACTATTAGTTGCTGAAATATCGATAATAGAAGACAAAAATATCCTTTTTCATTTGAAGGCTGATATCTCAAAAACAAATTATCGTACAGATACAAAAAAAAAAGTAAATTGTAGCTGAATAAATTTCCTAACAGAGTTATGCATTTTTTTGCTTGGAAAAAAATTTCCCGGACCTGTGACCCAAAAAACAAAACCAAAAAATTTAGAAAATTTTTGTGTCGAGCAATTTCTTGTGATTACGCAATCACTATAATTAAAAAAAAATTTTTGCTAAAAGTTGTTTAATCTAAAGATTTCAAGCTTCAAATTCCTTTTTTAAATTTTCGATACGATTGTTTTTCACAAAAATATAGCCTTCCGAAAATCACTAGAAAAGTTCTAAAATTTTTTTGTTTCTTTTCTTTAATTTTTTGGATGTGTAGATACTAATATTAAAAAACAAAACAAAAAAAAAATTGGTCTGTCAGTTGACCCTGCGGGCCAGCCCCAAAACTTCCCGCAGTTTTCGAGCTCCTTGAGCTCGAAAACATCGTTGAGAGTACATTGTCGAGCTCTTCGAGCCCGAAAATACTTTTGTATGCCTTTGTTTTTACAAAATAACGATTTTTACTATTTTTTCTCCAACGATATCTCTTGAAAAAATTCACCGATTGATAAGGTTGAGGTGGCAATCGACGCGTTTCATTGAGTTCTAGAGCTGATCAAATTTCAAAATTGATATATCGAGTCGTTTTTGAGAAATTTCAAAACAACTAAAAAAAATTTTTTTTTTTTAATTTTTCGTTAACGGTTTCTCTTGAACGAATGAACCGATTTTGATGGCTGAGGTGGCATTCGACGCGGCTTATAAAGTTTTAGAGCTGATTAGATTTTGGAATCAGTCCATCGAGCTAATTAAAAGTTATTAAAAAAAAACATTTTTGAAAAAATTTCATTTTTGAAATATCTCCGAACGTTCCCTACCGATTAAGCTCAACGTACATACATACATACACTCGGACATCATCTTGAAGTTAGTCCAAATAGCTTCCTAGAACCTCAAAACGTCGACATCTGTTGGAATTTCGATTTTCGCAAATCGGGGTGAAAACAATAACTTCCCGAAATTTTTGAAAATCTTCGATTTTCTTAACAGGAAGTTAAAAAAAACAAACAATTTGAAGCTCGCAATTGCAAATTTAAAGATCTTCTGACAAAAAACTTTTCGAGCCACGTTTGTTCCCTAATCATGAGAAATAGCTCGAGACAAAGATTTGCTAAACTTGTTTTGTTTCATTTTTAGGGTCCACGGGCAAGAGTTAGTTATGTAATTATTATTATTAAGAAAAAATTATATCTTTTCCTGATTTTTCTTACAATGTTGCATTAATTACTTAGTGATTGTGAGGAAAAAAAAATAAAAAAAGTTTTAACTATGTTGAACTTTGAGTTTGATCGATTGGTCTGGAAAAACGGTTTAATCAATTAGATCATAGAGACCGGCAGAAATGGTAAAATTTATAAACAATCAAATAAAAAAAAATAAGAATAGTTTGGTTTTTGGCAAATATTTCCTAAAGTATTTGAGGTATCCGAAATTGGAAAAAGCTCCTTAAAGAGCAAGAAATTTTCTCAAAATAATTCCTTTCCCTTCCCCGAACTGTGCCGAAATTATTTATAATTTTAATTTAGAGATGACAATAGGGCTAAAAACGGGTAGTGGCCCTTGCATGGACGTCAGCGGAATCAAAAGCATGATTAAAAAAAAAAAGTTTTAACTGATAAAATATGATTATTAAAAAATAAAAAAATTTTAGTACTATCAAAATACATGAATAAAGAATAATCCGTTAGCAAAAAATGTTCATCCCAATTTTAAATCAACTATGGTTTTGTTAATTAGTTAATTTTTCTCTGTTTAAAACTTACATAAAAACGCCGATTATTTCTAAAGTAAACAGTTTTTTGTACAAACCTAGAATTTTATTTTTTTTTTGCAATCATCTTAATTATTCGGTTTTTGTTTATTTTTAAAAGCTACATAACAATATTTTTTAAAAATTTTTTACTTTAATTGTTATAAGCAAATGCATTGTTAATAAGATTACCAAACAAATTTTTTGGGAATCTAATCTTTGATGAAGATAATGATTAAAAAAATTGCTTCTTAAAAAAAATTTTTTATTGCTATAAATTGCACTTTCTAATTAATAATGTTTTGTTTTTGCTAAAAATAATATCAAGGAAGCTTATATCTTCAAATCACTTTCTCTATCATTATTTATCACGTTTTCTAAAATTATGAGAAAAAAATTTATTTTTTACTTTCATTTGTTTATCAAACAAACAATTTTTTACAAACAACTGATTTTTTTCGCTATATATTTCTTTAAATACTAAAAAAAAAAAAAATAAAGACAACCATGTGCTTTTTTTTATTGGAAATAATTTTTTTGTATTTTTTACATTTTTAAAAAATATTGTACACTTGAACTAATCCTTTGGTTCTGGTTATCTTGATTGTTATTAATTTAAATTATTAAATATTGAAGATACGACAATAACACTATAAATTATATAAAAAATAGAAAAAAATTATTTCACATAAAAAGAACACATGGTTGCTTTTAGTTCTTTTTTTTAGTATTTCAAAAAAAATATAGCATGAAAAATTATTTGTTTGTAACAAATTGTTTGTTCAATAAACAAATGTAAATAAAAAATCAATTGTTTTTTCACAATTTTGGAGAACATGATAAATAATTATTTACAAAAAAAAAAAAAATATGTATATTCGGTTACGAAACGCTCTATTTGTTTATAAAAAATAGTCCTGTAGGGTTTCCAGTAGATAAATTTAAAAAAATTATAAATATTATGACAGAGAGATCAATCTTGCCAAGTTTGGTCGCACCTAGTATTATAGTCGAATAATAGGGCGCCACTGGAAGATGGACTCGGCCTTCCAGAACCGGATGTTGTGGAATTTTATTTTTAAATAAATTAATTAATTTAATTATTTTATAATTTAAGGCATATCCCAGCACTTCTGTCTCTAGTGATGCAATCATTGCAGAGATCAATGAGCGTAACAAACGTGAGTCAAATGTGGTCATACTTAATATCAATGAATCCAAAAAAGTTGATGGAAAAGACCGCCTCGCCGATGACAGGGCCCAAGTTCTCACTATCTTGCCTCCTGACCTAACAACTAATGCTGATAGTTTTAAATTTCGCAGGCTTGGGCGTCCCTCGGCTGGTCGTACTAGGCCACTCTTGTTAGAAACACCATCGCCAGCTGATGCGATCGCAATCTTAAAATCCAAACCTCATGTAGTAGCGGATGGACCTCGAATCTCTTTCAAATCCGACCTTACTCCTGCTCAAAAATCACACCTCGAAGATCTCAGAGCGCAGCTTGAATCCCTGGTGAAGAATGGAGATACATCAAAGACCATCAAGTATATTCACGGTACTCTAAGGATTGTGAATAAGAATTTGCGCTCGGTCAAAGAGAACCGAAAATCCAATAATCCTTCAGGTTCACTACCAGAACGTGAGGGGGCTGCGGAAAAAATTGCGCAACTTCCTAACAGGGACAGCGAGCAGCAATTGCGACGCTTTTGGCATAACTGAGTCTTGGCTACATCCTGATATTAGGGATGGTGAAATTATCGACGAATCCTTTTCCATCTTCAGGAGAGACAGGGACTATATATCTTGTGGTGGTGAACGGGGTGGTGGAGTCTTTATTGCTCTCAAGAGATCCTTTCTAGTCGAACGTATTCCGATATCTGATAGCATAGAACAAATCTACGTCAAAATCAAGTGCAATAATACGGATCTCATTTTAGGCTGTGTTTATCTACCACCTAGATCCTCTTATGCCGCCTATTTGTCTCATCTTAATACTCTCTCATTCCTGAAAGAAAAATTTCACAATGCCAAGCTCCTAATCACTGGTGATTATAACCTACCCAGCAGTTCGCCGCGCGAAGATTGTGAGCATCTATTATACGAGGGTTTCTCTACACTAGAGTGCCAACAGCGTAACAACGTACTAAATGATAATGGTAACTTGCTTGATCTTATTTTTTGTAATTTGGATATCAATGTAGTTTGTACCCAAGCTATTACTACAATGGATTTATACCACCCTGCTCTTGATATAACCATTGAACTCCAACCTGGACTTAAACCAATGAGTTCACCCTTCTTTGCTTTCAAGATCGCAGACTACACTAACCTTAACACATACTTTTATAACACTGATTGGTCGCAACCATACAGCTCTACTTCATTGGACAGCAAGATCAGTAGTTTCTATGGCATCGTTCAGGAAGGCATCTCTCTTTATGTCCCAGTACGCAGGAGGAAAGTGAATGATTTCCCGTACTGGTTCTCTAATGATTTAAAACATAAAATCTTTTTGAAAAGATCAGCTCATTCTGCTTACAAGAAAAACAACTCTAAACAAAACTATAGGAGATTCAGCAACCTCAGACGGGAATGCAAAATACTTAGCGACATATGCTATAAAAGTTATGTGGACAAAGTGGAGCATCAGGACCAATTTAATATAAATGAATTCTGGAAATTCGTTAGGAATAAAAGAAGAAATAATAGCGATATACCATCAACTATGACCTGGAATAACCTATCAGCTGTAACAGGTAATGATATTAGCAATCTCTTCGCCTCGTATTTTGAAAGTGTATACTCTCAAAATACTCACCATCATATACACTCTTCTGAGAACGTTTCTGTTGATCCTATTTCAACCCTGGACTGTTTTGAAATTGATTCCGCTGATGTATATAAATCATTATTATCTCTGAATATAAACAAAGGTGCTGGTCCGGATGGACTACCGAATATCTTCCTCAAGAACTGTGCTGATAGCCTTTGTGAACCTCTTACACATATATTTAGTGCTTCACTGCAACAAGGAGTTTTTCCTACTGACTGGAAAATGTCTTATATCTGCCCGATACATAAGGATGGACCAAGAACTGAAGTTGCCAACTATAGGCCTATTTATATACAATCTGCGTTAGCCAAGTTGTTTGAAAAATTAATTTTACCACAACTCACGTCTTTCTTCACTAATATCTTAAGCAGCAAGCAACATGGGTTCATCGGTGGAAGATCCACTACGTCAAACCTTTTTACCTGTGTCTATCACTTACTAAATGAGTTGAATGTTGGTCATAAAGTCCATGCTGTTTATACAGACTTCAGCAAAGCCTTCGATAGGGTTAACCATGACATCCTCTTAAGTAAACTCAGTGAATATGGTATACGGGGCAATGCCTTATGTTGGCTTAGATCTTACATAACTGACAGACAACTCCAGGTACGTGTAGATGGACATCTATCTGCCAAGTATAGTGCAACATCTGGAGTACCGCAAGGGTCTCATCTTGGTCCGATACTTTTCAACATATTTGTCAACGATATTGGAGTCAACCTCAGTTCGAATTATCTCCTTTATGCGGATGATCTGAAAATCTTCAGAGCTATAGAAAACGATTATGACATCCTAGTACTCCAACAAGACATAGATAAGCTTTCATTATGGTGCCGTAGAAACAAATTGGACTTAAACATAAAAAAGTGTGCGATCGTAGCTTTCTCTCGTTCGCATACCAGCATACCAACTAACTACAAGCTTGATGGCGTCATAATTCAAGAGGTAGAGTCCATTAAGGATTTGGGAATCATAATCGATAATAAATAAGCTAAGGTTTACTATAATCGATAATAAATAAGCTAAGGTTACTCAACATATTGACAAAATTGTTCTTCAAGCTCTTAAGGTACTGGGTTTTATTACCAGATCTAGTAAGGATTTCACAAATCCCAATTCGCTACTAAGACTCTACCAATCCCTCGTCCTGCCAATCCTGGAATACGGTTCCGTAATTTGGTCTCCGTACACTGATTCGGCGATAAAACGAATTGACAGAATACAGAAGAAGCTCTGCAAGACAATAGCATATCGATATGGACCATTCGGTCACGTCAACTCATCGGAAGATGTCTGCAGTCACTTCAAAATAAACAGTCTTCATGATCGTCGCAAGGTTGCTGATCTAATCTTCTACTACAAAGTAGTTAATGAGTTAACTGATACTCCTGATATTAGAAGCTGCTTCGAACTAGTGGTCACGAGTCTACCTCTGAGGCGAAACCGTTTGCTTAAAACAACTAAGTCTAACAAGAACTACGTAGTGAATGGTCCACATAACCGGATTGCCAATCTAGTAAACTCGCTGCATAATGAAATAGTGTTCCAGGGCGGATCTATAAACACATTTATATCCGCGATTAAACAACGTCTACTGCGGTTCCATTAGCGTATCTCAAATTGCATACACAGATTTATTGTACCCTCATTTCTTTCCAATATTTATATTAAAATTTTTAAAAAATTCTAATATTGTTAATTTTTTATGTATATTGCCGAATGGCATTATTACTTAAATAAATAAATTTCTCAGAGTCGTTTGCAATATTTTGTGAGAGAGGTGAGGAATTGTAAAAATAGGCTGAAATAATGTTAATCAAAATTTTATTTAATTTAAGCACCTTGCTTTTATTTATTTGACCTTTATGACAATAATTATCCTTATGACAAACTAATTATACTTATGACAAACTAATTATACTTATGACAAACTAATTTTCTTATGACAAACTAAATTTTATCTCGTCTCCCGGACGGTTCCTTATCGCAAACTAAATTTTATCTCATCTCCCGGACGGTTTCACACCCACACACCCACACGTTAAAATACCGTCCACCGGACGTTAAACCTTAATAATTCTGTCCCCTGGACATTAACCTTAACCAATTTAATAATTCGTCCCCTGGACAACCAACCTTTATATTAAAAACATCCCCTGGATGTACCCTTAATTCTAACTTAATTTTGTCCACCGGACCTAAATCACAGACACAGTTAATTTTACTTAACACTAGTTGATTCTACTTTAATTGACTGACCATATCTTATTGACATCATCACTACTTTCTCGAATACTCGTGACTATATTTCCAATAATAAATTTCAATAATAAAATTTCCACCAAAATTTTCCAATATAAAATATAAATTTCCACAATTAATTTATTATGATTTATATCACTATTTTTAGCTCATTATATTTATTAATTAATTAATTTGTAGTTATAATTGAATTATTAATGTTGCGTAATCGAAACTATAAAAGAATTTAAATTCATTTAATTTAAATTCAAATATAGTTTCGCTTCCGGCAGATAGAGGCAGCACCTACTGGGGCCTCTCGTTCATAAATTAAAACTTGATCATGCGCAGCTCGGCGCATGCGCATCTCCTTTTTCCTGCTTCGTGTCGAGAAGACGGCCGCCATTATCTTTCGCAATATACATTGAACAGATAACACGTGTTATTCTAAATCTTATCATTTTGTGCTCATCTCAGAGTAATTAATTAAAATAATAATTTAATTAAATTCAGCATTCATCAAGCTCATTAAAACTATAATTATTTTTATAATTTTGGGCACCAGAGCTCAGAAAATAATTACAAAAAGAACTCAAGAATTCAAGTGATCGACGACCACGTTTCTCAAGAGGTTATTCACAAGGGAGACATCACAGGTGCCTTTTTTATTAAATAATTAATTATTACCAGTGCTCAATTAAATTAAAAGACTCTATTTGATAATTAATTAATTATCAACATGCTCAATATTTTAATAAAATTAAAAGTAAATTCTCACTCGGTAGCCTCTGCAATCATGCTACCACGTGTTCATAAAATAAATTCAATTCAGTGCAATTTATTATAAACTCATTCAATTAAATTAAATTAAGTGATCAATAATATTATAAATTAATGAACTCAATTATTCATGCATTTTGTGCTATTAACAATAGTAATTTAAGTGTTCAATAATTAACTGCGCTCGGTAACCTCTGATTTCATGTTACTGTTTTCCATGACATTTTTTGCAATCAACTCAGTGTTCAATTATATTCAAATTAATTATTTCAATTATTTACTCGAGCTCAATTTTCTAATTTGCATTCAATTAATTACGTATTCATGAGCTCAGACAATTTAACAGTATTAAATAATTAAATCAACGATTTAATTGTGTAACCCAGTGATATTATGTGCTGTGACAAATAAAAATATTGTTATATTTTTTAATATGCGTATTTTTCAAATATCCCAACCACCAACCAGTCCTGGCATGTATTTATTTAATTATTATTACAACAATTAATTAATTAATTTTACTGACAATTTTCACTAACACTTTTTCCTTATTTATTATTCACTGATTTACTCAATTTTTACTGACCATTTTCACTAACAATTTTTCATAATATTTTATTCTTAATTTATTACTGACAAAATAATCCGTTTTCTCCATTTATTCAATAACAACCTTATCGTAATTTTCTAGCGTTCTTACAAATTCCAATTCAATTCATTAGATATTTTATTGATATTTTAAAATTAATTTAAAATTATTTTATGACTAAATTTACGACTAGAATTACGTTGAAAATTGACTAGAATATTCGGCCAGTGGCTTGGCGTCGCGAGGCCTAAAATTACGATTTTAAGACACGGACAAATTATCTAAAGCAGCCGACAGGCCTGGGATAATTTTATAATTAATATTGAATTTAAATTTAATTTAATTATCGAACGATTCACGCGGAAATTTATTTTATTCCAACCTAGAGGCCTCGAATAGAATAAACTTTAGAGTTACGGACAAAGTGGCAAACAAAAGACGCGGGACGCGATTAACTGGGTTTTCAATTAGATACTATGAGACTACCGGAAAGATTTTAAGTAAATAATTATAATTAATCCGGCCCTCTAATAATTAAATTAGAGGCCTCCATTAATTATAAATTTACCTTTATTTAACTCCACAACACGGGCTGTTCCGTGGCTGCAGTCTGTTGTCTTCGAAAAGCTGGTGTTCGGTTATTTCTTTTACTTGCAACAATCGTTCTGGTCCTGTTCTCTCGCACACTCCGCTTCCAATTAAATTATTTATTGAAATCTGTCAATGTACAGTACGCATTAGTAATTTATACTTAATAATTAATTAATTAAATTATCGGCCCAAAGGCCTAATAACAAAATTAGCAACTGATTAATTAATTAATAAATCGCCTCGTTCCACGTGAAGCGTGAACGGACTTATATAATTACCTTGTTGTTAAGTGCGTCTGAACACTTTCGTCGTTCACTAACTCTGGTCTTCACTTAGGCGTCCATCGCCTCTAGTCGTCCGACTGACTCTCCCGATTTTTGGTTCCGCACTCACTTATATCTTCTTCGATTCGGGTCTCTTCGATTCACCCCCGGAAAACTCATGTCCACTAATTAACTAGCCAAGGAAAGGGACAGATGTTCGGGTCTCACTGATTAGCGACACCCGGTGACACGTCGAATCACTTAGTTTAATAGACCGGGTAGTAATTAGGACCCGTTATCGACCGTGGACAAATTCAAATTTAGATTAAAATAAATAGTCATGGGAATCCATTTTACCCTGTTACAATATTAATTAAAATTACTCTACAAAATTTCAAAACGTTCCAAATTTTTTTACCTCAGCATTCCTTTAAGCAGACTGTACCATATTTTATTTTATTATGAAATCCAAAAAAAAGAGTCAAAAAAGTAGTTTGACAAAAAATTAATAATGTCAAATATTCTAAAATTCAAAGAGTTCTAAGAAATTGAGAATTAATTATATCGACTCATGTACGGTTATATGAATTTTTCGGTTACGTGCGTTAATATCCCCGGACAAAATATCCCCGGACATAATATCCCCGCGACAAAATATCCCCCGACAAATATCCGGACATTTGGTAATAAATATAAAACGAATAATTTCTAATCAATAATGTTTTTATATCACTTTTATCATATTTGCATCCGTTTGCAATAAAATTGTGCACTCTTTTTAGAGGTTTTGGGTGTGTGTAATCTCAAAAATATATGAACACACATGCGTGCAATAGTACGTGCCCTTTTTTTCAGGCATTTTGTGTGTGTGTAAATACAAAAATATCTGAACGCATCCACTTGCAATAAAATGGTGCCCTTTTTTTACAAATTTCTTTATCGATTATTCATCGATAGGGATATTTTGTCTACATATATTTTTTCATGAAGATATTTCATCCTGAGATATTTTGTCGCGGGGATATTTTGTCCGGGGATATTAACGCGTGTCACCGAATTTTTTTGGTGACATATATTAAAATATGATATTACTAATAGCACCATCTAGTAGGACTACATTTCATGGAGTTGAATGATTCAATGGTATGAGTGGCAGTATTATTCAGACAGTTTTGTTCATGAGTTTAAATCAGTGAGGTTTTCTTCAAAAGTAGGCCTCAAGAGTGTTTGAATTATATATAGTGTGAACAGCGTAGATGCTAGGTATAGTATTCATAAATAGAGCGGTATCTTTGGAGCTTCGGCCAGTTCACTCATATAGTTTAGTATTCAAGTTTGTGGATTTTAGGATCAGACTCCACGTAGTTTTCTAGCTACTTATTATACTCTATTCAGTTCTATACTTTTTTTGGCGCCTAGAGTATACTTCAGTTCAAAGTCGTTGCTCATATAGAGCTAACTATTTAGTTCAATGAATAAAAATGAATTTGAGTAAAACTTTTGTTCAGCACCCCTGATAATAAGTATCCACAATCACAGTACAGTGCTCCCCCCCCCCCCAACATATCTCTCTGTAAGATATCATTTCCCCTCATTTTACTACCATTTGCCTTCAATTCAGTTTCCCCACTACACTCAGTGGAATTTACTTGCGCATGCGCTTCAGCCACTACCATAAGTCAGCTGTTTACATACGCATAGATATACCTATAGATAATAAGACTGCGCATGCTTCTATTTTTAATAGCTCCAACTTTTAAAAGTGGAAGGGGTACCTCTCTAAGATATTTTTCCTGGAAACAGAGCCCCGAGTCTGATGAGGGGAGCACTGTACTAATTAGAAAAATCGCTCGATAGATAATAATTGTACGGGATCTACGTTACAACATCAGTGCATACTTAGTACAAAAGTTCGATTGACGAAATAAGATAAAATTTATTTTATTTTTCCGACACACGCATACAACGTACGTTGTAACGAAATACTTGACTAGTGACGTTAGAGTATTTACACGGTAAGGCTCTACTACCGTAAGAATAAAACACAGATAATCCATAATCCTCCTAAATTTCCGAATAAAATAAAAAAAATAAAATCAATTTCATTTCACTCACTCGTTCAAATATTACTAATATTCGTAAGCATACGTAATTAATTAATTTATAACTTTTATGGAAACATACAAAAATCCACTTTACTTGTTCAACACAAAAACGGTCTTACACGAATATCACCACGTAACATTGATAACTTTTGTGCTGATACTTCGGCTAGTTTAATTGTTCAATAACTTGAATTGTTTACAATTCGTAATTATTGCTCGCGATCTGATTGTTCGGTGATCGTAAATCGACATTGTACTTAAAACACAAAAACGCGGCCGTTACGCTCAAAGTCTAAACCGTATCTTTCTTCCGATCCATGCGTTGGATCGATTGTTTGGCCAAAGTCGAAATTGTGATCATAGATTTCACCAAAATTTGCTCACTCGGTAACTTTTAAGTATTTTTAAATAATTTTTAACCGGCGTCGAATTTTTCCACATATTACAATATATGTTTGTTTAATATAGCTGAAGAATGCGCATTCGCGAAAGCGTTAACATACATACTCTTGCATTTATTATCTTAACAAAACTGGGTGTCTTCTCAGGAAGGCAGGGAAAGAAACCACATCCCCTCGTGACCAAGTGATTCGTCGACCAATACATGAAATTGGTGCTATGGGCGTATCCTTTCAAGCCGGCATGAGGGAAACCGAATGCTAGGATACTCTGGGTATGGACTCGTAGTGGCTGTTGTTTCGGCACCCACACGCAAAGGATCTCTGAACCTAAGGCCCTATCTAAAAATTCCCATAGAATCCACTCAACTGCGACAAAAACCGCATAGAATCCTATAGACTGTATTGGTTTCTATGCGGTTTTTGTCGCAGTTGAGTGGATTCTATGGAAATTTTTGGATAGGGGGGTTATAACATCCGCCAATATTGAGCTTGCTCAATATTTTGCTTCATAATATTGAGGTAAAAAAGAAAGGATTTCGCAGCGCGAGCATGCCCAAAAGAGTGAGGAATCGGCTTCCGGTAGGCGGAGGTGGACTTAGGTCCCGTTACATTAATTAATTTGCATTTATTATCTCTTGAGTTGTTAGAAAATATTAACCTTTTAACTGAATTAAATATACGTAATGTTACAGTCCTGTGAATAATTGTTTTGAACTTAAACTACGAATAAAGGGATACAATCGCAATGAAAACAAATGTTTGCATGAACTTACCACTGTCCTAGCTTCTTGAGCTAGCCGATGAGCATACTTGGCGATCAACTTATGTTCGTCATCAAGCCTTGAAGAGTCGAAACTTTTCAAGGTTAACTGGCTATCCATAGATGCAGTATCCAATCCAATAGAAAATCCTGCATCTTGAAATCCATTGTGAGATGGCAACGGAGATGGTGGCCTAAAGTGAAAATCATATATTTTAGAATTGTTAACCTAAATTTGTCATATATTTATATACGACTAAGTCACTAAGTATATTTCAATAATTGATATTTTCGGAAGATCCATTTTTTATCGATGTCTGAGTTTTTTCCCCTCTCTGTGTGACATAACATACTCAGTAACAAGCATGCGACACTTACATTCATACTTGTACACTGATAGTAGAGAGATACAGCGATTGGCTAAATATCCTCACCTCAATCGCTATATTGGTGACTTGCTGACATAATTTTCAAACGGATACCATTTCCTGTACGCAGGTTATCTGGTTAAACAGCACATTATACGTATACGACTACGTGTTAAAATTGATAGCTGATTGCGATGAAAATAAATTTCGTGATTTTACAGCGGTCAATTCCGTGACTTAAATGTTGTGAAAAGCTTGCTCAAATAGTTTGAAAAATTTCCAGAGTGACGTTTTGTAAAATAAGCCCAGCTGGGAGATATTTTTCTTTCAATTGATAAAAAAAAAATAGAAGGAAAAGTCGATCCACTCTGGTATCGGCGGAAATAATCACAAAATTATTTTAAGTTTTTTTTTTTTAAAATAAAGAAAAAAATACACAATGGCGACATTGGGAAAATAACGATTTTTCTAAAAAATAAAGCGAAAACTTCATGGAGTGTGTCATTTTAAAATTTTTTGGTATTTTTTTTTGAAAAGTCCATTCAAAGTCAAGAATTAAAAAAAAATCGGTCTGTCAGTTGACCCTGCGGGCCAGCCCCAAAACTTCCCGCAGTTTTCGAGCTCCTTGAGCTCGAAAACATCGTTGAGAGTACATTGTCGAGCTCTTCGAGCTCGAAAATACTTTGGTATGCCTTTGTTTTTGAAAAATAACGATTTTTACTATTTTTTCTCCAACGATATCCTGAACAAATTCACTGGTTGATACGGTTGAGGTGGCAATCGACGCGTTTTATTGAGTTCTAGAGCGGATCAAATTTTAAAATTGATATATCGAGTCGTTTTTGAGAAATTTCAAAAAAACTAAAAAAAAATTTTTTTTTTTAATTCTTTCGTTAACGGTTTCTCTTGAACGAATGAACCGATTTTGATGGTTGAGGTGGCATTCGACGCGGCTCATAAAGTTTCAGAACTGATTAGATTTTGGAATCAACCCATCGATCGAATTAAAAGTTATTAAAAAAAAACATTTTTGAAAAAAAATTATTTTTGAAATATCTCCGAACGTACCCAACCGATTAAGCTCAAATTTTTAGTGCTCATAGTAATTAACAAGTCGCGTCGAATGACACCTTAACGATTAAAATCGGTTCATCTGTTCAAAAGTTACAGAATATTTACATACGTACGTACGTACGTACATACATACATACATACATACACTCGAACATCATCTTGAATTTGTATAGTCATGATATGAAATAAAGCTCGTTTTCTAAGAGTGAGGGTTAAAAAAGACAACGAATATTTTCGATAGAGAACTTCAGATAGTTGATTTGATAAAACATTATATGGGTAGTATACCAAACTAACTTTCACGTAAACAAAGTGCAGAAAATTTAATTAGTATAAGATCATAATGGTAATCGCTATTACGATGGTAAGACCAGTTATAATGATAGGACGTGCAGGTACGATTGAAGCATCATAAATAATAAAAGAAATACTTTTAAATTATAAAGTAGCTGTGAAATTTACAGGTTATTTTGTTCACAATAAAATACAACTGACAAAATTGTATTATAATGGGAAATGCATAAGTTATGTGGAATGAACACCATATTTTCACCATTTTTCAATTCTATTAGAATTTTCAAGGCTATCAAATTAATGAAAGAAATGGTCAAAACAAAAAAATTAAAGTTTACTAAAAAAGCTTTAAGATACTTTTTACTGAAATTTTCTATCAGTTTTAGATTTAATGTTATATGAACTTCAACAGTGAATAAAAACTGATTTTTTCGAAAAATCGTGAAAATTTCAAACAGCCATGACTTCAAAACTAATCGATCGATTTAGCTCATCTTCGAATTTGATCAAGATAATCGCCTATAGAATAACTGTAGAAAATTTCATTAAGATCCGATAAGAAAAATTTTCAGCCAAATCGAAAGGGGTCAGGGTCAAAAGTGGTCGATTTGGCGTAGAATACCCCATATACATATATACACATACTCTGACGTATATGGTAATGATATAATGATATCTGGCAAGATCTAAATATGTTCAGAGTTACTCAAATAATGAAATTTGTTATAATTGATATTTTTTAACGGTTTGAATAAAATAAATCGATGTGACAACTAATAAATAATGAAATATCTATAGCAATAAATTTATATGGTTCTGCTATTCTACGACGTCTATTCGGTTCTTTAGCTCAGTTGGTTAGAGCGTCGTGCTAGTCTTACTGCAGCCTCGCTACAGTAAGGAGTGAAATTTGGTTAACCTCTGAAAACTGCTAAATTGCTAAATAACTACCAAACTGTTACAAAAATATATCAGAATATATTAAATCATTAGAATAAGTGCATCCCAGTGAGTGCATACACTTAAAAAGAAATAAAAATTCCTCAAAACATCAATTTGGATCAAACACAGAGACTAAGAAGGCATGTGCCAACAATGGCGGGCCTCAACAACAAGAGAAAAGCGGCAACGCAATTACTGGACGCCTCAAGAGACACAAAAACTGCGAGAAACATTAGGACAGGAATTAACAAAGGCAAGTTAAATTCTTTTGATATTGAACGATTATTTAATAACCAGAAACTAAGTACGACGAATAGCGTAAAACCTAACCTGAATAAAGCCAGATCACGCGCGAACTCTACCACATCCAGCGTGGATATGGTAATCGACCATACAACAGACGATAAAGCAGGAGGGGATAAAGATGAATGGATTACCCCAAAGAAAACAGCTAAATTACCAACAAATACAAACGAGGGAAACCCATCAACGTCAAACTCTTTTGACCCCCTAACTGGTGCACCAGAAGAGATTACTGAAAATCAACAACACAACACAAACACCAGACCCCGAGTACCACCATCGCAGCCAGCAGCAAATAAGAATCTAAGGACCAAACCTCCACCAATCTTCATAAACAACATATCAATCAATGACACAATTGGTAATCTGCTTGCTAGTAACATAGACAAAAATGCCTTCACCATTTATGCAAATAGAGATAAGCAAACCATATATGCAAAAGACACAACATCTTATGACCAAATAATAAACAGTCTCAAAGGTAAAATTGAATTTTACACCTTCACAAAAAAAGAAGACAAACCACAGACAATTCTACTTAAAAATATAAATGGAACATTCACAGAGGAGCAAATCGCCAGTGAAATTTCAGAGCTTCAGCTACCCCAAGTCAAGATCGTGAAAATTAAAAAGTTACCGATGAGACAAGAAAACAGCAGGAAACATTTTATAGTACAAATCTCTTCAGATAGCATATTAAAAAATTTAATTCAGATCAAAAAACTTTGCTACCAAAGAATAAAGTGGGAACGCCTACACAAACCTAAAACAATTCAATGTACGAGATGCCAGAGAGTGGGTCACTCAGCATCTTCGTGTGGGATGAACTATAGATGTGTAAAATGCGGTGAAAACCACCCCAAAGACGAATGTACCATATCCAAAGAAGATGACAAAACTAAACTTACATGCGCTAACTGCAAAGGTAAAGGCCACCCTGCCAGCTACCAGGGTTGCCCGTATCTTAAATTTGCACAAGAACAGAAGCAAACCAAAACAAGTACTAGTAATAGACAGGCGCCAAATAACAGTAGACCTAGACCACCCATAAATGACAGATTTATACAACAAAATATGTCATTTAGACAGGCGGTACTCGGGTTAGAGACCAACGCACAAGTTTCATCACAACCCCAAATACAAAAACCGATTAACCTGTTGGAGCCACCCACATGGGCTATGGAACTCCAAAGAACAGTAGCAGGCATCGCACAAGAAATGAGAGCAATTAATGTAAGATTGGCAAACGTTGAGTACAACTCTCAGAGAATTGAATTCATTTATAGCTACCTAGGTATTCCCAATGGCGAATAAAACCCAAAAACAATACTCAAGTCAGACTTCAAACCACATGGCAGATTGCAATCCAAAATCAGTGATTAAAATTATGGCAATCAACGTAAATTCGATACAAACTAACAAAAGAAGACATGAATTAATATCAAGACTACAACTCCACAATCCAGATATAGCCCTAATCAGCGAAACTAAACTCAAAGAAGCACACAAATTAGCACTCCAAAATTATACTCTTATCAGAACTGATAGACCAAAAAAAAAGCAAGGAGGGGGCACTGCAAAAGCCATTAAAAATCATATAAAGTATGAGATTATCTACCAGCCGTCATCAGCGGAGAACTTAACTCTAGAGTACACAATTATTAGTTTACCCCATCCTGACGATCGACTGGGGAAAACTTACATTATCAGCCTATATGCTACACCAGACAACAAAAAAGCGTTCAGAGACGAACTTGATCACCTGTGCTCCAAACTAGACTTAGAAAACAATAAAAACTCATTTGTAATCGCTGGTGACTTAAATGCAAGACGTCAAGACTGGGGCGATCCAAAAACTAATGAACGCGGAAAATATCTTATTAAATGGGAGAAAGAAGTAGCTCCAGGTCTGGGTGCTAAGTTGTATCCATCAAATGAGCCATCCTACATGCCTAGTCAAGCATTCCTAGATTGCTGCATCACCAACTTAAATCTTATCAACCTAGTCAACAGTAAAATAGAGACAGCTGACTATGACAGTGATCACAGAGCACTCATATTCTCAGTACAACTCAAATCCACGGTCCAAATCAACCCTGAACTGAAAAAATACAACTATAAAGCTACCAAGTGGCCTAAATTTACTAAACACCTCAACAAAGAGTTTACAACAATACTACCGGACAATAGAAATCTCACTATACCAGAAATAGACACCTACATACAAGACATTACTCAATCAATCATAAATTCCATAGAAGCAGTAAGTCCAACTCACAAAAAACAAGACAGCGTTCTTAAATATGTCAACTCCAGAATCAAGAAACTCCAGAAAAATAAATCAGCTCTCATCACTAAACTCAATAAACTGCACAAAACACACCCTCCACAGTACCAACAGCAAATAGTAACAACTAAAGAAACAATTAAATTAATAAAAAACGAACTTAAAAAAGAATTTAATAAATCAATCACTAATTACTGGAGCAACATGACAAGACAAATAAACCACAAGGATCCAAATACTTTCTTTCCAAAAATAAACAGAATCTTGAGACCTAAAAACAACATACAAATAGCAAACCAAACACTGGACATCAACTCCGATCTGATTACCACAAGCGCAATAAATCGTAATAAAGCAGTTATTGACCCAAGCAACAATTCTATTACCATCACGGATCCAGCAGATAAACTAAACATAATTGGAGCACATTATCAGAAAATTAACTCGCCAAGATATCTTAACAACGATACGGCGCTGAAAAGGATTGTTGATCGAACAGTTGAAGAGGTGAAAGTAAATCTAGATCAGCTGAGAGCAAATGCAACAACATTTAATACTTTCAACACGGAAAACAGAGCAGACCACCCCAAAAATGAAGCTGACTCACAACTCACCTTTTGCAATTCATACGGAATTAAAAAAATCCTAGGAAAATTACCAAACAAGACATCAAGTGGTCCTGACAACATACCAGCAATAATACTCAAGCACCTACCAGACTCAGTAATAACAGCATTAACAATCATATTCAATAACGCATTAAATCATGCATATTTCCCAGTTAACTGGAAAATAGCTAAGGTCCTACCGATTCTAAAACCCAATAAGGACCCAACAAAGCCAGCCAGTTATCGTCCAATCAGTCTCACTAGCAACCTGAGCAAAGTATACGAAATACATATAAATAAAATCATCAATAAAGTATGTGAGGACAATAACATCATTCCGGAGCAGCAGTATGGTTTTAAACGAAGACACTCAACAGTGCACGCCACCCATACCATAGTCACAGACATCCTTCAAGGAATCCACCACCAAGAACTTATAGCAGCTGTACTTGTAGACCTTGAGAAGGCCTTCGACTCGGTGTGGTTAGCAGGCCTCATATACACATTAATTAAAAGAGACTTTGCTGAATGGATGATATTTCTCTTCTACGACATGGTACATGGCAAAAGTTTTAAGACCTGGGACGGCATCAACCTTTCATCGATAATATTCCGAATAACCGAAGGCCTTCAACAAGGGACAGTGAATTCACCTATATTCTTCAATATATTTACCAGCAGACTCCTGAGAATGTTCGGCCTCAACACTGAGACCGACGTCTATGGCAAAGCTTTCGCCGATGACTTCATAGCGTATATAATGGGATCTAACCCATTGGTATTGAGGAGAAAGCTTGAAGAGCTGATGAATAAAATTAACAAGTTCTACCAACAGTGGAATCTAAGGATAAACCCAGACAAGTGTGAAACAATCATATTCCGAAGACCAGTTACAATAATGAACCAGACCAGAAAGAAATATATTGCAGAGTTCCAAATTAGTACTGAACACCCGGACACGAAACAGATCATCCCAATACCACATAAAAAAGAAGTCAAATATCTAGGGTTTTACTTAGACCACCTGATGAAACTTAATGAACATATCAACAAGCAGCTGCTAAAAGCATCAAAGGCCTTCCATGCCAACAGAAGAATCTTCTTCAATCGCAATCTGGGTATTAAAGCAAAAGTCATTTGCTACCAACTCCTCATAAGACCGATACTAACTTATGGATCGCCAATTTGGTGGAACACCAATGCCGCGACGATGGAAAAGATGAGGAAATTTGAACGGAAATGTCTCCGCGCCTGCTGCAACTGCTATAGAGATGAAGCCACAAACTACCGCAAATTCATCAGCAACAAAGTCTTGTATGACAAAGCAAACATTACAAGAATTGATAACTTCATCATTAAACTAAATAGAGATTACTTCAGAAACCTGATCACGATAGAAAACAGTGAATTAAAAAAAATTAACTCCATGGATGCAGATAAAGGTGAGAAATACAACGCAGCAGGGTACATATTCCCGCACATGTTCATATATTATGACAAACTCGACCTAATCCAAGACTACAACAATATACCCATAATATATCACCACTCACGTAGAATCAATGATAAGAGAATTTTATATAAGGCCGATAAACTTACAGACTTTGGTACCAACTATTCTACTACAATCCCAGAGAGAGACCAACTTGACTTCCATAGACTAAATGACAAATACTGGTGGCTCACTGAAGAAACACCCCACCGGAAGCACCTAAAAAGAAGAAAAGCAAACGGGTGGATAGCCCTACTGTAGATATGGCCTTCTACAGCATGTATATTTTGTAAATATTGTACAGTTTTAGTTTATAAGCCTAACAAAAAGACAAAAACAAGATGAAGTTTTATTATATTTTTACATCTTATATTAACATACGAAATAACTTTTAATTAACTAGCCTTAATACTAGAGACTTAAGACTAAAAAACATATCAAAAGTACCATCATGGTTAAGCAAAAAATGATTGTGAGCAGCCCATCCTCCAGGGACCAACAATTAAAAATACATTTAAGACAATTATAGCTATTTTTTAAGTTAAATATTGCAGCTAACTATGTAAAAAAAAAAGACTTTGTATGAATTTTGCAAATAAACTTAATTTAAAAAAATTAGAGCGTCGTGCTAATAACGCGAAGGTCGTGGGTTCGATCCCCCCAAGAACCAGAATTTTTTTTTTTTTAATTTTTTAAAATTCAATGTTAATAATAAATTACTTTGGATTAGAATTTTTCAATCAATAGAATAGTTCAAATTATTTGATTCAATCCGAACACGAATATCAACACATATGACATTTAACGGCAAGAATAAAGCTTTTCTTCCAAAAGCTTAGAAGACCAAGAACTGATATACATGGAGCATTCCATTCCAAATTGGCCACTTTTTGAGGTCACTCCCTCCGATATTTTTGAAAAATTTATATGTTTCTGAGACCGATAAAAAACGCTGATTTTTCTATTTGTATTATATTCAATTATAGTATTGTTTATAGGGTAACGAGATCAATAGCTGTATACTCACTAAAAATGGGACAATGAGTAATTTATTTGGTAAATTATATAAATGAGAAGTTGAAATTTTTCAAAATTAACAAAAATGTTGAAATTTTACATCTCAGTTTTTTATAATTAAATTCATTATTGAAACTTCGAAATTCACTTAATTGACACACTAATTGTATTGTAAGCTTATTTCCAAAAAGTTTTATACTTTGTAAGATTTATGAATCATTGTAAAAGCATTTTTTTCGAATAATGTTACGTTATTTCGTAGTATCTAAATTATTTTACAAAATATTCTGATTCACACACCAGTACATCATATTTACTCAGAAATTACTATTAAATAGACTAAATGAAAACAAAAATTTCCTTGGGACTAGAAAAATTTCTTGGCGTAAAAAATTTTGTGTTCGACCAAAAAAAAATTTTCTTGGCTTAAGCAAATTTTTTCTCGCCCCAAGAAAATTTTCGTTTGCAATTCATATTGTAAAAAATTTTTTAGGCGTGAATAAAACTCTTTCGCACCAAGAAATTCTTTTTCTCTGTGTACTTATGTTGATAAGGTCACTTAAAATACTAAGCCTTGTTCATTTTAATATTTTAACATACTTTAAAAAGGATAATTATCAAAAATACTGAGAAAATAAGAAAATATTATTGATACAAAGATTTGGAAACTATAAGAAAAAAAAATATCAGTGGTGGAAAAACCATGAAATCATCGTGGAAACAACGAGGAAATACTGAGCTACCATGGGGAAAACGCTAAAAAACCGACGCAGAAATACTTTGAGGCCACCGTAGAATTACCATGAGCTCACCGTGGAAAATACTGCAAATTACTGTGAAGCCACCATGGGACCACTGGAATGTTACCGTGGGAACACCATGAACTCACGTTCGTAAGACCTTTAAACCACCGTAAGAATGTTGGTAAACACAGTGGGGACACGGTTGGAGCATAGTAGCGTGACTGCACAGAAACTACCGTGGTTCGACCGTGAAACCACTGTCGAATCTCTACTGCTACACTGTAGGAACACTGAAGGCGTGTTTCCACAGTAAAAACACCGTGGTTCGACCGTGATTCTAACGTAATGCTGAAACCGCTAGGGTTCCAATTTAAGTTAGAAAGCGATATCTTATAGCACACATAAACACAAATATTCCTAAAAATTTGGTAGGGACAAGATAGTTAGTTTTTTTTACGGAGAAACTGAACGACTACCCTATCCCTTTTGCCTTAACCCTGATTCAGAAATCTAATTTGGAATGATTCAAACACGATCCAAAATAATTCGAAGTTGGCAAAATTGACTATACATAAGTATACACTCTAACATGGGTTGAATTATTCCAAATTAGATTTCTGAATCAGGGATGATAATCACGTATCTTTGTAATTTTTGTTTATGTCACCGTTTGAGTGCAAAAATTCTAGAAATTTAAATATATAATTGTTGTCAGCTTCCTTAAATACGGCCCTGACACATGCACAGCATATAAAATAAAAAAAGTTGTTTTCTATTACTACATGATACGAACACAATATGAGATAGATCCAATGTCCTTTCTGGTTGTTCAGGATATCTAGGAAGACTGTTCTTTTCTTTTTCTGGCACACATCTGAAGCTCTTTCGTAATGAATGCCCAATTTGCTTGCTCGGTGATTTCTATAACGAATTCAGATTTTAAGCCATCATCACAATGATGAATGAATATTAAAGAATTGATAAATAACTTACAAAACTACTATATTCTCTTGTTTCGTGATCATTCGTATGCCCTCCGGACACTTTACCTCGCCAAAAACAATCTTGACATAATTGATATGAGATACATTTTTGACACCGGTAACGAAATCCGGAAAAATTGGATTTGAGACACGCGTCACACATTATAGGATGAAAAACTGTAAGATAGAAAAATAGTATATTAAAAGAAGATCGAATGATATTTAAATGTATAGTATAAATTAAACTGAATTAGAAAATGTTAAATACCTGATTCAACATTTGCTATTCTATGATACAGTGGCAACCATATCAAACAATGAGGCCCAGCATCGGACATAAATGTATCGAGAAAAGTGTTAACCGTAACCTTTGAATCCTAAAAATAAAAGTGAATAATAAACCATTATTTTACGCAACGTTTCGCAAATTTATATTTGCTTCATCAGGTGATTATAATGTAAGATCGACGGTGTTAATATTTTACATTATGATCGCCTGATGAAGCAAAAATAAATTTGCGAAAAATAAAAGTGTTAAATATACAGATAAAATATTAGTATTATTATGATGTTTAGCTCATATTGTATTTACTGGTTTAAAAATTGAGGTACTAAGATCTTCTGAATATGGGAAAGACGGTGTTTCATATACCGCAGCAGGTAAAGATAAAATTTCTTTTAAATATTCGGTAAACTTCCAGTGCATCATATGTCCATTACTATCCGATATTTGAGAGTAAATATCTGGAAAGAACCGAAACTTTTGAATAAATCAAGCTTTATCCAAACCTTTCCTATATTGTGCAACTTACAACGGAATTTGTCGATAAGTTTTCCTGCACATAAAGTTGCTAATGCCACTTTTATTGAAAATACTGTTACCTTATTGCTTTCGCTTCATGAAACATAAGAATAAAAAACGTTATAAGTACTGGTATAGTTATGCGAGAAAATGACTATTAATTATATTATGACGTATTGCAGCCACTGACGGGCCTAGTCAGCGCATGAATACTGTATTTTCATACTTGAATCATCACGGAGGATGAGGACAGATATGTGGCGGCAAGTGACGGCAAATGACAACTAGTAGCTGAGTTACTGACGTCAAGAACGTCTCATGACCGTCGTATAAAGTAACGAAATCCATTTGTGCTGCTCGATATCCGACATTTTTAATGGCCGAACGTTTACTATAGGGCATTATTAATAAATCAAACCATATAGAATATGACATTGATCCGAATAAATTTGGCATTGAAAATATATTGAAGGTTTATGAGGTAATAGTACATTACATAGCAAGTGGGTTAGGTGAGTCTTTATCCGGGAAGCACAATGTTTTTAACACGAGTCGTAGAAGCACACACACGAGCGCCAGCGAGTGCTTAGTGTGCACCGGAGACGAGTACTAAGAACATTGAGTTTGACGGATAAAGACTTAATCCACGTGCTATACACTATACTTTATTCAACAATTGTCTGATTTTTGCGAATTATTATGTCAGCAAAGTAAACCCTGAATTAGGTGGGGATCTATATAATACTAGCTCTTGACTTCGTTAACCACTTATTTCTTATTTATTTTAATTCATAAAAAAAAAAATCGGTCTATCAGTTAACCCTGCGGACCAGCCCCGAAACTTCCCATTGTTTTCGAGCTCCTTGAGCTCGAAAAATTGCTGTGAATACATTTTCGAGCTCTTCGAGCTCGAAAATACTTTTGTATGCCTTTGTTTTCGAAAAAAAATGTTTTTTACCATTTTTTCTCCCACAATATCTCTCGAACGAATTAACCGATTGAGACGGTTAAGGTGGCAATTGACGCGTTTTATTGAGTTCTACAGCTGATTAGATTTTGAAATTGATTTATCTTGATGTTTTTGAGAAATTTCGAAAATACTAAAAAAAAAAAAATTTTATTTGATTCTTTCGACAACGGTTTCTCTTGAACGAATGAACCGATTTTGATGTTTAAGATGGCATTCGACGCGGCTTATAAAGTTTCAGAGCCCAGTTAATTTTGGAATCAATCCATCGATCACATCACAAGTTATCCAGAAAAACATTTTTGGAATATCTCTGAACGATCACAACCAATCAAGCTCAATTGTTTACAGCTTTTAGATATTGACAAGCCGCGTCGAATGACACCTTGACGACCCAAATCGGGTCATCCGTTCAAAAGTTACAGATATTTACATACATACGTACGTACATACATACACTCGGACATCATCTTGAAATTAGTCAGAATAGTTTTCTAGAGCTTCGTAACGTTAAGATCTGTGAGAAATTCGATTTTCGAAAATCGGACTGAAACCAATAACTTCACGAATTTTTGAAAATTTTCAATTTTCTTAACGGGAAGTTAAAAACCAACGTATTCATATATAGACACTGACATCAAAGTTGTTAGATTGATTGCCCTACCCATTCTGAATATATTCAGTGTCGCGATTATTTACTTTAGTGATAATAGTAGAGTTTGTTTTTAAGAACGGTCAATAATGACTTTTGAGGCATGTGTTTATGGATTCAAATGCGGTTGTTTGCGACCCCATAAACACACGCTGTTGAGAAACACGAGACGCCATTTGCTTTTTGACGAATTATTAACCACCGATCGATGAACTGTCATTTTGGGTTTGCTTTGCAAATGTGATAAGTCGCGATGATCAGGCATGCGTTGAATAAATCTATGGGGTCATAAACAACCACATTTAAATCCATAAACACATTCCTCAAAAGTCATTATCGACCGTTCTTAAAAAGAAACTCTACTATTATCGCTAATGCAAATAATCTCGACACTAAATTTATTCAGAATGAGTAGTACAATCAATCTAACAACTTTGATATCAGTGTCTACGTATGAATACGTTGGTTATTTTTTATGAATTAAAATAAATAAGAAATGAGTGGTAAAAGAAGTCAAAAACTAGTATCATATAGATCCCCACCTGATTCAGGGTTTACTTTGCTGACATAATAATTTTCAAAAATCAGACAATTGTTGAATAAAGTATAGTGCATAGCATGTGGATTAAGTCTTTATCCGTCAAACACAATGTTCTAAGTACTCGTCTCCGGTGCACACTAAGCACTCGCTAGCGCTCGTGCATGTGCTCCTGCGACTCGTGTTAAAAACATTGTGCTTTCCGGATGAAGACTCACCTAACCCACTCGCTATGAAATGTACTATTATAGTAATCATTAAGATATAATGAGATTGAAGAACGTGATGACGATGATACTTTTAGCTACTATCAGAATAATCATACCCATTCGATAGCGACAACGTTAGGGCAAATATTTTGAGTACTCTCGATGTTAAATTTTTTTAAATAGATTAAGAAATTTAGCATCGTAAGAATACCTTCCTAGAACTACGATATAATGACTTCTGTTTGATGAAAGTGAAAAAAAAAAATACTGTGGAAAAATCAAGATAAGAAATTTAAGAATACCATTCTTACAAAATAGCTGCTGAACCCCAGCGTTTATCCTCTCGCGAACCCAGTACTGATGACCGTAATTTATTCTGGGATTTCATGAGACAACTAAAATCTAGTAAGTACCAAGGACGAAATCTTTGTTTAACTTACGAATTTAATCAAAGAATAATGCAATGTGCTTATATATGCCGAGAATCACTCAGTCCAATGATCCATTTCAATGGTGACGATAAGAATTGTATGTATTTACACAACTTTTGCCGATCGCAAGAAGGTACTTGCCAATATCATGTACTTTCAACGAATGCTATAGATTGTTTTCTTGAGCTGGTAAAATAATAACCGTGGAAAGAACGCGTTTGCACCAAAAATAGTTTTACACAACTTTTTATCATAAAAATGTATCTCAGAATAAATATACCTTTCTTACATATTTTTAGAAGTTTTCTAGATCTGTGTTGATTAAAACCAATCTTCAAAGCATAGAATTTTTTTTTTCAATTAACATCTTTACTAATCACTAAATACTCGATTTATTTGAATAGCTCAAACTATTCAAATGTTTAGTGAATGTTCACAACATTTATTAAATACTTTTTAACAAGTTTTCAAAAAATTGTAGCCAAAATCATTGTATTAATAAAATTTCTGTCATACCCGCTCATGTATGTAACCAATAACCAGTTCATTAGTAGGGCCGTCGTTGCATCAACTTTACATTGCTGATTTATTGGGACTCTTTTATTGAGTGCATGAAACAACGAAGATAGTAAGGTTTCCAGTCTTGAAACACTTAACATGTATGATGATTCCAATGTGTTCAAACCATTTTCTCTAAACGCTTCAATAACATTCCAAATATCTACATTGTGAACTGAAAAAATGTGTGAAAAAATTTAGTACATTAGACTTATAATTAAATATTTGCATATTGTATCAACTAGTTCTTTTTATCTCGTATTACATCTCACTTCTTGAACTCGAAAACTCTAACCAAACGTTGTAGGATACAATAATCATCTTAGATTCTTTTTTTTTTTTTAATTTCGATCGTGATCAATCTGAACTTTAGAGTTTTCGATAAAGGTTGATCAGAGTTTTGGGGCAAAGAAGACGAGGTACAATAAATTGAATCAGAAAAAAATTTTGGAAAATCCATGATTGCAAACCAATATCATTAGTGTCAAATTTAAAATCGTCAAGTTAATTTAGTAACTTATCACAATAAGTATGCATGCTTTGTAATCTAGCAAATTTTTTAAAGTTTATGAAAAACTAACTTCAAGATTGAATATAATACTCCACAATTTAGCAATCTTAATTTTCATTTTTTAGAAATGTAAATTGCTTGAAGAGAAACTAGTGAATTAAGTATTCATTTGCTGTGCATGTGCAACAAAAATAATCTTGTTCATTCAATAAGTTAAAAACAAAAAAAAATAAATAAAAATAAGGACTTCTCTTAAATATTAATAACTTTTCGAATAATATTATAATAGTCTTCTCTTTAGAACCAAGCACACTTTTAGTTAGGAAAATTGTTTTTTGTTTAAAACACTATGGTGTAAAAGCAATACGAAACGGTGTTAACAGCTACTCGGGACAAAATGATCAGACCACAACAGGCATGAGCCTTCAGGCCTGATCAGACATGAACAGGCTTGAGTCTTCAGACCTGATTAGACATGAAAAATGACCGGGCATGATCAGACTTGATCAGGTCGGTTAATGCCCGGTCGTTTTTGATGTGTACATGGGTAAATTTATTTTAATCATTTAACTTGTAAATCATCAACAAACTGTATATTTTATCATTCAATTTATAATATAATTTTGGCCATCATTGAAAACCCACTGTAGGCTAAATTCATCTATGATTATCGCTAATTGATTTTTTTGACTTTAATATACAATGTCAGACATGAGCAGGCATGTTCATGCATGGTTATGTTTGAATCAGTTTATAACATCGGACATAATCATGCCTGTTCATGGTTAGTCAGGCATGAACCAGCATATCAAGCCTGATTAGAGCTGGAGATTTTCAACTTTCCGGGCTGGATTGGGCATGACCATATATGATCAGACCTCAACCTATTCAACGCTTCAGACATGATCATGACTGTTCATGCTTAGTCAGACATGGCCATTATCATGCATGGCCGAAATATTTAACGCTTCAGGCATGATCATACATGAACGGGCATGATCATGTTTAATTTCAGGCCTGATCATACTTGAACAGACATGGTCACGTCTGAACATTTTTTGCAGTGAAGGAAAAAATTTGTTATCTCAACACTGAGTCCCGAGTCTCGATTTTCAATAGAATTTCTATCAAATTTCTTAGACGGCGACCCTGATCAAAATTAAGGCATCCGATAAGTCGATAAAAAATTTTAAAACTTCAACTCCTTTGAAGATGGCATCGTCCTCTGCGAATCTAATACGTCAGACTATTAGTATCAGATTCAAATTTCCTCTTTTAATCAGGTTTATTATCATCTGAATATCGAACATTATTATTTGATCGAGTTGCATTTTTCTATTCTCTATTAACTAATTTTAAGATTGCCACTGATTCTAATGCTCTTTCTACAACTTTAGTTAATGTAAAAATTTCTTCTGAACTAAGAATCAATTGTAATCATTCATCTGATAATACACTGATTAAATATTTGGAAGACAGATTTTCACCTATATCACCCGATGAATTGGGGTACGCAAGTCGAGTTAATTTGTCAATGGTTTCGAAAAAGCTCACAATGGTCGCAGTGATTTTTATTGATTTATTTTCTGCATTTTCGTTAATCACCGAGACAACTAAACTTGCGATTGAGTATTAATGTTCTGAAGTGGCATGTACGAGAAGCGAAATTTAAGTTATTCTTATTACTGCTACTAAATTTTTTCACTCTTGAAAATTTGGACCCCATGCTTGTCAATCATTTTCTCCTCTTCATCCAATTTTGCTCACAATTAACGCACATAATGTTGTCTTTTGCATCTTCGGTAATATTTGAATCATCATCGTTTTTTCCCAGTTGCATGTCCGTCAAAGCATTATCAGGTTTCTTTTGTCTATATGGGGCATTTCACGCCAAATCGATCACTTTTGACCTCGACCCCTTTCGATTTGGTTGAAATTTTTTTTTCCTTTTCTACCCCATTAAAATCATTTTTCAGGAAATGTTCAAATTTTTTCACCCAAACCAAAAAAAGATGAGTTTTTCAGAAATAAAGCTTTCATTTTTTCAAATAGCTATAACTTCTTCAGAAATTGACTAATTGCGACGTTTTTTTTTTTTTAAATTTTTGTTTTTCAATGTACTTTTTAGAAAAAATTTTTAAGATGATTAACTCTATGAAATTTTCGGCTTTTTTGAGAAAAACCGTTAATTTCTTAAAGTTCACCATTTTTCATTTTTTTTTATTTTCTCAAAGAAAACTTCAATTGATTCTGCAATTTTTCTCGCCAATCCAAGAGTAGGCAGACTTTTCCTTCTATTTTTTTTTATCGATTGAAAAAAAATTTTAGCCCAATTGGGCGACTTCAGAGTTTGAAAAATGGAGACAAAAAAAATTAACTGAAAGTCGTAATCATCGAAAAAATCTGGATTTTTCTCAAAAAATTAAAAAAAAATTGAAGATACCTATAAATAATTTTATTGTAATTTTTTTTCAAAAACTACACGTGAAAATAAAGAAAATGAACAAAAATCTTAAAAATTATTTGTATTTTTTTCTGAAAAGTACATTTAAAGGCAGAAATTTTGAAAAAAAACGTCCCAATTAGTCAATTTTTGAAGAAGTTATAGCTATTTGAAAAAATAAAAGCTTTATTTTTGAAAAACTCATAACTTTTTTTTTGGTGTAGTAAAAAATTTGAAAAATGATTTTAATGGGGTAGAAAAGGAAAAAAAATTTTAGCCAAATCGAAAGGGCTCGGGGTCAAAAGTGGTCGATTTGGCGTGGAATGCCCCATATATATTACAATACATTCACGTAAACTTACTTACATATGCAATCGTTAATGTCTGGTACACGAAAGTATAGCAGTGCTACGGTTAGTATACCAGACATTGATGACTACATCTGAACACACACACACACACACACACACACACACACACACACACACACACACACACACACACACATACATACATACATTTACGCGCGCACGAACACTCAATTCTGATACCAAATTGTAATACTCAGTTACTTGAGTTAATAAATCACTTATATTAATATATCAACACAATTAAGTTATAAATAAAAACACCACAATGTACAATGGTTAAAGGAAATATAAAGAAAACAATGTTAACAAAATACATGATGATCGCTGTTTCAATGACAACTTATAATTAACTGACTACCCTGGCGGTTTAGAATCACGGTGGGTTTGTTCCATTTTATCACTGTGATTACGCTGTTTATCCACCGTGATTCCACAGTGGCTTTACCACCGTGCATACACGGTGTTTCAACTGTGATTACGCGTTGGATACACCGTGGAACCACGGTGGTAAAATAGAACAAACCCACGGTGGATCCACGGTATTTCCACCGTGATTCAAATCTCCGAGGGTAGTTACGTTACACCTACTTATCAGAAGAAGGCATTTGTTTACAGGTATTCAAATGTTTGTAATAAGTTTCACTATCGTTACTATGCATATAAATATTTGCATTGACTAAAAGATACTTACGATGAACTTTTTTTTGTATAAATCGAAGTTTACATGCTGTACGATAAGACGCAAAGCGTATACTATCAAAGTTCTGCTGCCGCATCTCTTGTGATAATTGAAGTCTACTTGTTTCATCATTATTATCAGTGTTGTGACGATTAGCATTCTTCTCAGCCATGTTGGCAATCTAAAATAATAATTGAAATTGAGAAAAAAATTTTATCAAAACAGTGGATAAGAGGAGGGGATCCTACTCCAGCAACAGGTGTCAGCAATAGCATCGTTGATAAGTAGGGGGTAGGGTATCTAAATTACCCAGAGTCAAGATGGCGGTAGTTGTTTATTCGTGGTTTGGAGTTACTAACGATAGGCTCTTGGTGGGGGTTAATAATGTAGATTTGGGCATCATAATATAGGGGCCAGGATTGTGGTGGAGATAGGGCGTGATTGTGGTGATTTAGCCATGAGAATGTAGAATTGAGTATGATTATGTAGATTTAGGGGCCTGAATTGGAGTAGGGTCATAAAGTTGGGAGTGTAAATTGAGTTGTTGGATTTAAGGAGGGGGATATGAGGTTGAGAAGGTACATCTCAAGGGTCTCGCTTGGAGTAGGAGTGTTTGTAAAACTTGTTGGTGGTGCGATTTATGGTATTCTCTTATCTTTATAACAAATGATTCATTTTACTTGTAAATATATATATATATATTGTACTTTACATTATCTTTAGCAACTATCACTATTACATTGATATCAAGTGAGTAATTTTATCTTACAATTTTATATTTTATCTAATCTTCAACAATTTTTCTATAAAATTTCTCAGTTTTTACCAAATTAGTAGTAAGGATATAAAATACAAGTGCACTTTCATGTCTCCAATCCTTACAGTTATTCAACATATTTGCTGTCGTTAATAAAAGATAGGAAGTGAAACGTGATTAACATAGTGTTCTTTGAAGTAGAATCAATTGTAATTCAAAGTAAATAAAAGAATCCAAAATTCGTGAATCTAAAGTTAGAGATATAACGTTATAAAAGAGAGAAAGAAATTTTTATTCAAAAATACTAATAATACTAATAGTAATAATAATAATAATAATAATAATAATAATAATAATAATAATAATAATAATAATAATAATAATAATAATAATAAGGCTACCGTGTCAAGCTTGTCGTACTCATTGTTGGCGTCCTAGGAGGGATGAAACAGAATTTTGTATCTGCATTGGCTAAAATCCCAACTTGCTCATCGCAAGTTGAGTTTTTGGCATCGAGGATGCAAAAGGCTGTAATTCTCGGATCCCTCCGTCTCCTAAGGCAACGAAACTTGGCCTGCTGCGCATGCTGATCATCTTGTTGATGGAGCATCGCAGCAGTAACGATTTGGCGCTCAGGTGAGGCCCTCGGTAGAGTCGGACTACCGGGGATAACCCCCTGAGCATTTAACTTAAAAAGAAATAATAATAATAATAATAATAATAATAATAATAATAATAATAATAATAATAATAATAATAATAATAATAATGATAATAATGATAATAATGATAATGATAATAATAATAATAATAATAATAATAATAATAATAATAATAATAATAATAATAATAATGATAATGATAATAATAATAATAATGATAATGATAATAATGATAATGATAATAATCATAATAATAATAATAATAATGATAATGATAATGATAATAATCATAATAATAATAATAATAATAATAATAATAATAATGATAATGATAATGATAATGATAATAATAATAATAATAATGATAATGATAATGATAATAATAATAATAATAATAATAATGATAATGATAATGATAATGATAATAATAATAATAATAATAATAATAATAATAATAATAATAATAATAATAATAATAATAATAATAATAATGATAATAATAATAATAATAATAATAATAATAATAATAATAATAATAATAATAATAATAATAATAATAATAATAATAATAATGATAATAATAATAATAATAATAATAATAATAATAATAATAATAATAATAATAATAATCACTTGCTATAAGTGGATGACCTGAAAGTGTATGGTCCTGATGAGGAACACCTTCAGACATCCTTGAACATCATAGCAGAGTATACACGGGATCTCAGCATGTCTTTGCGTTAGACAAGTGCGCGGTCGTTAATCTGGTGAAGGGTAAGTGCTCTGATTTGCGTAGAAATATCCCGTTAGTCGACATAAATATATACGGTACAAAAACTCTTAACCTCGATTTGAATCTTGGCAGAAAGTTCTCCTGGTCCTTCGTAATAGCTGACGTAAAAATAACTATAAGAGTAGCCAATTTTCTCACAAATTTCAACCTGCCGGTTGATCTGAAAAACCAATGTTTAATCGATCCACTCACAAACTTATCCACAAAAAATCAATCTCTCAACGCAGACACGAATAATTAATTCCTGTAACGGGGCCGAAGTCCACCTCCGTTTTACGTGAGGCCGTTTCAGCGTCCGTTAATAAATACCCAGAGAGGAAAGTACGACGGGCCCAGGCTTGGCCCAAGTATGTAGAACCGTGGCCCAAGCTTGTAAGCCAGCCTTGACCCAGCCTTGGTAGGACTCTGAAATGATAACACGGGGCCAGACCTGGTTGCTAGACTTGGCCCATGCTCGGTTGCCAGACCTGGCCCGCGCTTCGCTTCCAGTCCTGGCCCAGACTTTGTTGCCAGACCTTGCCTATGCATCGAGAAAATGGATAAATTTAATTTTAAAAACATTTTATTATTATTAACCTCGTAGAATTTATGATCATTGACGTTTAAACAATCTAAGGTAAGTAAATGATGTGATAAAAACTCGGAGATAATTCTGCTGGGCTCCGGGCGCGAACTGCCATCCTTCTGATTGCTGGGTCTAAACGATAGCTACTGGACGAACCTACTAATGTTGAACTGTTATATTAATATAATCTACTTATTAAGCCATAGATATAGCCAAACTTGGGTAATTCTACCTTGGCCCAAGTCTGGGTGGCCATTGGACGGACAAGGCAGAGGCACCTAGTCTTGGCCCAAGCCCGGGTAATCATTGTAACGGCCAGGACTGAGTACCCAATCTTGAGCCAAGCATAGGCCAATATAGGTGTGTCAAAACTAGGTTCCCCAGTGCTGGGCCAAGTAGGGCCCCGGTGTTCAACTCTGGCAGCTCCTGCATGGATACACGCGTTGCGGGCATGCCTACCCCCACCCCAGATGACACTCTTAGTCAAAAAATATAAACGAGTGACGACTCAGTCAGTAGACATTAACCGGAGGTATGATAAAAAATCTTTATTCCGCGTAGTATCTAATCACAGCCACTACGAGCCCATACCCTAGTAGTAATGGTATTGTGCAAGTTGCTTGAGCATTTTTAATTTAATTTAATTTAAAAGACTGTGAATATTTTGTGCACCAAGTTAGCTGTTAATTAAGACGAAAATAAATTTTTCAGAAAACTTTTTTGTCTATTTAGTCAAGTTATTGTTTAAATTATTCGATGTCCAATCTATTAATACTAACATTACCGGTGACAGAAAATTTTAAACGAGTGTTCGGTTTGTAATTCGAAATAAAATGAGAACCTCTGAAACCGCTATACTCTTAACGTTGTAGCATAAAAAGATAGAATAAGGGAGCTCAATGGATCTAGGCTATATCTGGCGCAAGTTTCTGAAACAAAAATCTGGAGCAATAATTGTTCAATTCTTGCGCAAGAAATCTGTTTCAAGAGCCCTATACAATATTTCAGTCAATATTGTTTATCATACTTTCACAATATTGTGAAAAATTATTGTGCAAGCATAGATCAATATTGCTACTAGGGTACCTCTCTTGGGCCAAACACTACTACCATCTCAGGAAATAAAGAGGCTTTGGTCGAAGTGGGCTTAAAAAGCCCCCCCCCCCTCCCCCGCACCAGTTTCCTAAGCTGGTGAATAGGTTGTTTCGGGATAAAATGGTGAGACACAACACCCTAAAAAGGGACCTCTGCATTTTAAACACTCAGATTTCAAACATACCGCTAATACAAACTTGCCCTCATCCATCACTAGGTGATTTTCTAATTTGCGAGCCCTTTTGTTTCATCATAGACACAGACATGTTTATTACCTGAGTCGATTGAATCATCTTGTACACATCCTTTCAACGAACACTTGAGTCCAGATTTGTCGCCAAATAAACCAATAACTGTACATTAGTCTATTTGTTATTTTTCTATTTATGGATTATGCCACACCCAACCACATTTTTTCACACACTTGGATATATTTGGGATCAAAAAATGAGGTCCCCATTGTCCGAGTATAAATGACTTTAGTGATTTGACTCAAAATAATAGTAAACTGTGATTGCGTCCTCCAGGACGTAGCAGTACTAGGTGAAAGAAGAAATGTGTAAGCTTTATACATTAGAGAGGAAGCAGTTAGAGTATCTGACAGAAAGATGTCCGATGATAAGCAGTTGGGGAGAGACGTGAAAAGCTATCATGGCGATGGAGCAAGGAAGAATATAATTAATGGTGGAGTAGTTGAGAAAAGTTAAAGCGAGTAAAACGATAGGAGGAGAGCGAAAGGAAGAAATAAAGCGAAGAGAACAACGCGTATAGAAGTTCAGAAAACAATACATTATAGTTGAGAATGTAAAACTAGTACCTGGGCTCGAACAGGTACAGCTTTAAGCTGAAAAGCAATAGCAGATGGTATGGCATAATATGTTGTGAGAAAATTGTATATTATGATGTATTAAAGTAAATAAAATAAGAGTAATTTTGATAACTCAATAACTAATGAGTTTGAATGAGCCTCTAAAGTTTTGAATAAGATGTTACTCGATACAATGAAATAATCACAATTTTGTGGTCCCGTTAATTTTTAACTTACTGCTAAGACAATACAAATCAATAAAAAATTGCTTACTCATTAATCAGTTTAAATATCTTCCCTGCTTAGTAATTCATTTAATAAAACGAAACTAAAATAAAATAGATAAGAAGGTAACAGGATGGGATCTGGTGAAGGTATGGCTTAATGCTAACAAAAAATTTCAAACACAGAATTATAAAAAATAACAAATTAGATTTTATTCACGCTTATTTACAGTAAGTTTCACTTAATACTGCAGCTAATAATTTATATTTTCGGTGATTTCAGTAGCGAATGCGTCTGTCATTAATTATTTAATTCAGTTAAGTTCGCGATTAACCACTGCTGTGTTAATTGCTTAAAATTCCTAAGTTACAGCGTACTCTCAATAATTAAATACTCACATCAGAAGTTCGAGGTATTCATTGTGAATAATTTAGAACTAATCGGCGATTTTAGATCACTCTGATATCGTTTTACGTAATTTATTTTACTTAGCGGTCAAAAGACATCATGAAGCAGTTGAGTACTAGATAACAAGCTTCTGTAATGGCGGTATCTTCTTTCTCGGTAGCCGCGTAAAGTATAAGGTATGCAGTATTGCTGTCTCGTTGGATTTCCCTATTGGCTATAAAAGGCACCAATTCAGTGTCACGGACCTCCAAATTAACTGATAGGCCAGCTAAATAGCGGAGTTCTATAGAAGATCGATAACTCGGCTCTGAGCTAGCCCGGAACATCCTATTTCTAGCTAAGCTCTGAGCTGACCTTAAATTTTTTTCGTCATCGAAATATTGGAGTCGAAGCAAATAGACCCGAAAGAAAAGTTGAAGCAAATATATTGACAACTGAGCGAATATAATAACGTATTTATAACAAATATTGTTTAGCAAAGTCGTATTATCTGGAAGAAAATCACTATTATAAACAATTAAAAATAAAATTTTTATTTCTAGTTAAATTATCCATATTAATTAATTATATTAATAACAATATATTCATAAGTATTTTTATTTGTTTCATAGCTTATTCAAGTATACTATTACGTTAATTGATTGATTGGAGAAAAAAAAAATGTTGGAAAATCAAAATCGCACACGTCAATTGCTCACGTGATTGTAAAAAATAAAAATAAACAATTAACGAAATGTGAAAATAATCAGTCAGGATTTCCATTCATTTGACATTAATCAATTTCACGGTCTGTAAGTAGCCGTTACTATCTAATACGACTGGTCGCCGGGTGGCGCAAATTGAGGGGACTCGGTCCTTCACCCTCTCTTTTTGTTAAGGAAAAGGGGAAATTTTCAAGAACTACCGAAGGAACGCGAGTGATAGTTTTATAAGGTAACGACAAGAGCCGAACGGAACAGAATCGGACAGACCGTCAAAATATCCAGACGTGGAACGACACATCTAATTGTCAGGTAATCAATTTATTCGCACGGGTTATCTAATGGAACCAAGCAATGATTTTTTTATTTATTTAAAATTAATACACCTAGTAGTTACCGGTATTAATTTCGTAAAATATCCAATTACTAATGCGTACTGATACGCAGGTTTTTCGAAAATTTATTGGCAATTGTTGGAGAAAGTAAATTAGATATTCTTGAGACGATTAGGACTTATTTGGCTAAAAAAACGGATGAATAAAACTCCGACTAGAGAATAATCGGAGAATAGGTGGAACGAATTTGGTCGATTGTCATCTGGAGATCTTTGGAAAAATTAGTATCAAGTCCTGGCAGTTGCTGGGATTAATCTACATAATTCATTTCAATTCAAGTCATAACTCGAAATATGGAACGATTTTAGTACTAAGAAAGATTCAGAAAAATTGTACATTCTCAATTTCGTTCAATTCTTTTCAATCCTACATTCGATCCAAAATATGGAACTATTTTGGTATTGAGAAGAATTCAGAAAGATTGGAAAATGTGGATTCATTTTAATGTATTTCAATTCAAGTCATACTTGGAAATATGGGACTATTTTGGGATTGAGGGAAATTCAGAAAGATTAAAAACTGTCAATTCATTTGAATTTTTTTCAGTCCCACATGTGACCCGAAAAGTGAAATTATTTTGTTATTAAGAAGTATTCAGAAAGACTAAAAATGTCAATCCATTTGAATCTTTATCAATCCAACTCTTAACCCGAAGTAAGGAACTATTTTGGCATTAAGGAAGATTTAGAAAGATTGAAAACTGTCAATTTATTTGAATTTTTTTTCAATGCTACTCGTAACCCTTAAATTCGAAACTTTTTCGTTATTGACACGGATTCAGAAGGATTAAAAATATCAATTTATTCGAATCTTTTTCAATTCTTTGGAAGTTTAGAAATTCTTATATTATTTTTAGATTCAATATAATTGAAAAATATTAATTTTATGTCCAAATGAAAATCTTGTGGTATAGGAAGTATTCAAAGTATTAAATTCTCGTCTTTTTCAATACTTTTCAATGGGTATTTTTTATCAGGGAACTCTTACAAGAGACAATAGTCTAATGTAAATAATTAATTTGGATACGACATATGCAACACGAAGAAGAAAATCTATTAATATTTGTTATTTTTCAATTAAATTACTATTTCACCGAGGCCAACTTGAAACGGTCATAAAACACAGGAATTTTCTTAAATAAGTAAAAAAGTATTGTTATTATTATTGCTGAAGTATAAGTTCTGAAAAATAATATTAAATAGTTACTATAACAAAACAAAAAATCAGTTTATCAGTTGACCCTGCGGGCCAGCCCCAAAACTTTCCGCTGTTTTCGAGCTCCTTGAGAATCATCTTTAAATTAGTTAGAATAGCTTCCTAGAACCTCAAAACGTCAAGATCTCTTAGAAATTCGATTTTCGAAAATCGGACCGAAACCAGTAACTTCCCGAATTTTTGAAAATTTGCAACTTTCTTAGCGGGAAGTTAAAAATGTTAGTAATGCTTAGCTCATATTACTACTTGTAAATAGGTTCAGGCATTATGATACAGTACAAAAAACTATAAATATTAGTCAAGATTACTATTTTTTCATTCTCATACCTTTCTAGTTACCACAATCATGCACTTTTCTCTCAGTGTTCACACTAAAGTTTTCGAACTCCTTGAACTCATGTTTCACTGTGAAAAATAGGGCTTCACCACAGCCAACAGTTACATGTGATCTGAGACTTTCTTACTTAACTGCTCTAGGTGTGTAATATACTATTTGTCTGCTCGACATAGCCGAAAAGTTGCAACTTCGTTCAGAACAACGGCCCGAAAGTCACCACTTTCCGGCCGGAGGGCAGAAAATAGTATATTACACATCTAGGGAAGTGAAGTAAGGAATGTCTCAGATCACATGTAATTGTTGGCCAAGGCGAAGCTGAGGTCAACAAACATGTGATCTGAGGCTTTCTTATTTACTTCCCAAGGTGTGTATACTATTTTTCTCCTCAACGGAGGCGGAAAGCGGCAACTTCGTTTTGCACAGCGGGACGAAAGTTGACGCTTTCCGCTTCCGTTTCAGCTTCGCCTCGGCCAACAATTACATGTGATCTGAGACATTTTTTACTTCCCTAGGTATGTAATATACTATTCCTTAACCCGTGGACTCTTTAAAAGAAAAAAAAAATTTGAAAAATTTTTGTGCAATAACTGTAGCTCTAAAAAAATTTTGATCAGAAGATATATCTTGAATATATTCAAACTAGGTTTCAAGCTCCAAAATGTTTTTATTTTTTGAAATCTCGATACGATTATCATTCACAAAGTCACAGTCTTACAAAAATAACTAAAAAAATTTTTAAATTTTTCTATTCCTTGAACCCTGATTAGAAAAAACGATTAATTACAATTAAAAATATTTTAATCGTCATGAATCGTCAATTAATGATTAAAAACGATTAAATTTTTGATCGTTTTTATTCTTCATGCAGGAGCAAAGACTGCTATATATTATTTTACGATTAAAGACGATTTGAAATTTTACATCGTCATGAATCGTTTTTAATCGTAAAATAATAAATCATCTTTTGACAATTAGAGACAATTAAATGTGAAGAACCATGACGATTATGACTGTTGAAAACGATTAAATTTTTAATCGTTTTTAATCACAATTTTAATCCCAAATCGTTTTGTTTAATCAGAGAATTTTTTGCGTTAGTAATAACATAGATTATAGAGGTCCTATGATATTTTGTACTAGGTCTGATAGTTTTGCCGGAAAAGTAAAAAGATCTCAAAATTTAATATGAATTCGACTTCAACCTCAAATAACTTTTGAACAAATAGATTTATCGAAAAATTTATCGAATCACCCTAATATATATATATATATATATATATATATATATATATATGGTCTTTAATACATACAAAAATCGATAGATGATCTATAAACCGACATTATATGTCTTAATATTTAAGAAATATTTGTCGAAAATATTTTCGCAAAATATTTATGATAGATATTTTTGAAATATTTCATCTGCAATATTAAATATATATAATTTTTACATCCTTTTTAAATATATTGACTGGAAACATTGTTAAACTATATCTCAAAAACATCATTCTAACATTTGAAAGAACTATTTTCCAAATGTTGCTATGAAATATTTAAAAAATATTTTTTTCCAATGTTACAAAAATAAGTTTGTAAAATATAGATTACAAACGAACGAATGACGACGATGTCCGACGATTGTCGAAACTAATCGATCATTCATCGACTTTTGTAAGTGGTAAACACAATATATGTATATATATATAAACATGTGCAACAACATATATTCATAATTTGTTAATTATTCAGAAGTCATCTGGGTAGCTCTTTTTTTTTCTTCAAAATATCAAGTTATCAATATATCTACAGATTAGTTAAATGATTAGCACTGATTTGTCAGGTAGTTAACATTATTGTCATAAAGTAATAAAACGAGTGTTAAATTCTATTATATATGAAAAAACGTACTGTCGTTATAAATAAGCATACTAGAAATACTTACTTATGTTCAAAGGAGTCACATAAAAATGACCATTAAGTTATGTCATAGTAACCACGATACAAAGCTACTTGTCAAACATTTGTTATGTCAACAATATAAACAATGATATCCTAAAGTTTAATTAAGAACAACGGCAAAGTTATTCTATCCAGATCGACAAAATTTTACTCAAAACTATAGATATATCCGCGAAAGTAATCTGAAGTACCATCCCTAGTAGTCACTTTAGCTGAATATTGACGGGTAGCTACTGCCGGAAAATTTATCGTCAAGTTGACGGCAGGTATATGACTCAGCCGTAAGTGACCCTACCAAAAATAAAACTCTACCCTATTGAAGTCAGCCGCATCATACCTACCTAGAAAATTCCCGCTCCAAAAATATCTACCATCTCAAAATCTCTACTAATGAAAAAATCTACCATGATATATTCACTACCAGAAAAGAAACACTACCAAGTTGCATTTATGAATAAACTCTACCGTTTGAAATCCCTACTATTAACTTTAGAATGTATATTTTACAGAAAATAAATTTATTTTCAATTAATTGGAAATTATTTGGGAAGATATAGGAATATGGCTCTATTATTTAGGACTAATTAATCAATGAGTAATTAGCATTTAGGAATTTAAAACTAAAACAATTCATAACTTTCTTCCCAAATAGTTTACTATTAGCTAACGAAAAAGTCGTATTAATTACATTTTCTAACATGTGCACTAAACGCTCAAACAATATTAGATAATTTCCCATTAATTAATTAGTGCTGAATAATAAAATTATAATCCTAAATCTTCCCAAATGATTCCCAATTAATTAAAAATAAATTGATTGTCTGTAAAATATACATTCTAAAGATGATGGTAAGGATTTTAAATGGTAGAGCTTATTCATAAGTGCAACTTGGGAGTGTTTTTTTCTGGTAGTGATTATATCATGGTAGATTTTTTCATTGGTAGAGATTTTGAGATGGTAGATATTTTATTGGAGCGGGAATTTTCTAGGTGGGTATGATGCAGCTGACTTCAATTGGGGAGAGTTTTATTTTTGGTAGGGTCGCTTATGGCTAAGTCGTATACCGTCAAATTGACAGCATATAGTTGATGTCAAATAAGTTAATGCAAACTATCAGATCCCCGCAAAGTTCTGAATAAAACACTAGATAGAAACATTATTTTTCTTCTGTGCATTTGGTTCCTTGCATATGCCCGAAATTAAAATTCAACAAGAAGTCCAACTGAAATGTAAGTGTCCTAATAGTCACACTTTAAATATAATTGCTCCGCAAGTTCTGCAGTGAAACATTTTCGGCTAACAACGACAAGTTTCTGGTACGCCTCAGCTGGGTAATATTCTCTGACAACAAGCTGTCGACAACTCTAACTTTTGCAACTTTTGGCTACAGGTTACCGCCAATTTTCTCAGAAAGTTGGTGCCAGGGAAAAGCCGCAATTCGAAGGCAGGTTTCTGAAAAAATTGAAGGCAATTTATGGATTGCTAACTTTTGGCTACCAACTTTCTCAGAAAGTGTCTATCAACTTTGGAAATACCAACTTTTGCGGCCAACTTGGCAACTAATTGCGGCTGTCAGTTTGACGTCAGTTTCTCGCCACTTGGTCATCAGGGCTTGCGTGCAAGTTGATACAAATAAATTGCCGTCATCTGAATGTAATTTGACAGAAAACCTTGCCGTCAATTTGAAGTAAAACTTTTAATCAACTTAACGTCATTGTCTGACAGTAACACTTGTAGTCAAATTGAATTTTACTTACAGACAATTTACTGTCAACTTAACAGTAACTGTTAACTCTCCAACACTTTCTTTTAAATTGGCTTCAGAATACGGCAGTAACTTGAGGTTAACTTGTAGTTAAGGTGGCTATCAGGGTTGTTTATATCTTACTAAAAGACACACCCTAGAGCTCAGTAATCTAGTGCTATTGGGAACTGAAATGGAGGCGCGGCTTAAAATACATGTCGGACAAAAGCTTACACTTTTAAATGCGTAATCCATGTGATGGTAGGGTAAATAAATAAAATGTTATTAAATTTTATGAACAAATTATCTTGGACGGGAAAAAAACCCAAAACAAAAAAAATACATGGTCACGAACTAGTTTTATTTGTCGGCTATCGAATTAAATGTGTAATAAACCGCGAAAAAAATGATTAATATGTGATCGTAGTTACCGCGCTTTATGTACAAACGTCTTATAGAGAGAAAATCTAGTGAAATTCTTACAAAAATCTAAAAAATTACAGCATAATAAAAATATTATTATAATTAATAGTTATATACTTGAAAAAACAAAAACATTATTTTCAATTTTTAAGTTTTAGGTTAAACTTAACAAACATCTGGCAATATATAATCGGTTTTTTTCAAATGTAAGGAGTAACTTTCTCTATTTTTAATAACTTCTACCACATTTTTAATCTATCAACTTTTCCCAAAATATCAAAAAAATTTTCTAATAACACTAAACGTTCATCAGTCTTCGAAAATTTATAGAAAACTGCGTTCAAATTTTTATTTGCTTTACTCCGACAATCATTTACTGCACAAAATATTCAATTTTTTTGACTTTTTACGTTCTCAAAGTATTCCAACTTCTACTTTAATTTTTATTTCTTAATGATTTGTTGTATAAAATTTATTGATGATGTTCACAGCATGCATTTACTGTGTATTTACTTGACGGTTGTAAGCTATCATTAGTTTGATTTTTTACCACCAGACAGCGTGACCCAGTTTGTCAGTTCCCTATGGGGAACCGTTTTGCCGAACTCCTCCGCTTGAGAGCAGCATAATAGCAAAGTTGGTCGAGCGCACATTTTTAAATGGCAAATTTAAAGAGAAATAAAAATTCGTCCTCGAATGATTTAGAAAAAAAAAAAAAAACACAAGAAATTTTCAAATTTATAATTTCTTACATGATATTTTCCATAAATAATATAAATTTGGGACCATAATAAATATACAGTATATTTGTCAGTTAAATCTGTGTTTTGGAGTAGCTACAAGGTTGCATATTTATCATATATATTCAATATCGGAAAAATTAAAAAATTATACAAAATATGGGTGTGTTGTGTTTCTTTCTGAAAAGGAAAAGCAACTTTCACTTTTCCCCAAGATGAAAAATGTCAGACCCTTGGTAGAATGCTATAAATGGAAATTTTTGGTCTTCGAAATTGCCCTCCCGGGAAAAAACCATCAGGCCTGATCATGCGTTAATCTCATGCATGATCATGCCTGAATATTGGCCAGCCATGAGCATGCATGATCATGGCTGGTCAGGCATGATTGTTCTTTTTCATGCATGATCACGCATGCTCATGGCTGGCGAATATTCAGGTATGATCAGGCCTGAGCAAACACAATCCCTCAAATTATTAAAAAAAAAAAAAAATAAAAATAATGATAAGTCAATTTGAAATTAACTTATTTTATGAGTATTATTCTGTAGTTAATGTTTACTGGTTGAAAAATACTTTTGAAATTTTACCCGCGACGGGTCTCGAACCCACGACCGTCATGTTAAGAAGCACGTCCGCTGTCCACTAGGCTGAACGATCTTATTCAGTTTACGACGATTTTTAACATCTTTTGAAACTTTAGGGTTGTAAAAAATAAAATATTATTTGAACTCGATCTTGATTTGTTTATTAAATCTTTATTGAATAATAAATGAAAAGAATTGTAGTTATCAATTACAAGCAAATTTAACAATTACATTAATCTTAATTATTAATTAAAAAAAAAGCAATTATATTGAGTGTCATTATCAATTTGGCAAGAATTTATTATTTCAATACTTTAATTAATTCAAAAAAACAATTTTTAATTAAATTTAATTAAATTATTTTTCGGAAAAAAAAGATTGGTTTTCGTTATCAATTGAACCAAAAATTATAAATTAAATATATTTTGATTATCGATTCAAAAAATCATAATTCTAACTACTATCGTCAAAATAAAAGTAAATGTTTATTTATTTGAAGTTTTTCATAAAAAATATATGATTATCCTTAATTAAAAACCTCAATCAAATCCGATTGAAGCTCGACCGGATTTTAATCGAATTCAATCAGTTCAATCGGAAATTTTAATCATAGATTTTGATTAAATTATTTGTAATGTTCGACTGTGCATGATTCATGCATGATCCATGTTTGAACATGCTTACCTTTGCCTGAATCATGCATCATCATGCTTGACCATGCATGCTGATTTTTCCCCAGACAATTAATCTAATTTAAATAAATAATAAAAAAAAAGGAAACAATAATTATAATTAATCTAACCGTTTCTATTAACGACTAACTTTCATCTATGAAAATGAACGAGTACGCTTAGTCGTGTATGATCAAGCCTGAATATTCATAAATATTTTTCACTATTTGCATATAACCGTGAAAGGTTATATGCATGATCATGAATAACAGAGCATGCTCAACCATGACCTTTCTCGAGGGATTACATCTCTGGATACAATTATTTCTAACGTAAGTCATGAGCAAGCCTGATCTTGAATGAGTCATGCATGATCATGCTTGATCACGAATGATTTATATATGATCAAGTATGAACCATGTATGGTCATGCATAACAGAGCATGCTCAATCATGACTTTTCCTGATGGATCATATCTTTGGATATAATTATTTCAAACTTAATGCATGCGCAAGCTTGATCTAGAATAAGTAATGCATGATCATGCTTGATCACGAATGAGTCATGTCTGGCCATAAATGAGTCATACAGGATTATGCATGAATCATGTAGGTCAGGCATTAATCCTGCATGATCATACATGATCATGCATGGTGATTTTTTCCCGGGCTGATTAAGAAAAATGATTTAAAACAATTTGGATTCACTAATATATAGATATACACTTAGCGTGGATTAATAATATATTGTGTGACAAGGGATAAAACAAGACACTTTCAGATTAGGGTGAGGTTGGCTGTCCGAGCCGCAGGCGAGAGCTGACATTACCCGCAGTCCGAAATTGTGTTTTATCCTGAGTCACACTATATTTTTCATAATTACTTGCATCCGAACTTCAAGATTCAGTGTCAGCAGCCACTAAGAAACAAGTTAATTCCAAGCCGATGTTGCGGAGAACTGTTAGAGAATGAGAATTATGTGATTTACAGTCACTTATTAAATAGTAAATAAGACGAAAATATTATTTTCACTCATTTTTTAGTAATTTTATTTGGTTAATTAAAACTGTCACTTAAAAAATGAAATGAGTAAACTGAAGTAAAAAGTAAACAAATGAGAGTAATAAGGCTGCAAATGAACATTAAATATAACTAGCACAGGGCAGAAACAATTGTGTTTCTTCTCAAGGGAAGAAACACAATTGTTTCTGCCCGCTGTATGAAGGTATTTTTGAATTACGAATTCGCTAGCAGTCGTTTGCAGCATCGGCTAGAAATTAGCTTGTTTTGACGGGTTGTAGAGACACTGAAACTTCAAGTTTCGATGCTGGAATCATGAAAATCATTTTTCTTAATAAAACTAAAAGATATGAAAAGTATTTTTCAGCTTGTAAGAGTGAGACGGCATAATTACCATATGAATGCGGCATAACCACTATATACATACGGCATAAACACCGTATCAATATGGTGCAAACATTGTATGAATACCGTGTAACCACTGTTTAAATACGGTATAGCGAGAGCGTAAATACGGTATAACCACAGTATAGTCCCTATATAAATTTGGTATCAACACAATATATTTACGGTATTAATGCAGTAATAAAATTTCACAAACATACCGCATTTATACCGTGGGTATAACGTAATAATAATTATACCCAAAAAATACCGGGAAAATACCGTAGAAATACCGTTATGGCAATTCCGCAAGGGTAGATATGATCATATCTGTTCATGTACAATCATTTATAAGCTCAGATATGATCATGTCTGTTCATGTATGATCCTATATGATCGCATATATGATCATGCATGACGTCATGTATGATTATGCATGATCATACCTATTCATGTATGATTATATATGAGCTCATATATGAAGCCATGTATGATCATGTATGGTCATATCTGCACTCGAATAGGGGAAAAAATTTCAGACATGATCATATCTGTTCATGTATGATCATATATGTCGCCATATATTACTTCATGTATGATCATATATGACTTAACTATTTATAATTATACTTCTCTAAGCGCGTTATGGAAAAATGATGAGAGTGAATTTTTACGATGCGCGCGCACAGGGACGACATGAAAACTAAATAAATGTTGAAGTTGCTACATATACAACACGTGTTTTACTTTAATACAAGTACGAATTGTAAATGCATATACAATTCACACAGATGTGATTAATAATTATATTCACTATACTGAATTACTGTAGTGATTTAAATTGAACATTTTGATGAATACTATGTACTATTCGTAAATATTAGTGGAAAAAATTGTGCTTATATTCCTTTTCAAGTGCTCTAATATAATTGAGGTTAACTTTCCGTATGAATTATTATTTAATATAACTTGTACTAAATATTATTATATTATCAATTTTTAATATTTATTATTGATTATTTAATATTTAATAAATAATTCAATAAATTTAATACAAAATTTGTGAAAAAAATTTCAATCGAATATTAAATTAAAATAATAAATATTTAAAGTTAATAATCTAATAATATTTTTTATAAAGTATATAATATATATTTATTATTCTCTAAATTTAATTTTTTTTTTTTAAATGATTAAATATTAAATTTAGAAAATATTAAACATTTTTAGAATGATTATTTAATAAATTCAATAAAAAAATATTAAATAATAATAATAATTAAATATTTAATACTAGCTGTCCCTCACCCGCTTGGCTGGGCTGAAATTTATGTTTATTTATTAATAAACTATTCTTGAAAAATTTTATATTTGTTATTAATTATTTTTTTTAAATGTACTTTTTTTTCAATATACACCTATTTATAAAATTTAATTACAATTTTGAAGTCCAGCCAAATTATAATTAATTTACATAATTACATTACTAAATTAAAAAGTTATGACAATGCGTCTTTGAACACTAAATTACGGGTCATACCATCTTCTGGTGCATAAATAAATAAGCTGGAAGACTCATAATCTTTAAAAATTATTACAAACAATTATTAGAATATATTTACGAATATATGGAGTTTAGGAAATTAAATAATATTAGTTACGTGATTATCATGAAATTTTAGTGAATGTATCCGACTCAACCGAGGAATTATAAAAGTTGAAATCCTAATAACTACTCCTTCAGAAAGCGTAAATACAAAATATTCAACGCCATTATTAAATTGAAATTCATACGTCTTCATTATGAATTCTTCGAAACGATTTAGAATAATAATTTTTTTAACTTTTATTAGACCATTAATTTTCAAACCAACAAAAATTACATACTCATATAATTGATTCGCCCTGATGTCCCGATGACGAATAGTAATGATATCTCGCAAATGCATCATAATAAATAATTCTTGATAGCCCTCGATTTACCAAATGTCAAATCGATAAATAAACATAATTAACAGAATTAAAAAATTTATTTCAAACAAATGACAATCGAACAGAATAAATTTAGTTACAATAAACATTCATTATTTTTAAGTCAAAAAAATATGTTCCGGATAAGTAGTCACCAACATATCATATACTTAAACCTTCTTCGAAACACGCTGCATCTTATGGTATAAGTGTTATTTCGATCGGCTCAGTAGTTTTCTCAGTATAACTGAACAAAAAAATCGGCTCTCCATTTATTAGTATAGATTTATTATTAATTTTTAATATTAATTTCTCTACAATAAATTTTATTCATCATGCAACATAAGATTCTGTTATGGTAGATTTATGACTATAGATTAATATGGTTCTATTCAATTTCAACATAAGTACACGCACCCATGTTATATAACATACATTTTAATGATAATGTATACAAATCTCCTTGCAAATATGTGCAAACATTATATTCCCGGGTACATGAATTTGATGTTTTCAAAAAACACAGTATGAATACTCAGATCTGACAAGATTCGAAAAAGATCCTGTCGATCATACATGATTATATACGGTCATACATGATCATACACGATCATACATGGTTATATATGATTATGTATGATCATACAGGATCAGATCCGAAAAATGGCCCTGCATGATCATACCTGCTCACGTATGATCATGCAGAACCATGTATGATCATGCAGGACCATGTATGATCATGCAGGGCCATTTTTCGGATCTGATCAGATCTGAGTATTCATACATGATCATATATGATCATATCTGAACATTTTTTCCCGGGTATCCTCAATATGCACCGAGTATACATCAAATAAACCCCTAATTTATACTGACACTAGGTATATATCGAGTTGACACTAAGTTTACACGGTGTATATGGATCCGCTAGGGTATTTAATTTCTCATGGTTCTATTACTTACATCTATGAAACTTTCGAAAATACGAAGATTTTTGTCCTCAACAATTGTATAAAAAAAGGAAATTTATTTTTGAATAATTATTTGTTCCGGTCTGCAGATTTTGTTAATTTTTTACAATAAGATTTAAAATATACGACAGATATTTCAAATAATTGTTAGCAAAAAAATTTCCTTATTTTTGAAAGTTTAATGAATATAAATGATAAAAAAATAAAAAGCTAAAAAAAATTTTTTAATTTAATTTCAATAAATGAGAACATTTTCAAACAATAACACCTGCAGACTGGGACAATAGCATAATTTTTTTTAATGCATCTATGTTTAATGAAACTATAAATTTAACTTTGACCTTGAATAACTTTTAAAAAATTAAATCTATCGAAAAATGATAAGCGGCTTATTTTGTAAAGCATTTGATTACCAAAAAAATTGTTTATTGATTTTTCCGATAGTTTTATTCGCGAATGAGTGATAATATTCCAAACTTTCAGAAAAATGATTCCCATGTTATTCTCATAAGAAATCAAATATTGCGATGAGGCGGTTGTTAATATTAATATTAAGAGCTCAAATTTTGACAGTATTCTTTTTTTGTCGTCTCGAACAATATTTTTCGTATCCCTGGTAAAAAAATTGAATTAAAAAGGAGTAAAAAAGCACACATTTTTAATACTACTTAATACTCTCTAATACTCTTAATTCTCCAGAGAATTCAGATCGAACCTAAAATAAAACCTTTTTAATTCTCCTTCAACTAGCGAAAGAATTGTTATCATTTTAGGATTAAAAAGAATAAAAAAGGATTAAATATTTTTAATCCTAACTTATCCTTTTTAATTCTAAAAAATATTGCAATTTCTGTTCGCGCTGAAGATTCAAGAGAATAAAAAAGGATTCAAAAAGTTTAATTCTAATTAATTCTTTTTAATTCTAAAATATTATTCAATTTCTGTGTCCGCGGAGAAGTCGAGAAAATAAAAAAGGATTCGAAAAAGTTTAATTCTAACTAATCCTTTTTAATTCGAAAATAACTTGGAATTTCTGTTCCCGTGGAGAATTTGAGAGAATAAAAAAGAATTCGAAAACGTTTAATTCTAACTAATTCTTTTTAATTCGAAAATAACTTGGAATTTCTGTTCCCGTGGAGAATTTGAGAGAATAAAAAAGAATTCGAAAACGTTTAATTCTAACTAATTCTTTTTAATTCGAAAATAACTTGGAATTTCTGTTCGCGCTGAAGATTCAAGAGAATAAAAAAGGATTCAAAAAGTTTAATTCTAACTAATTCTTTGTAATTCTAAAATAATGTTGCAATTTCTGTTCTCACCGTGGATTCAAGAGAATAAAAAAGGATTCGAAAAAGTTTAGTTCTAACTAATCCTTTTTAATTCGAAAATAACTTAGAATTTCTGTTCTCGTGGAAGATTCAAGAGAATAAAAAAGGACTCGAAAAAGTTTAATTCTAACTAATCCTTCTTAATTCGAAAATAACGTGGAATTTCTGTTCTCGCCGAGAATTCGAAAGAATAAAAGAAGATCCGAAAAAGTTCAATTATAACTTATTTTTTTCAATTTCAAGCCAATGTAGCAATTCCTGTTCTCGCTGAGAATTCGAGAGAATTGTAACCATAACAAAAAAAAATATTTTTTTTTTAACTTTGAAAAAAAAAAAAAATAATAAATAGTTATTATTCATTTATTAAAATTTTATTTTGGGAAAGAAAAGAAATAATAATTTTATACGTGAAATGTTATTTTCTTTTATGGAGAAATTTTTGAAAAAAAAAAAAGTCATTAAAAGAGTAAAAAGCAGCGGGAAAAAAATGTAAGAGTGAAAGTGAGACGCTCGCTGACCAACAGTCCGGCGGGAGAGAGTAAGTGAGCGAATGACAGCTTCGTGCTCACCGCTAGAGCGTGTAGGCTTCTCGGATATGGACACTTATAGTAGAAGTATTAAGAGCGATAGCAGCGGACGTTTTCGTCACGAACTACTATTTTTCAACCCTCCATTCTCATTCTGGGTACAGCCTTTTGGAACTCATTGCTAGAATTTAAGAGATTGTGCTACAATCATCTTGTGAATCTTAAGAAGAATGATATTGCTAGATTGTAGTCATCATCTCAGTCTTATTACTGGAACTATAATAAACGATAAATAGAAGAGAGTTCTTATTTCTTATTTTCTACTTTTGCATAAATAAATAATGAAACGATTTCATCTGTCAGTCCTGACAGTTATTATTTTATTTATGTAATTTATCCACGTTATCCCGACCTCTTTCCTTGCTCGGCCCTACCCTGATTAATAATACTTATTGAAAAGAATTGAAAAAGATGAGAATTGAATACTTTTGAATAAATCGTATTCCACAAGGTTTTCATCTGGACATAAAATTAACACTTTTCAATTATATTGAATCTAAAAACAATATAAGAATTTCTAAACTTCCAAAGAATTGAAAAAGATTCGAATAAATTGATATTTTTAATCTTTCTGAATCCTCGTCAATAACAAAAAAGTTTCGAATTTAAGGGTTACGAGTAGTATTGAAAAAAATTTAAATAAATTGACAGTTTTCAATCTTTCTAAATCTTCCTCAATGCCAAAATAGTTCCGTACTTCGGGTTAAGAGTTAAATTGAAAAAGATTCAAATGAATTAACATTTTCAATCTTTCTGAATACTTCTCAATAACAAAATAATTTCACATTTCGGGTCATGCGTGGGATTGAAAAAAATTCAAATGAATTGACGGTTTTTCATCCTTCTGAATTTCCCTCAATACCATAATAGTTCCATATTTTGAATCAAGTGTAGGATTGAAAAGAATTGAAAGAAATTCAAAATTTTAAATTTTTCTGAATCTTTTTCAATACTAAATTAGTTCCATATTTCGAGTTATGACTTAAATTGAAATAAATTAAAATGAATTCACATTTTCGAATCTTTCTGAATCTTGTTCTAAAATGATGAAAGATTGAATTCTTTTCAATACTTATGAATTCTATGATAAGAATTAGAAAATATTTAAATGATCGATATTTCAATTCCATTTAATATTTTTCAAAGTCTCTGTGTAGATTGAGAAGAATTAAAATAATTTTTAATACTTTTTAATGAGTATTTTTAATCAGGTTAAATAACGTGGTCCTCGTTACCCGAGTAAAAAAGTTTTCAGTGTCTTGACTTAAAATTACGGAACTGTCGTATGTTGTTGTCAGTCAAGACGTAACACTAGTCGCTTGACCTCCTGGTTATCAGGATATATCAAACCATTGGATACTAAAGAATGTCTCATACGTTAACGAGACCTCACAGGTATATGAATTTTTTGGCTGCTTCAGTTAAGGCCTTATACTCTGCATTCGTCATCAACAAAGCTACTGTCTCGTATCTGCGATCTTCAACTGACAGCGGCTCATCTCAATCTTAATCTTAATCAGGGTCTTAATCTGGAGGCCTTCAAGCATAAAAGCATACTTTGAGTAAGACCTTGAATCAACGGGATAATTTCATCCTTATTTTATTAACTTTTGTAGCTTAATTAATGAGTGTTAAATGAGAAATTTACTTCCGTTTTTGCTAGTAAATTTTTATGATTTGGGACGAATACAAGCAAAAAGTTGTTTATAGTCATCCGGACGAAAGCTTGGAATTTTTTTCCTACCACGGTTTCTTCCCCCAACCTTTGAATGTTAGTTTGGTGGCTTTGCACATGCGCTCATTCTAATATCGTGGTAGGGTAAAGAACTGGTGGGAAAAAAATCCCAAACTTTCATCGGGACGACTACATCAGCAGGTTTTGTGATAAAGATGACAGCAGTTGATCGCACTCGGTTATGCTCTACAGCCGTTAACGGTATAATAAAATTCTGTAAATAAAAAAACAAACATTTATGATTGCTAAAAAATGTAAGTGCAGTCCCACATTTGGGAAGGGGCTTATAAATATTACGCATTGTGTAGAAAAAAAGTAGTTTTAAAAAATTTTAATAAATATAAAATTTACTTTATTTCAAATAGCTGACAAGAGTAACAATAAAATAGCCACTGCAGCAGTTGAGCTAGAATAATAATAATTTTTTTAATTTTTATAACGTTTCATTTGAATTTACTAAGAAATAGTAGTGTTTTATAATATTTTTTATTTTTAAATTCTCGATGATTTTATAAATGTAAGGTTGAAAATTTTTAATTATAAAAACGTCTTTCAATAATTTGGTTTACCACTTGTTTAATAACATTTTATTTATTTAATCAAAACGTGAAAATAATTCAAGGCTTATTTTCTTTACAGTGTAGTTTGCAAAGAATTCAGTTGTCCCTACCCAATACTTTGCACCCTTTCAAAGAAAAGGAAATGTGAGCTCATAAGTCGCCAAAATACAAGCCGTTATGAACTGAAAAAAAAAATGACTCTTTGTTATAGTCATTCAAACCCATCCTTGAGATAAATCCTATTTGAAATCATTAACCGACCATTGACTATTTCAAAGGTATTACCGAAAGTTGATGAATTTTCTGAAATTGGTCTTCAAATTAACTTTTCTTACATCTTTCTGTCTTTATTCTATGTGTATTATTATTTTTTTCTCTGTGTACTTCACTCTTTTAGACGCTACTAGCTCTCTTCACGTATTTCTTTCATTGTTTTCATTATAGAATTACCATTTTAAGATTCCTTAGCGCAATTCACGGCATTTTACGGTAATATGAGGTCGTTTATGCTACTTTACAGTGAATGACGATCAAATACGGCATCATTGTTACAGTTTTTACAGTGCAATACTTCACTTTACGGTCAAATATCGCAGACTTGTCGCTATTTTACTGTAAGTTACCTGTCTCTTATGGTAAATTTACGGTAAAACACCGCACTATTGCTATGAAATACTAAGCTCTTACCGCAAATTACAGCACACAGAAAAAAAGGATATCTTGGCGCAAGAAATTTATTCTTGCCGCAAGAATATTTTTTGCTATTTTGAATGAAAACGAAAATTTTCTTGGTTCAAGAACAAAATTTTCTTAAATTTAGTCATCTTGGCATAAGATTTTTTTTTTATTCAACCGATATAATATATGTTTCTTGAAGTAAGAAATATTGTCTTAAAGTGAGAAAAATAAATATTTTGCCTCGATATATAATTAATTGTCCGAAAAGTAAAATATTCTTTGTTGAAGAATAATTTATTTTGAATCGAGATGATTTGTGACTCGAGTCAAGAATTAAAAGTACTCGACTCAATGGTAAGAAATATCTTGGCTTAAGTATTTTGTTGTGTTGCGGCAAGTAAGCGTAGACGTTTGAACCAACAGCAACTGCGCTCACGGCTCAACGCAAAAATTCTCTTGAGAAAGTTAACTGGACTATACTAAAATGGCGGTAGTGTAGACTCTACATTGTACAGTGTGCTTACAGGATATGGGTAAAGTGAACGAATGTTCAGGAAATGGTCGGGTAGCATAACTGGTAAAGCTCTCGCGTGATGCCGAATCGGTCTGGGTTCGATTCCTATCATGAGCAAACAATTTATTTTTCTCAATTTGTTCATAAGCCATTTAATCGACAGTTTATTCCTTATCCCCTCTACTGCTGTATAGTGATGTTCTGAATATACGCATACACTTTCCTACTTGACAAAATTTAATATTTATATTAGGTTAAATTCACTCAAAAATATAGGTCGATATATTTTTTTAAGTAGAATCATTTATTTTTTTGAATCGAGACTACGTTTTTTTAAGTCAAGAAAAAAAATTATCAATGGGAGAATTTTATGTCTTCCGTTAAGTAAATATTTGCATGATTCAAGAAAAGTTATTTTATCAAGTGAAGATTATAATTTATTTAAATCAAAATTAAAAAATTTTCTCATTCCAATAGACCGTTGTCTTGAGTCGATAATGTAGTTTTCTCAAACTGAGAGTAAATGTTCTTCTGCCACGCAAAAAAAGTTCTTGGTTTGAGATCTTGATATATATTCTGACAATTTACTATACTCACTAACCAAGACAGAAAAATATCTTGTTTTGATAGTTTTTTTTACTTGGTTAGAAACAAAATAAATTTGACTTAAAATAAATATTCTTAAACCAAGATTATTTAACTTGAATTAAAATTTAAATATTCTTGATACAATATTTTTATAATATTAGTCGAAGAAAATGTTCTCGGATTAAAAGAACCCAATTACTCAGCCCAAGAATAAAAAAATGAAGGCAAAAATTATCTTGGGCCAAGTCAACCTTTTTTTACAGTAAAATACTGCATTTCTTTCGAATTTTGTAAATTATCGTAATCATAGTAATTTGGATCCACCACCCTAGCTGACTTAAGTTACTGTAAATTTACCGCATTTTGCGGTAATCTGTGAAAATTTGGCAATAATCACCGTAATTTTTGGAAAAATTACACCAAATCGACCGCAATTTAGGATGGGTTTACCGCAGTTTAGGTAAATTCCCATAATTTTCGGTAAATCGATATTTTACGGCGGATTACCGTAATTAACAATAATTTGGGCCCGTTAGGTCAGAGAAAATATAATGATCATCGGTTTCAAGTTATGATGGCGAAAAATCGCAGACTATATGTAAATACAATGCATATACACTGGTCACAAAAGTTAAGGGATATAAAAAAATTCAAAGTTTTTGAGTGATTTTTCACATGCTGTAACTCGGTGAAAAATGGTCAGAGAGTAAAAATAAAAAAAGCAAATTGTAGTCTCAAGCTTCTAGTTTTCCGATCTGGACTTTACATTTTTTTATCATGCACAATTCCGGAGTAATCCTAACAAAACCGACGCGTCTTCTTAAGATTACCCGGAACCGTTCATGATAAAAAAGTGTAAAGTCCAGATCGGAAAACTAGAAACTTGAGACTACAATTTGTTTTTTTTATTTTTACTCTCTGACCATTTTTCACCGAGTTACAGCACGTTGAAAATCACTCAAAGACTTTGAATTCTTTTTATATCCCTCAATTTTTGTGATCAGTGTATTAAGCTGGGGAAGAGTCGTCTGGATAAGTGCTTCCATGACCATGATTCAAGTTGACATTAATTCTAACTGTTTGGTATGCTTTTGTAAATCAGCTTGTGCAACCTTTCTACCAATAGAAGATATACTTCTTAACATTTGTCGAAAAAGTTGTGGTATGACAAATGAGTGACAATTAAATTTAACACTCGTGTATTGTTAACACTCACCTGTGGATTTTGGATCAATTCACTCTCGTTATCCAAAATCTATTTTTAATTGTGAGCTTAGTATACTACTTTGTTTAAGAAAGATTGTTTAAAATTATTTTAAATAATTAGAGTTCAAATCGTTTTACATCCTTTTAAGTATTCAAATAATTTTTTATCATATTTTATATGGACATTTAATGGTGTAATAGTTATCGGCATGAGTTGAATAAACTACTTCAAATCAGCTTTCTTAACTAGGGTATTGAGACATTCGTGCATAGTTCGTTTTTTTCACTTTTTTTTTTTTTTTTTTGTTATCTTTGGTTTGGGAATGAGATCTTTTTAAATTTAGTAGAGGAATAATTTTTTTAACGTATATCGAAAAGAAAAATAATTGAATAAACATACTTTTAAATTTATTCACAAAGAATTATTTCCATAAATTTTAAATGAGCACATCTTGACAAGCAAAATTTAAAAAATTAGCATTTTAGATTCTTTTGCAACTATTTTATTAAATTTTTAGTTATCAAGTAAGTTTTTTGGTACTTCCGAATTATATTATTTTATTTTCTAGAGCTTCCCTTAAGGACTCTTCTATAATCGCACGTTCATGGATGTACAATAAGAGTAAATTGTTTGAAAAATAGAAATTTTTCAAATCTGATATAATCTATTTACAACAAAAATCATTTTTTGTTAATTTCTTAAGAAGAATTAGTTTACTTCTATTAGAATATGATTACTGCAGACAATATAATCATCAGATCAATATAAGATATTTTTTTTTCAATGTTCGGTTTTTTAAATTAAGTTTGATTAAAATCTTAAACTACAATCATAAATGCAACTTTTACTATATGTAGAAATCTTGGAAGTATCTTACAGCAACCCCTGGCGAACACGAACTACGGTAAATTACGGTAACATACGTTAATTTACCGTAAAATGCAGTAATTTATCGGAAGAAACGGTACTCTATGGTAAACTGTAATAACTGCAAAAAAGTATACAGTACTTACGGTAAAAATGATGCAAATTACGGTAAATTGTCGTATTTGTACTGTGATTTGCCGTAAAATACCGTATATTACTGTGGATCGCCGTAAGTTACCGTAAAATTCGCCACGCAGATGCTGGTAATTTACGGCGAGGTGCGGTAAATTACGGTAATAACCCGTAATTCGAATCTGCCAGGGACTTTTTCGGACAGATAAAGAATGTTATATAAAAAATTTTTCCTGAGTTTATATTATAGTTATCACTTCCATTTGTTTTTCGATATGAAATGATCACTGTTTTAAATCTGAAACTTTTTATAACTAGTTATAATCAGACAAACTATTGAATCATTTTGTTGTTTCATTGAATAAGTAAATAAATCGTAATATAACAACAATAAACTTAAAATAAAGCGAAAAATTTCCGAACATAATTACTTTGTCTTCAAGATTTATTTTTTCTTTTGGAGGCTTAGTAGAAAATATTCTAAGACGATCGTGAAGGTCGTAAATAACACAAAAAAACTTCCGTTGCCGTTTGACACTATGACAGGTTTATTGGTAACGGAAATGAACTTTATTAACTATCCTCAATCATGAGTAGATAGTAATCTCTCGACTTAATTCAGGAACACGAAGCTAATGATGAATGAAAATTAACTTAGTGCGACGAATCAATAAGAATGAATTAAAAATCACTACTTATAAACAAACTTAAGTAGCACCATTTGTTTCGAATAATTATTGATATTCATAATCATTTTTTTCTAATAACTTAGCCTTCACGAAATTTTATTTCGCCACCATGAAAATCGTATCTTTGGATTAGGACAATGGAAACTAATAACCGTAAGAGTTGTATACACTGGGATACAAAAATAGCTACAAGTTCCCGATTTACATTTTGGTTCTTTTTTTGAATTTTTTGATAAATTGCAAACTGATAGTTTATAATAAGGAGTATAGTGAGGAAACGATTTAGATAAGGAATCAAAAATTTTACCTGCATGCTTTATATTCAATTGATTTTTAAATTCATAAAAATTAATTTTTGATTTCGAAACATTATTTGTTAAATTATTTACAATTAACAGTTGTAATACTTTCCTATGATAAACACAAATGTCACTAGATACTGATAATTTTCGTGAGGAAGAATTACTAGTGTGCTCATTTACTAGAGACTTTAAAGATGTTTTTCGATGTATTTTATTCATAGTCATAATTTTTATAAATAGTTGAATTACTGGGGCCGAGCGCTTTGGATGTAATATAATAAAGTTTTGTGTTGATTCTAAAGCAATGTTTTCTTTGACTTCTGAAATAGCAAAGTTTGTAATTGACTCATAAGAAAATATTTTTATGGTATGTTTGATATTTTTATTAAATTGACGAGTTCTTTGATTTTTATCTGTATCAAATAATTTCGATTCAGTCTTCAAAGTCTCTCTCTGTTGGAGTAGAGATACTGAAAATTGTTTCGGAATTTTTTTGTGATAAACAGAAATTTGGTTAGTTGGCTTTGAAGCTAAAAAATAATTAGGATTAGTATGTATCCTATCTATGTTCTGTATATTATGAACTAGAGATAGGCTATCTCTAAACCATCAGCTTGGAAATTTAGAATAAAATGCACAGATGAGATCATAATCTTTGAAACGACAATATTGAATATCATCACGTAACCACTCGCCATCGAAGTTGAGATAACTCGCTTGTTTGAATTCACGTGGAGTGTTGGCTGCAATAGATGCTTTATTGGCGAACATTATCACGACGAAATTTTCAGGTTTAAATGCTTTGAGAACACGCTCAATTACATCTGCATAGTTTTCTTCAGGAATGTTAGTTTCAAATGAAACATATGAAAATTCTGGCTCTGGCGTGATGTGGATAGTCATATAGCTTCCCTGAAATCAAATAAATTTATAGAGTAAACGAAAAAAAAAAAAAAAACAATACAGTTAAATTTGCATCTGACTCTAAAAGTCAGTCTCGGAGCCCCACGCACTGGTCACAAAAATTAAGGGATATTATAAAAATTCTAAATTTTCAAGTGATTTTCAACATGCTATAACTCAAAGGGAAATGGTCGTTCAGTAAAAACAAATTGTAACATTAAATGTCTAGTTTTCGGATCTAGTCTTAAAAAATTTTTATCATGCACGATTCGGCGTAATCCTAAGAAGACCGACGCGAAAAAAAAAATCCCTAAATATTTGCTCATTGATGATCTTACCTTAAAAATCATCAAGGTAGGTTCATCAAAAAAAAATTAATTGAAGCACATGGACTGCTTTGAAGACAAGAAAAAATTTGAAAATTATTTTTTGTGTCGTTCATCTTAGGATTACTCTGATACCATGCATGATAAAAATTTTTCAAGTCTAGATCTAAAAATGAGACACTTGAAGCTACAAACTGTTTTACTGTGTTTTTACATTTTTTTTTTTTAATTGTTCCAGTGTATAGCCCCGTTAACGGCTTTTTACACTTTTTGCCTTTATATCGCAACTGCTTACTTTTTCTGCCTTCATTATGCGGCTGTGGCCCGATTTGTGTTTATACTGTACTGTACCATTACGGTGATGCCCCACCCCCCACCTTGACTGTGGAAATATAGGGGCAAGGGAAACCACAGAAAAAACCATTGCCAGTACAGTTCGGTTTGGGTGAGACTCTAGTGATCGATAAAATTCCCATTTTACCGATCACTAGATCTCCATCCCACGCCTAACGGTCAGAAGCTTTCGATCGAGCTCAACGCGTGGCTAAGCGGTCACCCAGCCAAGTAGCGATCATGCTCGATGCTGCTTAACTTGGGTGATCGCCCGAGCCACACGAGAACCGCTCCGTTGCCTCTGCCGCTTTTGTATTTTTACTTTACGACCCCATGTAACAATCTTGTTCAATCTTGAGCAAGCCTGGTCTCAAGTTCGATAGACGTTAGTGTCTTTTTCTACCTATGTGTCTTGCTGCAGATATTTGAGTCCAGATTTTAATAGCAAGTCTAGTGCAAGCCCTACACAAGATATTCATGCCAGATTATAACTCAATTCTGGAGGAAAACTATAGTTGAAAATAGTTGCACATGACTTGCTCAAGATCTGCTCAAGGCTCAAAATTGACCTTGAACAGTAACTTGAATAAGTTACTGGTGCAAGAAACGCTCCAGAAGCTTTTCAACTGCATCGTATCTAAGAGGACTTCAATGTTCTTGTGTACAATACCTTGAGCAAGTCATGCACGAGTCTTGATGACGATTTCTTGCTACATGATCTTTCGCAAAACCCATACGTAGAAAAAGACACTGGTGACACCGGGGGTTTTGCTTTTGGCATTGGCATCGGAATCTTGCTCAAGCATGTGATACTTGGGACCATTTCCCTCGGCATTATAGCATGTTGAAAATCGCTTGAAAATTTGGAATTTTTTAAATATCCCTTAATTTTTGTGACTAATGTATTTATTCATTGTCAGCGGCTGAGGCAGCCGTTCGGCACGCACGTGGCTCGGGCGATCACCAAAGTTAAGTAGCATCAATCATGATTACTACTTGGCTGGGTAACCACTTAGCCACGCTTCGGGCTCGAACGAAGGTATCTAACCGTTGGGCGTGGGATGAAGATTCAGTGATCGGTAAAATGGGAATTTGATCGACCACTGGAGCTTCACTCAAACCGAAACTGTACTGGCTAGATTTTCTCTGTGGTTTCCCTACGCCACTGCTCCTCCATTGCATGAGGGAGGTAGTAGGGCATCATCGTAATGATACAGTACAGTCATAAGCACAAATCGGGCCACAGCCGCAAAAAAAATTAAGCGGTAGAGTCAAAGTAGCAAGAAAAAAGTTTGCGCGCCTACTTTCGCAAAAAATTGAAAGTTTAAGTAAGGATCGATCAGTAAGTGAAAGAGACTTAGTTTGTAAAATAGGCAAAACAAACAATGAGAGAGGCGAGAAACAAGTATGTAACAAGGGAGAATTTAAATGTAAAGTCTTGTAAAACACGATAAGTGATACAAGTAAAATCAAATAAAAAAAAAAAATATTTGTATACAACACAAATATAAGTTTATGAGGGGTTTGTACTTTTCTCTCTATTATACTCAAGTCCTCGAACGGTACTATCTTTGTTGCACTTGTGCAGTAAATGGAAACTTTGGCCGATTTTTTCTCGTAAACAAACGAATATTATAAAACAATTAAAGCGCACTTTGCTAGATTAGTCAGTAGTGCAGCAATGTGCGGCCTATATTTTGTTTTTAGAGATTTTGTTTCCGAAAAAAACTCAGCCGAAAATATTTGATAACCCCTGTTATGCCTATAAGCTTTGTAAAGTAAGAGTTTTTTTGAACAAATCATTATTTAACAGCTATGAAAATACAAAAATGTTAAGGCAAAACTTTCTAACGTTTAGCAAATTTTTTCAAAAACTATTTTTTTTTTAGAGCGTTTAATTGTCAATACAAGTTTATAATGGTCTGTGCGGTACACTAATTTGCTAGTGGGTTATAAGATTCAAAAGTTAAAAAGTAAAATCATTCAAATGAGGTCAGTGTTTGGGTCTTGATGTCATTAAAACCAGTCATTTTACGGTTATTTCGAATACTACTTCTTTTGTAGAGCATGAAATTATCATTGGGAAAATCGTAGTCTTTCATCCTTAAATTGAACGAATTACAAGTTATTGAAAATTCAAATTTTTTTTTAAAAATAAAAATCGAAAATTGCAATAATGCACTTTTAAATGTTTTAAAAAAGTTCATCAATAGTATATAATTATGTGTAACATTGTGTACACAAATTTATACATATATAAAGGCTGGAACGTTCTTTTGTATAAAAATCACAGGAGAACAGAATGTGGTCCACTGTCTCGATCTAATTTTGGGTAGAAAGCTGGCAGATACTCTTTTGCTCTATTTTGCCGGTTCCTTGGTTGGTAGAAATAAAGGACATGTATTGATTGGTCAATCTCACCTGGATGAGCTGGAGCTATACTCAAGATCGAGATTATATTGATCTTATCTTGATCTCGTCGCGACTTATCAAGACGAGACCAAGGCGATACTATAGATTGCAATATCGAGACCAAGACCAAGACCAAGACCATCGAAAATCTTGCAATGTTTTGACAAGAACCAATACAATATAATAAATATATGTGAAATCGTTTTATCAAGATTTTGTGTTTACACATGACTATAATTCGACAATTCATTTTGATTCTATTGACTTTTCTGAAATACTTTAATGTAAAGTAGAGATAAAACTCAAACTTAATAGGATTATTTATATTTCTATGGATATAAAGTGTCTGAGTATGTTAGTATGGAAATATTTGAATGTATACCAGTAAATTCATATATATATTTGGGACATTATTATATAGTTAGTTTCTAGCACTTAAAAGAGTCACTATGTTGTCCTTTATTTTACTTTAAATAGAAACGATTGTAAGTCAACATACTGGTTGATTACTTTTACAAAATAATTTGTAAAAAATATTATTGGAATGAAACAAAAAGGGGACGAACCAAATAGTGACGATGATAGTGATAGTGATTGTACATTTAGCTATCTATTTAATATTTATTTAAATTTACATATTTTATTGGAAAATATTAAATGGATATTTTAGATTCAATTTCTGAATATTTCGCATTAAATAAATCAGAATTTTGATCTCACCATATACTAAAGGTGCACCTCTAGTAACACGTGTTTGAGCAAGATTCTGGAATAAGTATCTTGAATAAGACCCCTAGCTGCTACTGTCTTTTTCTACGTATGTGTCTTTCGTAAGATCGTGTATCAAAAAACCTGTGTCAAGATTTGTGTATGTCTTGCTCATGGTATTGTACGCAAGAACATTAAAGATATCTCAAACACGTGCAATTAATTAGTGTCTCACGCATGTCTTGCACCAGTAACTTACAGTAGGTACATACGCAAGGCTTGCTCAAGATTTGATCAATTTTGAGCCTTAAGCAGATCTTGAGCAAGTCATGCGCTACTATTTTCAACTATAGTCTTCCTCCAGAATCGAGTTATAATCTGGCACGAATTTCTTGTGTAAGGCTTGCACTAGGTTTGCAATTTAAATCTGGTCAGGGTCACAAGTATTTGCAGCAAAACACATACGTAGAAAAAGACACTAACACCTATCGATCTTAAGAACAAACTTGCTCAAGAATTGAAAAAGAATTGTTATATGCATGGAGATAAAGATTTATTATGAATATTAGTTATTTAATTTATTACTTATAAACTATATTTATTATGTTATTTTTAAAAATTATTCCAATTATAAAATACAAACCAATGAAGTATTGTGTAAAATATTTAAAATTAACTTAAGAAAAATTCAGAGTAAGTTAAGACCTAGACAAGATCTTGACAAGACAAGACAAGACGATATAATGAATTGACTGATTTTCGAGATCAATACGAGACTTACATTTTGAGTTCGAGATCAAGACGAGAAGGAAAGTGTCAAGATCGGTTCGAGATCGTTCCTATCTCGTCTTTTCTTGGCTCAAGTGCAGCTCTGGGGCAATCATGCGCTTTTGTAGCATTAGAGAGCGTCAAGCGCGGTGAAAAGAAGAACTGACGTGCATCAGCGCAGAAAAGCTGAAAAAACACGTTCATGAGTTTTCATGTACATCGACATCTTTTTGTCAGAGGAAATTTGAGGTTTTTTACTCTGTCAAGTTTTTTTTCCATACTGAAGCGTTCTTCGTTTCTCCAAAGGCATGAAACGTTTATTTTTCTAGAATAATTTTCATTTGTGCTGCCCAGTTGAACTCAACATCACCTATCATCCCTCATCGGTCATCACACAATTCTACTTGATCAAAGAAGTAGTTTTAGTCTGTTGTAGATAGACTCCAGTATATGTATCAAAAACTTAATAAAGTTTATATGTCATAAAACATAGTTTATAAAGGCCAGGTTCGACTTTCAGTGCGTGGTTAGGTGTACTACTAGGTAGACATAGAACTTTTCTGTAGTGATCTGCTTAGGGTATCTCTATTTTCTCAACATAAGCGAGCCCCCACACCGGAAAGGCATAGAAGACAATTTATGTTACCATTAAATTAAGTAGTTTGACATTTGAATACCTAGATACATTTTTTGCTAAACTTTAAATTGCTAGGGTTGCTCCAGTTACCATTTGAGCTTTTTTGATTGCAAAGTTTACAGACTTTTGACTAAGCATTGAGGCAGAGATTGAGGTACCTAGATATATAAATGTATTCACTATTCCAAGTTTGCATCCTTTGCAGTAGAATCAGTTGAGTTCTACTGCTTTAAGTTTTCCGGCTTTCCTGAAGATCATGATTTTTGTTTTTTTCGCATTAATGTGATCCATTTAGATCACAGTACAGCTCACGTAGTTTTAAGAGTTTATTTAGGTCTTTCGTGCTGCTGCCCTAGAGTACAGTATCGTCAGCATACATATGGATGAGTAAATCAAGGATACTACTTATATTAATGCCAGTACAGTTGTGGTTATAAAGAAGTTTCAAAGTTGGTAAAAAATGAGATGAAAAATAGAGGAGTTAAGCTTTCACCTTGTAAAACATCTTGGTACTGACTTTAATTTAAACATTGAAATTTGCATCTAGACTAATTAGAATGCTGATTTTTGTACATGTTCCACAGTTTCAGATGAGGCATAAAATTAAAAGCTTGTCTATAGTCAACGAAAAGAGTATTGCCGATTGAAGTATATAAATTTTCTCAGCGCAGCTTTTTTTGGCTCTGAATCCCATTTGAGGTTTAGAAGTTTTATTGGATATTTCTACTCATGATTCCAGCCTTTTAGTGAAGAGCACAGTAAAAATTTTGGCTTGAAGCTTCTGACGGCCTGTCAGAATTCCGTTGAATTTTTTGTTATTGCAAAACAGTCACGTAGCTGCTTATTATGAGTTTTTTGCTATGGTTAAATTTTTGTAGCTTAATAAAGAAGACAGATAGTCTTTTCTGTTCTTCTTGAAAGTTGACCTGAAACAAACTTTATGACCAGCTTTGGATCATTTCCTTGCGTATGCACAGTCTCTATCAAACCAAAGTTTGTTCGAAAAGGGTGCGAAGCCGAAGTTTTCCGTGATTAATATGCCTACATAACCAGCCACCTCTGTGATTGCTTCCTTTAAAATTGTATCTTTAGCATTGATATCCTTTGTTGAAAAAAAAAATGCATCGTTTGTTGCTGATAAATAGAGAAAACATACTAGTCACAACAATTAAAGGATATTAAAAATATTTCAAATTTTTAAGTGATTTTAAACATACTGTAACTCGGAGGGAAACGGTCATACAGTAAAAACAAGAAAACGAATTGTAGCTTCAAGTGTTTAGTTTTTAAATCTAGACTTAAAAAATTTTTATTATGCACGGTTTTGGAGTAATCCTGAGAAAATCACCGTAAAAAGAAAGTTTCCAAATTTTTGCTTGTCTTAAAAACAGTCCATGAGCTTCAATAAATTTATTTTGATAATCTTACTTTAAAGCTTTCTTGGGTATTTCAATGCCCTTTAATTTGCTATCTTCGAAAAGTCTTCACGAAGATTTGGCGCAGAATTATCGCCGATCAAAGCAAAAAAGTCTATTTTGACTTTGATAATCAATAACTCGGGATATATTAATCGTACAGGGAGCTGGGTCTGTGTATGCTCAGAAATGCTTTTAAAGTAAGGGTGTGCGAATATTCGAATTGTTCAAATTATTTGATTTGAGTTTCAAATCAAATATTATTTGAATAGTTCGAATTATAAGAATAGTTCGAACTATTCGAATAATCCGAATTCAAATCAAATAATAAACTAATTAGTAAAAAAAAGAATTCGTATTCAACGTTCGATTCTGTTTGATTAAGACTATCGTTTAAAGAATGAATAGTAATAAATAAGTAATTCGAACTATTTGAATAGTTCGAATTATTCGAATATTAAATTCGAATACTATTCGAACACCCCTAACTTTGAAATCCTGTGATCAAACACTCAGCTTTTCCATTACACCTGCACTGGTGTTCTACCATATTGGTGCTACGTATGTGAGTATTGGCCTTATCAATAGTTAGTAACAAATAATTTTAGCTCTTCTATATAAATGCTTATAGTAGAACAATAATCGATTCGCCATGAATGCTGTCTTGGCTTTATCAATTTGTACATCGATATGCTTGTTGGGTTTTAACAACTTATCAAGGTCCACCCCTAAATATTTTACTATTGTCTTATGCGGGACGTCAATCACTTCATCTGTGCCTGGAATCTTCGCCTTAAGCGAGAAGATGTTTAATTTTGGTTTACTGTTGCTGGAGAGATAATGTACGGATCGTCGGAATATTATTGTTTCGCATTTCACTGGGTTTATCCGCAGATTCCAGGTATGGTAGTACTTGTCTATGTGTCCAGTAGCTCTTGCAGTAATTGACTTATCTTCTCAGGTGATTTATTAAAAAAGTAGACTATCAGGTCGTCAGCAAATGCTATTGCCAAGTCCTGTTCAGCTTTTAAGCTGAATAGTTTAAGTATTGCTGCTGTAAACATGTTGAACAGATTGGTGAATTTACCGTCCCCTGTTGGAGTCCCTCTTTAATCACCGAGACTATGCTTGAAGTGTTAATACCATCCCCTAAAATGAAGTTTATGCAGTGTATCATATCCTATATCAGTAGAATCATCCACTCGGGGAACCCCAGTCTTATTAGTTTGAAAATCTATTTAACCACGGAATCAAACGCTTTTTCTAGGTTGATCAGCATCGCCCCGACTAATTGGTTTTAGTGGAGTTGTTGTATATCTGAGATTAATATATTAGTTGCGTGGACTGTTGAGTGATTGCGTTTGAAACCGGAATGTTGTTCAAGTATTATCTTATTATCAGTGCAGAATGTGCTGATGTGGATATTCATGATTGTTTCAACTACTTTGCTGAGAGTCGGAGTGAGGCTGATCAGCCTATAATTTGTTGCTTTTGATGGATCCTTGTCTTTTTTCATGATCGGTAGTACTTTGGCTCTTTTCCAGTTCTTAGGAAAATAGTACAGGTTGAGTGTGTTATTGAATATGATTGTCAGGGCATGAATAACGTTGCTAGGTAGATGTTTTAATACGATTGTTGGGATGCTGTCAACCCCACTTGACGTTTTATTTGGAAGCTTGGTGAGAATTTTGTTTAATGTGAGACTATTTATGAAGCAGTGCTCTGTCTCTGCTTCTTGCTTGAGCAGTGACGTCGAGTTTGTATCAGTGAACTTCGTGAATAACTTGTTGTTCTTGTGATTGTCTTCTAGGGTTGATTTTATGTTATTGGCTATAATTATGTTTCGATCTATAATTCCCTTAAGCTTAATTCCATTGTTCAAATATCTTGCCGAGTTTATGGACTGTAGGAATTCATCAATAACATCTAGTATATTAATTGGTCCCGGTATGATGATTTTACTGTTTCTGGTGACCTTTGATTTATTCCATTGGATCTTGTCTAGGATCAGGTTACTACGCTCCAATACCTGATCTCCAATTTTGATGAGGTTTCTCTTTCTGCGTAATATGTTGACCTTTGGGAAAAACCATGTCATATTCTTATGATTTATTTCTTTTAATTGGTTTGCATAGTAACTAGCTGATGGTTTGGCGAACTCGGCTCTCAGGTCCCTTATCAGCAGTTTGATGATCTTTTTTGCTTCTATTATTTTAAAGGGGTATGACACTGGGTCTGTTCTTTGAATCTTGTGCATATTATTTATTATTTTGGCTTTGTTCTTGTGGAGTTTTTTGATCCTTGTATTTGTGTACTTGTGGATATTCTTGTGTGATTTAAATTTTGGCGTGACTTCCTCAGTTGTGTTTATTATAATTTGGCTGATGCCGCCGATATGCTGGTCTATTTCGTCTAGAGTTGGATTACGGTTTTCTGGGATAACTGTTGTGGAGCTTGTTTGTAGTTTGTTGGTTAACTTTCTCTATTTCGTAGCTTTGTAGTTGTATCGGTGTTTTTCTGGGTGCTCATTAATGTACTCCAATTTATTTGGTAGTTGTATTGTGAATTCTAGGGTCTGGTGGTCGCCATCATATAAGAAAGTATTTATTTTATTTTGGGTCAGGTCTATGATTTGAAAGTGATGCAAATATCCTGGAATGTTTGGCTGTCCAGTCGTGATGGTGTCAGCGTCGTGTCGATTGTGACATTGTATCTACGGGCTTCAGTAGCTTCTTATTTTCTCAGGTAACGTGTCCGCTCGTTATCTGCATAATTTCTCCGCTCCATGCGACCGGCGTTGAAGTTACCCGCTATCACGAATATATTATCACCCAGATTTAATTTTAATTTATTAAAGAGGTTATTAAGTTTATCTACGAAAATTTATCTGTTGGAGTTTGTGACGTATAAATTTATAATGTAAATGTTTTCAGCATCATTGAGTACTTTGAGCTTGATAGTGGGGAATTAGATTACCTCGATCCTTTTGAGGTAGATTTTTTTTAAATCTAGATATTGTATTTGTCCTCATGGTCGATTTTTCAAGGAATTTTTTCACAACCTGAGCAGGAGTTCGCGTACCTGCGTCGATGTTAAGTCGTTGATCCACTCGTGACCGGATTTGGATCCTACCGAACTCGGTGTATGAGCTTTCTACTCGCGCAATGCAGCAGCGGCAGCTTCTTCCTGGAGACGGAGGGCTTCGATTTGTTGGGCCATCTCTCATTCGATGGCTTTAAGACGTGTTCGCTCAGTGGATAGGCTAGCATGTCGTGCTATCATGGCTTCAACGCAAGTACGGGTTAGACTTTTTCGATTGGAAGGTGTTGGTGAAGCAAATGGCGTCGTTCCGGTTCATATGATCACCTGTGGTGTGATCGGTATCGGTCGTTGCTCCGTTGTTTGGTTGATCTGGTCAGTCGGTATCAGTATTTGTTCCACAGATAGAGTGTTATATGATGTGTTCAGATTGGTCTGGCGAGTCACTGGCGGTGTGTGGAACATCTTGACAAAGTTGATCAAATTAGTTGATCCCTAAACGGCTTGTTCGAAAATGACGGTCGTAATCTCGTGTAGATCCGTGTCTTCTGACCTTTTGTGCCCCACGATGAGCGCCAAAATATGTAACGGGTTTTTCACTACCGGGGATCTACCGGAGTGAAGTCCGAATACACTTACAAATGGCAACCTTAAAAAACAAATCGGCTCAGGGTGGCGGATCGGGGGAAGGTCAGGCACTTAAAATTACGATAAAATAATTGATCGAAATTAACACAAAATAATTAGTCGTATATTGTACAAAACATAATAAGTTGATCGGTATCACAAAAATTATCAGTTACAAACAAAATATAAATTTTCGGTGTCTGCTTGACTTGATATAAACGAAATCGCTCACAAAAGTCTTAGTTAATTGCAAAAACAAAGCCAGTTCGTAGAAAAAAAAAAAAGCAGTCAGTTCAAGAAATATAATAATGTTATTTTATTTTTCATATATAACGTTAGTAGTACTGGAATACCTGACGAGTGACTTCAGAGTATTCTCACACGGCTAGGCTGGTTTTTCCTACTAGAGGCCCTACGTCGATTACTCGAAAAATAAATTTATCTTAAGACTTTTTTAGGTTTTTCCTACTAAAGGACATCATAGTGGATAAAAAAACGTTCATATTGTGATGGGTTATTTCCACCAAGGGCAAAGTTACAGACCACACTTCATAGGAAGACATAGGAAGTGTCATCCTCATTTATCTTCGTGAATCCAAATTTATCCTGATATGGGTCTGAACTCGAAAAATAAATTCTTCTTAGGACATTTTAGTGGCTAAAAAAAATAGGAAAAGATAGCAAGAACGTTCCCTTTCCCGTTCTTTAAAAAAAAAAAAAAAAAACAAAAAAAAAGTTCAATTTCGGTTAAATTCGCTAAAAAAACAAAACAAATTACAAAAATACTTCCATTTGAAAAAGAAAAAAATATATATGTTTTTAAAGTTTTCGATTTAAAGAACTTGACATTAACATGAAAATAACCAGAAAGTTATTTATAATTGGAAAGAACTTTATGAAAGATAATTTGTAAGGAATAACATTGTCTACAAAAAAGGTTCCATAATATTTTGTGAAGTCCGATAATTTTGTCGGAAAAGTAAAAAGATCTGAAAATTTAATATAAATTCGACTTCAAGCTCAAGTAACTTTTGAACAAATGGATTTATCAAAAAATGATAACAGACTTTTTTGTAGAGAATTCAATTCTCTACGAAACACGTCAACAGATTTTTCCTACGGCGCATCGTTACCCTGATTCAGAAATCTAATTTGGAATGATTCAATCCATGCTAGAGTGTATACCTATATATAGTCCATGTTGCCAACTTTGAATTGTTTTGGATCGTGTTGGAATTATTCCAAATTAGATTTCTGAATCAGGGTAGCTAGTTATAAAAATCAGAAGATGTAAAAAAAAATTTTTCCATGTTATTTTTATGGAAAATAGAAAAGTGCGATACGGAACCTCTTAATGTTAATATTAAGAGCTCTAATTGTCACAGGCGTATTTTTATACCTACACGGAGAGAAAAAAATGTGAATTTTTCCAATTTTGCTTGGGAAAAATTCCTTTGTTGGCATTGTAAATTTTACCATGTCAACATGTGAATTATAACTATGTCACATAGTAAATTTTGCATCGTTACATACGAATTATTCCAATATAGACAATGTAAATTTTCCTACATCAACATTGGAAAAATAGCTAGGTTATATAGGAACAATTCCAATGTTAACATGGGAAAAATTTCCATATAGACATTAAAAAAATTCCTGTGTTACCATTGCTGAATTCCTTTGATAACATAGGAAATTCTTCAATGTCAACATGAGGAAATTTCCTATGTTAACATGGAAATTATTCCCATGTTAACAAAGTAGAAATTCCCATGTATGTTAAAATGAAAGATTTGTAAACTGATGTTTTCTTTTACGTAATTTATGAGGTAAATCAAAATTAATTAATTGAATTGATGATTATATACTGTCGGAAACACGATATAATTGATTTTTACATACTCGTTTATAGTAATCGAATTTAGAAAAACATTTGTTCATTGGTAGGTGCTACGAAAAAATTCTAATTAAATTTCACAAAATTTTTTCGAAAACTTTGAAATTCTATTTTCGTAAATCTTAAGACCTTCACACATCTCCATTTTATCGCTTTAAGGCCTAAATGATAATAGTGACCAAAATATTTGGTATTTTGTTGATTTTAGCTTCTTGTGGACTTTTCCTATGCAACATAGCAATTTTTTTCAATGTTGACATGGATATTTTTTCCATGCCAACATGGGTATTTTTACTATGTCAACATAGGAATATTTACCATGTTAACAGAGGAATTTTTTTCTTGTCAACATAGGAAAAATTCCTATGTCAATATAGAAGAGATTAATCCGGTAACATGGGAAAAACTCCTATACTGACATAGTAAAAATACCCATGTCAGTAAAGGAATTTCAGCAATGTTAACAGAGGAATTATTCCATGTCTACATGGAAATTTTTCTAATGGTAATATAGAAGATATGCCTATAATATGGGGGTAAAATTCCTATAGAAAAATGGTTATATTCTCATTTTTCCCTAGTAAAATTTTCCATGTTGATAAAGCAAAATTTGCTATGTCATCAAGAGAATTTCTCCTAAGTAAAATTGGAAAAATCCCCATCTTTTTCTCTCCGTGTACACGGAGAAAAAAGAACAGTAACCATGACTGCGCAGAACACTAATCCAGTCAATTGAATAAATATAAGTATAGTTAAATATGCTTTGACTATACTTGATCTTTCGCTCAAATACGCTCATTGGCTGGATTACTGTTCTGCGCAGCAATGGTTACTGTTTTTTTTCTCCGTGTAAATGAAACTTTTGAACCTGTTTCCGAGAAGAAAAAAAAATTTGTTATTTGAAATTTTATATCTCCGTAATGACGTATTGTACAAATAAGCCCAGGATAAATTTCTGTAGGAACTTTAACGCTCTACATAATAGGTTGCTTCCGATTTTTGATAAATCCATCTGTTCAAAAGTTATTTGAGCTTGAAGTCAAATTTATAGTAAATTTCGAGATCTTTCTACCTTTCCGGTGAAACTATCAGACTTATCACAAAATGTCATTTTGTAGACAATTTTCTTTTCTACAAATTATTTCTTATAAAGTTTTTTAAAATTCTCTATCGTTTCCTAGTTATCACCATTTTGATATAAAGCTCTTAAAAAAAATCAGTCTGTCAGTTGACCCTGCGGGCCAGCCTCAAAACTTCCCGCCGTTTTCGAGCTCCTTGAGCTCGAAAAATTGTTGTGGATACATTTTCGAGCTCTTCTTTCTCAAACGATATCTCTCGAACTAATAAAGCGATTGAGATGGTTAAGGTGGCAATCGACGCGTTTTATTGAGTTCTACGTCGACATCTATTGGAATTTCGATTTTCACAAATCGGGGTGAAACCAATAACTTCCCGAATTTTTGAAAATTTGCAATTTTCTTAGCGGGAAGTTAAAAATAGTGTTCAGATCGATTTCAAGATCTTGATATTAAAGTGAAAATAACTAGAAAACGATGTGAAATTTCAAAAAATTTTATCAGAGATATTTTCTAGGAAATAAAATTGTCTACAAAAAAAGTTCTATGACATTTTGTGATGAGTCTGATAGTTTCACCGAAAAGGTAAAAAGATCTCGAAATTTACTATAAAGTTAACTTCAACCTTAAATAACTTTTGAACAGATGGATTTATTAAAAAATTGGAAGAGACCTATTTTGTAGAGCGTTAAATTTCCTACAGAAATATACCGTGGGCTTATTTGTACAATACGTCATTACGGATATAAAAAATTTCAAACTTAAAATTTTTTTCCGTGTAATTTGAATGGGAAATAGAAAACCGCAATCAGGGAGTACTTGATCTTTATATTAAGGGCTCAAATTTTAACTGGCGTCTTTTTTTATCCTACTGAAACTTTTAAGTGTGTGTCCTTGATAAAAAAAAATCGTCGATTTTTTTTGAATCGGTCTAATATACAGTCAAGCTTACTGATTCGACATAGAATGCCCCCTTTATATAATTAATAAATTATCTTCGCATAGAAATAATAAGTTTTTTTTCAATTTATAAGAACTGATATATAAATATAAACAAAACTTACATTTTTTGCGACTCCGTTCATAGAATAACCACAGGGTTCAAAGAGGAAATCATCGATGTTCATATTTGGAATGATTTTATCTATTCCAGATTTTTGGGTCGCTTCAGCGGCAGATGAACATCTTTCACGAGTAAAAATAGACATTATGTCAGTGTTGAGATTAGTCATTAATATTTCCAAAGTCTGATCGGGTTCTTTTGGTGAGTGAAAAGATTTTCCACGGTTCAAAGTATATAAATACCAACAATTTTTATCAGCATTGCCTAAGCAATATGCCTCTCCATCTATAAAAATTAAATATTTATAATTCATAGAATTTTTGACTTTTGAAAATATATTATCTTGAAATATTACCAGAAAAAATCGTGTCCAATAATGCAACTTCTTCTTCAAAAGCACAATGAGGAGACATTTGCAACTCTGGTCTTTTGTAGTTTTTTCGGGAGTAAAACAAATCCTAAAATCAGTGTTAAACAAGTTTATACTTAGTAATCATGTTGCACCTTAGACTTTGTATGCAATTTTAAGTTGTTGTAATAGTATTGATGTTTTTAGGAATGCTACTCTGAAAATTCCAAAAATATAAGCCACTTTTTGACAAAAGATCAGTTTGTCAGTCAGAAACACTGATAATCAAGAGCACTCTAGCAGATAGTTTGACGACTTCATTAAAAAAATTCTAACGCAGATATATTTTAATTGTATAGAAAAAATAAAATTATTGGGCCTATCATTTTTTTTTTTTTTTTTTTTTTCGATATTCCAATTATTTATCGAGTTATTTAAAAAAAAATTACTGGAAATAACTTTCTCCTAACTTTTGATGAGATAAGAATTTTGAATCCAATAGCAGGAGTATCTGATTTATATATTTTGGATTAGCTCATGAGTTAATAAACTGAGAAAAATTCATTAAATGTTCTGTTTAAAAAAAAGGCTAACTACTCACACCAATAATAGTATTGTATTCAAATATTCACGAGGCTGAATCTTATTAGAAATTAATTGAAAGCCACGGAGTTCGATGATATAATATAAATATACTTTGAATTTATTAAATATCTAAGTTGCAGAATAGTAATGTCGAATTTTATAAGACATAAATAAATAACATGAGACAAAATAATGATAATTACTTCTACTTCATCAAATCCAGTATATTCCTCAACAAGATCCAGTAATGATACTATACACTGCAATGGAGTTGTTGTACCACAGGTCTTCAAAATCAACCGACGCTTTGCCACAAACATACTGCTTTCACTATAAATAAAAAAATTAAATGAAACTTACGAGTGCGATATAAAATTTCTAACGATCTAAATAGATTGCATTATACAGAAAGGTTTTTAAATGTAATTAAAAAAAAAAGTGCCATCCGACCATCCTCAGAATGGAATGGATCGATACTTTCCAGATAGCTTCAATTGACATTTTAATCATGATAATTATGACTCATTAGAGGGTTTTGGAAAGCTTGAGGAATTAGCTTTAAAACCTATTCTTACATGAAATAGTAAATTGTGTGACAAGGGATGAAACAAGAGAATTCCAGACTAGGATGAGCTGGCTGCCGAGTCGCGAGCGGGGGCTGATATCACCCACAGTCTGAAGTCGTGTTTTATCCTGCGTCAATAGAGCTTAGGTTCAGTTTTCATCAGATGTCGACGTTTTGAGGTCCTAGGAAGCTATTCTGACTGTTTTCAGAATGATGTCGAGATGTGTGTGTGTGTGTGTGTGTGTGTGTGTGAGCGGTCTATAACTTTTTAACTAATAAACCGATCTGGACGGTTAAGGCGGAAATCGAAAGAGCTTGTTGGCCATCAACTTTCTTGGGAATTTCAGATCTTTTGATCGAGTAGACTCGAAAATATTAGTGAATTACGAGAAAAAAAAAATTGTTTTTTAGTTGTGTAATGATTTCTCAGAAAGGACTTGAACGATCGGATTCAAAATCTATTCAGCTCTGAAGTTTAATAAGACGCGTCGATTGCCGCCTTAGCCATCTCAATCGGTTAAATTTTTCGAGAGATATCGCGGGAGAAAGAAATGGTAAAAACCGGTTATTTGCTAATATCTTTGAAACAACTCAACCAAACAATTCCAAAATCTAATCAGCTCTAGAATTCAATAAAATGTGTCGATTGCCGCCTCAACCATAAAAATCGGTTAATTTGTTCGCGAGATATCGTGGGAGTAAGAAATGCTAAAAAACGGTTTTTTTCGAAAACAATGTCATACATAAGTATTTTCGAGCTCGAAAATGTGTCCACAATAATGTTTTCGAGCTCAATGAGCTTGAAAACAGCGGAAAGTTTTGGGGCTGGCCCGCAGGGTCAACCGATAGACCGATTTTTTTGTATTTTTTTCCGAAAACTGCATTCGTAAACGAAGAAAATGAAAAAAAAAGAAGTTGTCTTTTGGTCCATTTTTGGACAAATGACGGGAATTTAAAAAAAAGGTTTTCCAACCATACACGCTGAAAAAAAAGTGGTAATACATGCCATCTTAACGAAGTAACTATTCTCATCCTTACATTTTAATGATTCTCATTCTTTTATGTTAACGTTTCCTATCGGAGATGGTAAGTATTCGTATCTAGATAGTAACCATTCTCATCTGTGATGATAATCATTTCCTGATAGCACGAGTTGATCGTGAAAAAGTTGGTCATTCAGTAGTTTCGGACCAACTTGACAACAAGTTGTCGACAACTTTGGCTTTTGCAACTTTTGGCTACAAGTTACCGCCAACTTTCTCAGAAAGTTGGCGCCAGTATGGAGCTGCAACTGGAATGCAAGTTTCTGAGAACATTGAAAGGAAACTTACCGTCAACTTATGATTGCCAACTTTTGCAAGCCACTTTTGCCACCAACTTTCTCAGAAAATGTCTATCAACTTTGGAGGGACCAACTGTTGACGGCCAACTTGGTGTCCAGTTGCGGCTGCAAGTTTCTCGTCAGTTTCTCGCCAACTTGGCTATCAGGGTTACTATCTTAGAAGGCAAAATTAAAAATTTTTCAGACGTAAGAAATATTACAATCTAGATGATAACTATTAATATCGGCAATAGTAATTATTGCTATAAACGAAACGAGTAGTTAACATAAACGGATGATAATGATTATCACATACGGATGGTAATCATTTCCTATCGCAAGATGGTAATAGTTAGCATTTTTTTCTTAGCGTGTAAAACACCGAATGAAAAAGAAATATTCTTTGTATAGATATACATCCAAGGTCGCGATGTGATTCTTAGGATCAGAACTCTTGCTTAAGGAAATAGTATTTACTTGAAAAATTTACTGTGACCTATTCACATATTATTCTAGATAATCTGAGTTTATACATTATGAAAAACATAAATTTATTTAAATAATATATAAAAATTTCTTAGCCGTGATATAACTACTCATCTACTATTTTAAGATATTATACGCGATGTAAGTTTATCACAGTGTTTCGTATAAAAATAAATTCAGATTATCATAGGTTATCAAGCGGATAACCATAGGCGTATTCTTAGTATCCGTCTAAAGATCATGTAAAATTAAGAAATGGATAAATTTATAAAAACACAAACGAGGAAGAATTAACAATTTTTAAAATAGTTTTTGGTTGAAAAAGAAGTAAAATGCCACTTTATTTAGAATTTTCAAAGTCAAGAAAATATTTAAATATAATACTTTTCTAGAATTTGTTCGTTCATTCGAAGGGTTTTTTTTACTTAATCTCTATTCTATCAAATGCACAATTGATAAAACTAATAATCTATAGTTATGACACAATCCGTAATCATTATTAAAATATTTTTTTTTTATTTTTCTCAACCTTCACCTTGTGCGTATTATTTTACTATCATTAGTAGGAGAGACCGTGGCACGACGGCTCCTCGATGCCAATATTTTTTTTGTGGTTTCTGTGCATTGAATACAAGTGGTTTAGATGTATCTTAAAGAAATCCATCACAATCTGACCATAATTTGAGAAAAAAATTCTTTTTTTAAATAACTAGACATTCTCTAATTCCACATGTATTGAATAATTATTGATTATCTTTCAACATAAATGACAAAATAGTATATTACACACCTAGGGCAGTAAAGTAAAAAATGTCTCAGATCACATGTAGTTGTTGGCCAGGGCGAAGCCGAGTTTCTTATTTACTGCCCAAGAGTGTATACAATTTTTCTCCTCAGCGGAGGCAGAAAGCGGCAACTTCGTTTTGCACAGCGGAGTATTTTTGTTGAAGAGAAAATTCGTAAATTTCATCAAACTTATCAATCTAGATAATGAAAAACAATTTTTTTTTGTGTTAAATTATTAGAAGGGTCCGGTGTGCCCCCCCCCCCCCTGTTTAGAAAATCTCATAGAACCCAATAGATTCTCATAAATTCGCATAGAGATTCTATAAGAATGAATGAGTTCTATGAGAAGTGCTACAGTAAAGTATGGGCCTTATATATACAGCTATAAGAATCTATCGGATTTTTTTTGTCAGGGCCGGGTATCTCGTATTACTTTCAAATTATAAGGTAAATTACCCAATACCGGAACGACGAAAGGTATACGACTGATTATTATCGTTTTAAAAATATTTAAATCAATTATAAACCAAAATCATTGAATACATAAGATAGAATAGACATTTACCTATTCAAAAATGATCAAATTAGTTAATTTTTCTCGAATTTGATATAAAAATAAGATTTTTTCTATGACATCCAAAAGACCCAAAACCGGAATGCTGAAATAGCCTTGTCCCAATACCGGAATTCGGTTGTCCTAATACCGGAACAGTAAACAAAATAAGTTATTTTTTGCACTGACGTGTACTTATTTATAGTGAAAATATTAATAATTATTAAATAATATTAATGTAAAACCCGGGTAAAAAAAATTACATATAATTACATGTAATTATATTTAATTATATATGGATTATATATAAGTAGATATGAATTGCATATAATTAGATATAATTACACGTAACTTTTTTTACCCGGGAATGCATTTAAAATTTTTAAATGATTAATATTTAATAAAAAATAAATATTTTGCACTAAAGAATAGAAACAGAGTAAATCATTCGAGATAATACTATAAAAATGATAAAAAAAAAAAAAAACACAAAAATTTATTTTTTGTGAATTAAATCATAGTTTATCTATTTTTAATGCATTTTTTATAGCAATCATACTTACTGCATTTAATGTTAGGTCTCCAGTAATAATTAATATTCCACTCGATTTAGCCAGTCAATAAAACTCACCGTTAATGTTTATCGATAACATTAACATAACTGACTGTTCCGGTACTGGGCACGGGTTCATTTTGGAGTACCAATAGATGAACAGTCAAATTTTTATCATAATACTATTTTTTTCATATTGTTAAATTGTTTTCTTCAATTTTATGTCATTCAAGATGTATATACCAAAAAAAATCGGTCTGTCAGTTGACCCTGCGGGCCGGCCTCAAAACTTCCTGCCGTTTTCGAGCTCCTTGAGCTCGAAAAATTGTTGTGGATACACATTCGAGCTCTTCGAGCTCGAAAATACTTTTGTATGCCTTTGTTTTCGACAAAAAACGTTTTTTACCATTTTTTCTCAAACGATATCTCTCGAACTGATAAAGCGATTGAGATGGTTAAGGTGGCAATCGACGCGTTTTATTGAGTTCTACAACTGATCAGACTTTGAAATTTATTTTATCGAATCGTTTTTGAAAAATTTCCAAAATACTAAAAAAAATTTTTTTTTTTAATTCTTTCGACAACGGTATCTCTTGAAAGAATTAACCGATTTTGATGGTTGAGGTGGCATTCGACGCGGTTTATGAAGCTTCAGAGCTCAGTTGATTTTGGAATCAATCCATCGAGCCCGTAAAAAGTTATCCGAAAAAAACATTTTTGAAAAAAGTTTATTTTCGGAATATCTCCGAACGAGCTCTACCGATCAAGCTCAATTTTTTTTCAGCTTCGAGATATTGACAACCCGCGTCGAATGACACCTTGACGATCAAAATCGGTTCATCCGTTAAAAATTACAGATATTTACATACGTACGTACGTACATACATACATACATACACTCGGACATCATCTTGAATTTAGTCAGAATAGCTTCCTAAAACCTCAAAACGTCGACATCTATTGGAATTTCGATTTTCACAAATCGGGGTGAAACCAATAACTTCCCGAATTTTTGAAAATTTGCAATTTTCTTAGCGGGAAGTTAAAAATTATTGAAATGTAATTTTATACATTTTCTATAAGCTTAAGACCATAGACTGATTTCTTAGCAAAACCATTAAGAGACATGAAAAATTCTTCGATCAGAGACTATTGCTATAATTAAAATTTTTTTTTTTTTTTCATATTTCGGATATATTCTAAAATCTATTTCATATCTTATTTTGAAACTAAATGATTAAGGTTTTAAATAAATAAAGTTTTATTTAATTTCATTGCGTACGAGTTAAAATACAATATAATGATTATGAAATTGTTCCGTCATTGGGTCTTGTTCCAGTATTGGGACATTTACCTTACTTTGTTTAATTTATTTCCACTCATGCCAAAATTTAAAGGAACAGAAAAATTTTAGAAATTTTTTAGTAATTTTTGGAAGGCTGTAACTTTCTGAAATATAATTGTATCGAAAAAAACAAAGCATTTTAGAGCTTGAAATTTCTAGTTGTAATATCTTTCGATTAAAATTTTTTCAGAGCTACGGCTGTTGCGCAATAATGAGAAATACCACGAGACAAGAATTTTCGAAATTTTTCTATTTCTTTCAAAGGGTCCACGGAAAAAGGGCCAAGGAAAATTTTTTTTAGCTAAACCAATTCATCAGTTAGCAAATTTATTCAGCATCAAGTTGCTTTTCGTCAGCCTTATAGGACGATTCGTCGCGGAGATATTAGCCTTCAAACAAAAAAGAATCTTCTGGGCTTTAATCATCTATCTCTCAGCTACCAATTATCGCATAGTAAATCAGAAGGCTGCTTAATAAATTCCCTACAAGAGCCTTTTATAATTTTTTATGAAAATAATTTTTTTCTATTTTTAACATCCATTAGCAATAAGTACAAAAAATGACTTTTCTTTGTTTTTCAGTAAATCAACCACTACTTTAAAAATATCGATGGAAAGACTAATAGTGCCAGGTATTTTTAACCCTCCCCCAATAATCTATCTAAAGGAGTATCGGTGTAAGTTGTTTGGGGATAAAACCAATAACAGTTCTTAGTAAGGATGTGTGAATAACGGTTCAATCCTGGTAGTGCATGCATGCGCCCCCTTTTACTATTTTTTCTGCCACTTCTCTGCTAAACAGAATAGCACTCTCTCACTATAAGACGAAGACGTACGATTCAATTTAAAATTAGGGGCTCAAGGTCAACCGGAAGAGGGTCAAGCTTAATGTATCCCTAATGATCCTGTGAATTTTCAAAATGATCCATCGAACTGTTTTTCCGGGGTGATTGATCAAAGTTTTACAAAACAATTAAAAGAACAAGTTTTGTTTCCTAAATTGTGTAATCATCATCAGAATGAAAAACTTGTTATTTTCGGGTTTTTTAAATTTATTTTTGCGACAGTTCCTTTTCAGTAAAATAAAATTTCTAAGCTTAATATAAGGTAAAAGTCCCTATACCCGCTCACTTTTAATTGGAGTGAGATTAAATCACTCAATATAAATTAATAAATAAATTGAAAAACCATATTTTTTTGTATAGTTATTTTTTGAAGTTTCGAGTATTAGAATAAAATTTTAGTTCGAAGAATAATGTTAATAATTAATTATTATTAATTTTTTAAATAAGGTCCTTGAGTGTACCCATAGTCGCTCACTGAAAGGTGTGATGTACCATTACTCGATCAACACATGGCCCTATAGTCGCTCAAAGACAATATCAATTAAACTATGATAAGTTTATTGATTTGCAAAACAATTTATAAATTATATATTACAATATATATAAATTAGTATATAAATTATATACTAATTTATTCTTTTATAATACAAAATTCCATGAATTTTGAAAATGTATTTAATAAGATATAATTATAACAATTCTGAAAAAATTTGACGTAACCTAAATTTAGCGTCAAATCGCTGAGCGCGATTTTGAAAACAGTCATTTAATTGAAATTTATAATCTATTATAAAATAATTTGATGCATCATATTTTAATATATTTAGATTCACAAATAATTATTTATCAATAATAATATTTTTAGTTGTAATTTTTTTTTTATAAAAATTATTAAAAAAACGCCGTAAACAGTTAAAGTGAGCGACTAATGGTACTGAGCGGGTATAGGGGCTTTTATCTTAGTACAAGTTTTTTTTCGTGTTAAATGTTTAACTGCTTGTATCTTATAAACAGTGCACTTAAGCAATATAAGTGTAACAAACAGTTTTGTAGAGGACAACATTTCCTAAAAGATTGGTATTATGCATATTTTTCGTAAGATAAGCCGTTTTTTCACTATTAATAAAAATATATTGAAAAAAGTGAAAGAATTGACCATCGGATTAATTTTATAACATATAAAAAAACAATTTTTCGATTTACATGCTTCTTAAATGGGAAAAATTTCAAGTGAAAAAGGAAGTACTTACAATTGATTTTAAGGGCTCAAACTTTGAGGGAATTTATGTTTCGATGTGGACAACGACATTTAGGTGTGTCAGAGAAAAAAAAATTGTCGATTAGAATTCCTACGATATCTGGTTTATAAGAGTACCATGAACTCATTCATAAACGATTACTTATTCCTGCAATTTGCTGATAACGAGTATTAGCGATAATTTACGATAAACGGGTAGCAATGATGTACAATTATTTAAAGTAGCGTTAATAATACTAATGAAAGAACGATTTGAATATAAAAAATTTATGTTTGCTCAGATATAACACAGGGTATTCTAGATGTGGACACCGAAATTGGAAAACGCTAGAGATGAGTGACCCTCTTAGACACAATCCTTAGTACAAGACGTCTCCACATTATAACAATGACTCGATTAATGCAGATTTGATGTACTAGACTTCAAGTTGCTGTTAGATAAACTGACTAAGCTTTCCAATGAATAAAAAACCCAGACATTACAATAAATAAATTGACTGGACTTGATTAATATACAACGAACAGAGAAGACTATTTTGTACTTAGAGTTCAAGATAGATTATACGTATTTAGTAAGTTACGGAGTGTAGAGTAAGGACCGCGCTAGGAACCCTCAGTTCTCTACACCTCCCAACTAGTTACCGTTTAGGAGCCTAAGTCTTCAAGTCTACGTCAAACTAAGTAACTCTATGTTCCAAGTCTGAGTGGTAAGTGCCAAGGTGTAAGTGTCTGTACTGACATCTGCTCGCCCTTATATAGTCGAAATTCTTAGGAGGGGTCACACACGTGATCTTGTCTGAGCTGCTGCCTAAAACGTCTGGAGCACTGACCCATAGTCCTATTTCTCGGTGTACCAGGAGAAAGATTACATGAGTTGATAAGGGTGGTGAGTGAACTTAGAGGTTTTTTACAATGGCGCAATCAATTTGAGCAGTCGAATTTCTAGTTTCCCCGTAACACGTCTTTTGTGCACATGTGATCTATTGCTCGGACATAACAACGGTGAACGATTTATTCACGAAATATATATGCTAGGTATCCGAATATTAATAATCTTGGTACACTCAGAAAAATCTGAACAACGATTGGCCCTGCGGGACAGCCCCAAAATTTCCCACTGTTTTCGAGCTCAAGGAGCTGGTATGGCTTTGAATACATTCAAGAACATTATTATGTTGTGATTTATGCGAGAAAAATGACATTAAATGTTATTTTTTTCACTTTCCGTTGTTGATATCTTTTAAACTAATTAACCGATTTCGATGTTCGAGGTGGCAATCGGCGTGTTTTATTGAATTCTAGAGCTAATTAAATTTTCGAAATGTTTTATTTAGTTCTTTAAAAGATTTTCGCGAAAAACCGTTTTTTACCATTTCTTTCTTCGAAGGTCTATCTCGAACGAATAAGCCGATTGACATGGTTGAGGTGACAATCGACACGTTTTATCGAGTTCCAGAGCTCGTTAGATTTTAAAGTCGATCGTTCGAGTTATTTTTATTCGGGAAGTTATTGTTTTCACCCCTATTTTCGAAAATCAAATTCTGATCAGATCGCGACGATTTGAGGTCCTAGGAAGCTATTCTAACCGTTTTCAAAATGACGCCTGAGTGTCTGTATGCGCACGCGCGCGAGTGTGTGTGTGTGTGTAAACTTGCTATAAATTTTTTAAATAATTAACCAATCGAATCGATTCTTGCGGCAATCAAAAGAGCTTGTTGGCCGTCAATTTTTCTAAATATTATATAGATCGATCGATCAATTAGACTCTAAGATATAGAAGAAATACGAATGAAAAAAAATTTTTTTCAGTTATTTTAAAATTTCTCAGAAATGACTCAATCGATTGATTTCATAATCTTAAACTATGATAAGAAACTATTTAATGATAATTAAAAAATAAAAAATAGTTTTCATATATTTTTGTCTTTTTCGGTTCAGATGAATTATGAAAGTCTTATTATTATCTCTAAAGAATAAGTTCTGGAAATTAATATTCATTAGTTAGAGTTAATATTCATTACGGCGCAAGTATAATAAACATAGTACCGTTTGTGGACTCGAGTGATTTGAAAAAGAAAAGTGGCTAAAAATGACGATAAAATTTTTCGAAACTTTCTACTTCCAAAATGATAATTATAATTTGAAAACAGTTGCTTCTACTGCCAACATAGTAATGCCCGAAAAAATGGTTATTTTGAAACAACCTAAGGTTATTGGCGTGTTTATTTTCTTAAAAAAAATGACTATCGTCTCATTCTCACTCATTGTAGCAATGGGTTTTAACAGGTAAGAGCATACAACCCTAGCGACGTCACAGGTCTTAGGATAAGCAGCGCAGCTATACGTACACATAATTTTCTACTTCAGCGGCGAAGCCTTCTAGAAATTCGGTATAGTTACTCTTCGAAATTTCAAAAATTTATTGCGTATTATTTTTTATAGTTACAAAAAAAGTTTTTAATACTTTTTTTATGTGATTTTTTTTCGTCTACAACTTTTGTTTGAAAGTTTTTCACGAATTTTTTGTTGATTATGAAATATTTGGGAAAAATCTGTTTTTGGAGGTGTTTTTATTTTTTTTCTCATTAACCCCTGGGGTGATGACTTTTTTATTAAGGGGGGTGATTGTGGGTGACATCATAGACCTTCAACCAAATTTGCACCAATTTTCGAGAAATTTCTCTCATTTCGGAGTTTCGACTGGAATATAATAGAGAAAAAAAGTGCAAACCCCTCTTGAGATAATCTTCGTACTTTTCATTAAATTTTTTAAGTGAGGCTCATCTTGTCCAAGATTAAAAACTTTTATCTTTCTATGGCTAAGTAATATTGAAATTGAATATTTATTTGGAGACTAAAAAAAAGTAGAACTTTAGAAAAGAACTACTGAAATTTTTGTCTTTGCAGGCCCACCCGTCCTCCTTTACCCTAGAGGCAATTTTAATCAAGATCTATAATAACACAGTGTACATAGATATATAGTATGGTGCTATTTTTTTCTTGACTTGACCAAGATTGCTACTATGATATATTTAAAATATAACAAAAATTTATACGCAAAAAAATTTCTCATATATTTTCCGCATGTATTTATTTTTATGCGGAATATCCATATAATTATATTTTCATGTTAAGGTAATATGTAATTTTCAGAACATAAACATAGAATAAATCAGATTATTCAATTTTTTCGATGAGTACAAATCTTTGTAATAAATCAAAATATTATTCAGGAAATGAGGACAAAGTTTCATAAAATCGAAACTAATTAGAATTTAAAGACTGACGTGCGCGATGTTTTTAGAGTAAAAACATTGATCGATTCGAATGTTGGTTTCCACTATGAAGCTACTTGCTGCGCAGATCCACTATCAACAAATGAATGTATGAAATCAAGATTCTTAAAATTTATATTTTACGATATAACAACGCAATACTATTCTTCATATCCTAATCATATAATTTAGAAACTCACTAGTTAATACATCGTTGATCATGAAACTGATGAGGACTATTTTTAAATATTTATATAATAAGATAATAGAATGTACGAATTATGTTACAGTTCTGATTGATGGAAGTGTTAAGAAATATACTAGCAAAAATTGATTACTCGACATCATTGTTATGATGATTAAATTATAGAGCTTATGGCAAAATGAAAAGCACTCATTCAAATATATTTTATTATTTCAAGCATTTGAATAAAAATAAAACAAAAATATTTTTGTCTCGTCGATAATAAAAATAGAATTTTTTTTACCTTAGAACGTAGGCTTCAATGTCGTCGTTTCGGCAGAAACTAATTATCTCACATCGGACAATTTTTAAAAGTGATTCCCAGCGATGTCTTAAAAAAAAAAAAAAAAAAAAACAATTTTTTTTTTAATTTGCCGATGTAATACGATTAGAATTTTTGTAAAATAAATTAAAATTTCAAATTAATAAGAGACGTACAAAAATAAATAATTTTAATAACACTAAGAATTAAACGTATCCCTAGTGGAAATTTTTCGGACTTTTCTCTGAATAACTCTGAAAAAGTCTTTAGAACTTTAGATCTGAGTTTTTCAGCGAAAATTCCGAAAAATTTCCACCTGATATCAGGTCATTATGATTCAAAATAAATTTAGTTGTAATACAAGACGAAAGAAGCTATGATACTTTATATGTATTTTTATCAGTACAACATTTTTAAAAAAGTTTAAGATCACCATAGTAATGAAAAATCATAATCCAAATTTACAAAAAATAAGATTCTGTATGAAATCGAATAGGATTCTTTAGTCAAGGCATCAACAACTAAAAGCCGGTAACACGTCAGAATAATTACCTAATTTGATTCTAATCAAATTTAAAAAAAAAGAAGATCATATATTTATTAACATCTATGTATACATAACTTCAATGAAAAATTTCTTTCCACATGCAAGTAACAATTTTATTTATTGGGTTATATTTTATTCATATCAATTGTTGTAATATGAAACGGAAGTTGGCCGACATAAGATAATTTGTGGATTTTTTTTAAGCAATAAATCATTAAAAAAATAAATATTTGAAAAAATTGCACCGACAGTTTTTAAAATTTTCGACGTGCAAATTTTTAGTTTTTTTTTTTTTTTTTTGTAATTCTCTGGTAAAAAAAAATCCTAAAATTTCCGATTGTCGGTTAACGTCTGGATCATATTCTAATACTGATTTTATGATACATAGAAATTAATAAAATTTGATCATGACAAAAGAATTTACACACGATTTAGTAAATGCGTAATAGTGAATTAAAGGGGTGGAATTGAAATAATCACTGATTTAAGGATAAAGTATGAAATAAGAATAAGAAAACAATAACTCAGAAATACAAATAATTTTTAAAAAGGGTAATTTTTTATAAAAACTTACCTCGGAATGTCTCGAAGATCACCTTTATGATCTTCACCATGAGAACTAGTAAACCAAACTTCAAGTAATTTTTCAACACCTTCAAAAAATTGTACGTTTTCTGTATTAATATCTTTATTTGATGCCATTCTGACTGATAATGATTTATAATAATTATATTTGTTTAATATTGACTCAATTATTATTTGAACACTCGTTCCTTTTCGTACACTATATACACTAACTTATTCCATAAAATACAGGGAAAAAGTCAAACAAGTGTCGTTAGATTGTTGTAGTATTAGTGAATTTCCACCACATTTTATCTCCTTCTTTCATACTTCCTCTTAAAGGTAAAACTCCCACTTCTTTTCATATATTTTTTTTATCCCTACCCCTATACACTGTAATCAACCAATCACTTTAAAAAATCAAACACGCACGCGTATAAACGAACGAAATTCAAACAACACTAAAAGAAAAAATGTTATATTTATTATGTAAAATACTACTGCCTATTAACATTAATTTTCAATACAATCTGATTCTTAATTATGAAAAAGTACAACTAAATATTTCCAAGTCATCGGTAGCTTCTTTCGGATAAATACTGTAGACTTTTTTTCAACGGGAAATTTTTCTATTTAAATTTCGTTTACTCCATCATAAGTAAGTGAGCCTTTAAATTAGTTTCTAATTTTATTTTATATTTATAAAGAATTTACGGAAATAAAACAAAATAAAAAATCAGGTGGTATTTTTTAGGTTATCATATTTCGCACTTTTTTATATTTTTCTGGCTCATAGTTCATGGAGTCATGTGGGACAAGTTTGCGCAAATCCATTCATTTCGGACTGAAACGCATGGGTTTGCGTACACTTACCCACTGCACACACTTGCCCCACATGACTCATGAATCATATAATAAAATATGCACATAAAGATTTTTAAAATTCATTGATTTGTAATTTTAGAACTTTTTTCTAAAACTAAATATTTTTAGTTACTTCAAAATATTGTAATTTTTATTAATTAAAATATTTACAAGTTCAGAAAATTTTTCAACAGTTTGCTTTACTGTTGACGAGTATTAGTAATTTACTTCCCTTATTAAAAGAAACAATTTTAAACCATAAAAAAAAAATTTTTAATACTTTTTGATGCTTTTGAAAACTTTGAATACTTTTGAATCACCCTTCTTATGGACATTTAATATTGTAAATCGTTTCGAATCGTTTCTTTTAATCAGGGTTATTTTGTTAACTTTGGAATTTAATTAAATAAAAAATAATATATATATATGTACAATTGTTGAATAATAGCTTATGTTTTATTCTTAAAAAATTTTTATCAGATGATCCCTGGTGGAAATTTTTCGGACTTTTCTCTGAAAAAGTTTTTAGAACTTTAGAACTGAGTTTTTCAGAGAAAAATCCGACAAATTTCCACCAGAGATCATTTTTGTTCATTTGAGACTTTCATAATAGTAATTTAAAAATATTGCAACATACTGTTTACGTACTTAACTAAAATATAACCTTACTAGATACATTGATAAACAATCACATGTTCGTAATAAGGACTGACAACCCGATACTACCACTATTAGCTAAATGAAGTTTTATGATGTTTATATCATAGTTATACATTAATTAACTAATCGACATAAAATTTTTTGGTTGCTTTTATTAATATTTCATTTAACAATGTCAATTCTAGATCTATATCCCAAGTGCGGCAAAATGATTGAATGAATCACAAGAACATGGTTTCTATGCTTGTAGTCACTAATTATATGAAATCCCCCAGTAAATTATACTGACAAAAAGCTATACAAATATTGTTAAATAATAACAATATTACTTCGTAGCAGTCTGATAAAGTTGGCTTCATTACTTTGTTAATTCATTACGTGAATAAAGATGTACAATTACCGGTATTTTTAAATTATGTGACGTGATCGTCACAAATACCGTTTTGTGACGGTCACTGACGTCACATCATTTTTTCTGATGTCTGTTGTGCAGTTTATGGCGAGTTCGAACTTCCGTTTGACGTCAACTTGCAGTCAGAATGGCTATCATAGTTCAGATGTATTTATGCTATGTATTTTCATTTTACCTACGCGGAAAAAAATAAACTTCAAAAATTAGTGTTTGAAATTATAACCCGAATCGCGGGTGTCAATATGGGGAATTTTAACATTCCAAATAATAAATTTTATAATACGTGTCGTCAATTTTCTAAGTATCAGTTAAGATTTTTAAAGTTCAAATAGTTATTTTTCTTGCATAGACAATAAATTTTCATACTTATCTTGTAATTATTCACGTTTTAATCACAAACGAAAAAATTACTATTTAGAATGATAATTTTTACTGATCGCTTTATCATTACATTACTAGTCGTTCTCAATTTCTATAGCTCATTTTTTTCCGTGTAATTTTTCATCATTAAAATATATACTTAAGCCATTTCAGTCTATATCTTCTTTCAATTAGACCATATACTACAGGATCTAGTCAAAACTTTTTTTGTCTTTTCACAACTTGAAAAGCTTTTCCAAAATAATTATTCTCTAAAATTTTATGAATCGATTTTCTCTCGAGTTAGTAGAGAAAAAAAAATCTACGTGGGATTCGAACCCATGCTTGCTAGGTATTCCCAAACATGATCATTTTTATTATTAACATTATCATTATTTTGGGCTTTGTTCATCGTAAAGCAGTCTCAAGTGGACAAAAATCTACTGGTTACAATGAAAACAGACTTACTATCCTATGGGTACTCTATATTACTATATAGATCAATTTTATTCGTTAAATTTGTGTCTGAAATACGCGGGAAAAAAATACGATTAAAACAGGCCTAATATTTCGATTCGGGCATATGCAATGATTATAAAAATCGGACATAAATTGATTAACTAGAAAAAAATTAAATTACATGATTGATAAATTATAAAGACACAAATTTCAACTGGTTAAATGAATCGAAAACTTTTTTCTTACGTTAAAAGAATATATATTTATTTGCTTAGTCGACACACAGTTTATCCCTACTTCAAAAAACAAAAAGGAATAAATTTTCGCAGTTGCTTGCATAAAACCCATAACACTTCTTATAGAACTCACGAAAAATCTCGACTAGAATTTATGAGAATCTGTCGAATTGCATGAGATTTTTCAAAGAGGAATGAGTTTTGTTTTTTGAGTTTGATTTCATAAAACATTTGACTAAATAAAACGAGGTAAAAAGTAAATTATAGTAAAATTCCCACTCGGCATGAATGTCAGAAAGATATTTATTTGATATCAGGAAGACAACATAATTTATTTCGATAAATTTATGATATTCATAAGATAACTTTCTGACATTTATACTAAGCGGGTTGCCCAGCAAGAGAGTATTCCTCGGGTATTTTCGGTTTTTACTATCACTCTGGGTGTTCTACGTATGCGTGGTTTCAAAATTGTCGATCTGTTTAATTCTGTTTTTTTTTTTTTTTTTTTTTTTGGAGGTTCTCTCTTTTTTCTCTGTTACTATATGAAGTGAACAAACAATACTATTCATGTTGCACTTGCACAATAATTAAAAGCTTTTATTCATTTTTTCCTTAAATTATCGAAAGTTTTCGGGAAACAAATTCATAGATTGCTAGAATATAAAGTAATGCATTAAATGTTTTTATTCTTTTTACGTTTAGAATTTGTTTGATAATAAAAGAAAAAAAAACGGACAAAAATAATTAAAAACCCGGCTCAAAAGTATTCCTAAAGCATTCCTAAATAAATTATAACTTCGACAGTTACAGGCTTAGAGAGTTGGTCCATTAGAATTTCCGGACATCGAATAAATTAGATAGTGTAATGTTGTTTTGCACTACAGTTAATTCAGTTATTCAAATGAGTTCCACAGCCTAAAATTGAATTTTGTCAGCCTGTGGTCTTTAACAGTAAATATAGAGTGCGCTGATGTTATCAAAATTTTAATCAAAAAATTATGTTCTCGTTCATGTGTACAGATGTATAATCGTCAGGTGACGAGTAATATGACTCACTTTTGACCGTGACAAAACAGTTTTGTGACTGATGAAGATATGACGAGACCGCCACAACTACTGCCATCTTACACAGAAAAAATTGAATTTAATACTGAAAAAAAACGCAGGGAAAACGACTAAAGTATGAATTTCAGAAATATATTACCCTGATAGCCAAGTTGGCGAGAAACTGACGAGAAACTTGCAGCCGCAACTGGACACCGAGTTGGCCGCCAACAGTTGGTCCCTCCAAAGTTGATAGACATTTTCTGAGAAAGTTGGTGGCAAAAGTTGCTTGCAAAAAAAGGCAATCATAAGTTGATGGTAAGTTTCCTTTCAATTTTCTGAGAAACTTGCATTCCAGTTGCAGCTCCATACTGGCGCCAACTTTCTCAGAAAGTTGGCGGTAACTTGTAGCCAAAAGTTGCAAAAGCTAAAGTTGTCGACAACTTGTCGTCAAGTTGGTCGGAAACTAACGAATGACCAACTTTTTCACGATCAACTCGTGCTATCAGGGTAACTTTAGAAAATCACAGTTTCAAACATAAAAAATAAAAATGGTTCATATAATTCACAATGACGAATTATTACCTCGTCAAAAACATCGAATTTCTAATCTTCATATCAACACATACTCAGAATTTACAATATTCATTCTTTCGTAATAAAGAATTAACAATATTTAAAGGGACAATATTTGAGGAATCAAATACCTCCGAAATATTTAAACTCCGATCGGAAATTCTTATGAATTGCATTTCTCTAATAGCCAGACATTGCTCTACAAGTGGTTGCAGTGAAACATTTACGGCTAACTTAACGAGAAAGTTTTTGGCAAACCTTGGCTGTATAATACTTTCCTTTAAGTTGGCTTCAGAATACGGCAGTAGCTTGAATGTAACTTGCCAGAAAAACTTGCCGTTAATTTGAAGTGAAACTTTCAATCAACTTAACGTCATTGTCTGACGTTAATACTTGTAGTCAAATTAAATAGAAAGTTGCAGACAATTTACTGTCAACTTAAAGGTAACTGCTTGCTCTCCAACACTTTCCTTTAAGTTACCTTTAGAATACGGCAGTAGCTTGTAGTTACCTTATGGTTAGGGTGGCTATCAGGGACCCTGATAGCCAAGTTGGCGAGAAACTGACGAGAAACTTGCAGCCGCAACTGGACACCAAGTTGGCCGTCAACCGTTGGTCCCTCCAAAGTTGATAGACATTTTTTGAGAAAGTTGGTGGCAAAAGTTGGAAATCCAATAAGTTGACGGTCACTTTCTGAGAAAGTTAGTGGCAAAAGTTGCTTGCAAAAGTTGGCAATCATAAGTTGACGGTAAGTTTCCTTTCAATTTTCTGAGAAACTTGCATTCCAGTTACAGCTCCATACTGGCGCCAACTTTCTGAGAAAGTTGGCGGTAACTTGTAGCCAGAAGTTACAAAAGCTAAAGTTGTTGACAACTTGTCATCAAGTTGGTCGGAAACTAATGACCAACTTTTTCACGATCAACTCGTGCTATCAGGGGATTTATGCGAAAAACCATTTTTTGTAAAATTTATACGTTTTGCTGACAGTCGGTATTACAGACTTTCCCTATGAATTTACCATTATCATATGAGTATTTTGGCGGATTGATCATGTTTAAAAAATTTGTGTGAATCGTTATTTAATAATTATATATAAATTTAAAGAGTTCAATGTGTATTAAACGATTAAATTAAAGGTTCTTAATAAGGGTAGAAGTACGACTTGTGGCCAGTGATTTATTTTCAGACCTTTAATATTTTATTTTCATTAATCGAGAATTATAAAAGAAAATCTGGGCGTCGGTTGGCGCTGCGGGCCAGCCCCAAAACATCCCGCTGTTTTCGAGCTCAAGGAGCTCGAAAACATTCCTGTAAATATATATTTTTGAGCTCTTCGAGCTCGAAAATACTATTACTTGCAATTGTTTTTTTATGAGCTTTTCAAGCTCTAACAAGTTACATTTTATGCTTTCATATAAATACCCACCTATAAAAATAAAATCTGTATTAATGGACATTTGAATAAATGAACTTAGATTTTAGTGGAATTAACTAAATGGACATTTATAAAAATGGACAAACCAGTTTTTAGTATTTACTATGTTAAAGACGATAATCAAATTTCCATTGTGGTCAGGAATTATTGAGTGTGTATTAAATAGAAAGTATGTCGGCGGAACTGGAAACCCAACTACCAAGACATCTTCTCCGAAGGTTCTTGAGGAAAACGATAAAATTAAAAATAGGTTATCAAATATCAGGCAGAGAGGTGTCAGGGGGACTGGAAACTCAACTACCAAGACATCTTCTCCGAAGGTTCTTGAGAAAAACGATAAAATTAAAAATAGTTTATCAAATATCAGGCAGAGAGGTGTCAGGGCAACTGGAAATTCGACTACCGTCATTTTTTCCGAAAGTTTTGGCAGAAAGCGTTGAAATATAAAGTAAAAAATAAAGTTAAAAATAGTTTATTAAATATCAGGCAGAAAGGTAAAACTTTACACAGAAAAGAAGGATTTCTTGGCGCAAAAAAATTTATTTTTGGTGCTAAAAATATTTTGAATTATGAATTGAAAGCAAAAATTTTTCTTGGCTCAAGAATTTTTTTCTCGCCTAAAATTTTTTTTTCTCGTTCCAAGAAAATTTGTTCTTGCCCCAAGAAAATTTTTTTTCACCTTATAATACAAAAAATTTCTTGAGTCAAGAAAAAATTTTTTGCGCCAAGGAATTCTTTTTTTTCTGTGTAAAGTTTCTAATCTAAAGGTGCTCATAGTACAGGTTTAAGTTTTTTTTTGTACTTTTTCAAACTTTATATTTATAAAATATCATGTGAAAATTTTAGTTTATTATTATTATTATTTTTTATTACTAGTTGCAGCGTTTCGTCAAGAATTAGCTTACAGGACCGAGATTAGCTGTAGTAGGGACTAGTATATCATTGTCGACTTCATGTAGCCTTGTAAGCCATTCGAATGCTGCCGTGATTGAGAAAAGGGATTTGAAAAGATTTAAAACCCTCTCCGTGTAATATTTGATAAATTACTTTATATCCTAACGCTTTCTGCCAAAACCTTTGGAAAAAATGACGGTAGTTGAATTTCCAGTTGCCCTGCCACCTTTCTGCCTGTTATTCAATAAACTATTTTTAATTTTATCGTTTTCCTCAAGAACCTTCGGAGAAGATGTCTTGGTAGTTGAGTTTCCAGTCCCCCTGACACCTCTCTGCCTGATATTTAATAAACTATTTTTAATTTTATCATTTTCCTCAAGAACCTTCGGAGAAGATGTCTTGATAGTTGAGTTTCCAGTCCCCCTGACACCTCTCTGCCAGATATTTGATAAACTATTTTTAATTTTATCGTTTTCCTCAAGAACCTTCGGAGAAGATGTCTTGGTAGTTGGGTTTTCCAGTTCCACCGACATACTTTCTATTTAATACACACTCAATAATTCCTGACCACAATGGAAATTTGATTATCGTCTTTAACATAGTAAATACTAAAAACTGGTTTGTCCATTTTTATAAATGTCTATTTAGTTAATTACACTAAAATATAAGTTCATTTATTCAAATGTCCATTAATACAGATTTTATTTTTATAGATAGGTATTTATACGAATGTCCATTTTCGTACTTTTCCTAAAATTCGAATCTCCATTTTTTCGATTGTCCATAAATTTATTTTTACATAAATTCATATGTTCATTTATTCATATATAGTTTTGTTCAATTAATCATCTATACTTTTTTACGATTATATTTATTTCTTAGATTACATTTGCTCATTAAGCAAATTTTTCTTTTTATTAATTATACAATTTTTTTATGAACCATTTTTATAAATTACCTCTTAAATTACATATTTCCAGTAATAAAAATGACCATTAATTTATTTAAACTTTTCAAAATTATACCAACTTAACATATTTCCTTCCGGAAGTATGTTTAAAAATAAAGTTTTTCATTTTTTCAGTTGGCCACATGTACAGTTGTACAACTGCAATCATTTCCTAATTTTACATATTTCCATTTGTATTTGTGTACATTTATACTTAAATTCTTTCATTGTTCTTTCCTAAATTTCAAATAACCATTTCTATAAATTCCCAAAGAAATTAATTTTAATGGCCAAAAATACAAAAGTACATTAGAACAAAAGCAACATAAGCAGGGATGAATCGATGTCGTGCATTGTATATTGGCCGAAAGAGACCATAAAGAGGAAGAGTTGGTATAATAACAGACATATTTTAGTGCTTTATATTTTGATTTATCCAGAAAAAATAACATAAAATGTTATTTTTTTAACTTTTCAATGCCGATATCTTTGGAACTAATGAACTGATTTTGACGTTTGAGTGGAAATCGGCGCGTTTTATTGAAGTCCAAAGCTGATTGAAATTTGAAATCGATCGGGTTAGTCGTTTTGAAGATATTTTGAAAAAACCGTTTTTCACCATTTCTTTCTCCAAAGATATCTCTCGAACGCATTACCTTGATTAAAAAAGAGAATAAAAAAAACATTAAAAGGAATTAATTTTTCAATATCTTTAATTCTTTTTGATACTACCAATCCTATCTTAAATGGTCCCGTTACATGGCTCAATCCTTTTTAATTCTCTTTTTTAACCAGAGTAACCGATAAAGATGGTTAAGGTGGCAATCGACACGTTTTCTTAAATTTTAGAGCTAATTAGATTTTAAAGTCGATCCTTCAAGTCGTTTCTAAAAAATAAAAAAAAAAAAAAAATAATAAAATTTTTTTTCCATAATTCACAAATATTTTTGAGTCTACTTTATCAAATGATCTGAAATTTTCACGAAAGTTGATGGCCAACAAGCTCTTTCGATTGCCACCTTAACCATCCAAATCGGTTCATTAGTAAAAAAGTTATAAAGCGTTCACATTACACACACACACACACACACACGCGCGCGCGCGCGCGCGCAAAATATTAAAAGTTATCCTGACATTTGAAGGAAAAAGTGTTCACTAGGTTAGAATCTTAAAGTTCAGACTTTGGGCGATTTTAGAAATGTGGATATTTTTTTTTAATATCACATAAATTATTAAAGAATTGAAATTTTAAAGAACAATTTTATTTTTTATAAATTTATAGATTAATATCCGGGAAAAAATCATCAGGCCTGATCATGCGTTAATCTCATGCATGATCATGCCTGAATATTGGCCAGCTATGAGCATGCATGATCATGGCTGGTCAGGCATGATTGTGCTTTTTCATGCATGATCACGCATGCTCATGGCTGGCTAATATTCAGGTATAATCAGGCCTGAGCAAGTACAATCCCTCAAATTATTAAAAAAAAAAAATAAAAATAATGATAAGTCAATTTTAAATTAACTTATTTTGTGAGTATTATTGTGTAGTTAATGTTTTCTGGTTGAAAAGTACTTTTGAAATTTTACCCGCGACGGGTCTCGAACCCACGACCGTCATGTTAGGAAGCACGTCCGCTGTCCACTAGGCTGAACTATCTTATTCAGTTTACGACGATTTTTAACATCTTTTGAAACCTTAGGGTTGCAAAAAATAAAATATTATTTGAACTCGATGTTGATTTGTTTATTAAATCTTTTTTGAATAATGAATGAAAAGAATTGTAGTTATCAATTACAAGCAAATTTAACAATTACATTAATCTTAACTATTAATTAAAAAAAAAAGCAATTATATTGAGTGTCATTATCAATTTGGCAAGAACTTATTATTTCAATTCTTTAATTAATTCAAAAAAACAATTTTTAATTAAATTCAGTTAAATTATTTTTCGGAAAAAAAAGATTGGTTTTCGTTATTAATTAAACCAAAAATTATAAATTAAATATATTTTGATTGTCGATTTAAAAAATGATTATTTTAACTACTATCGTCAAAATAAAAGTAAATGTTTAATTATTTGAAGTTTTTCATAAAAAATATATGATTATCCTTAATTAAAAACCTCAATCAAATCCGATTGAAGCTCGACCGGATTTTAATCGAATTCAATCAGTTCAATCGGAGATTTCAATCATAGATTTTGATTAAATTATTTGCAATGTTTGACCGCGTGCATGATTCATGCATGATCCATGTTTGAACACGCTTACCCTTGCCTGAATCATGCATGATCATGCATGCTGATTTTTCCATAGACAATTAATCTAATTTAAATAAATAATAAAATAAAAAGGAAACAATAATTATAATTAATCTAACAGTTTCTATTAACGACTTACTTTCATCTATGAATATGAACGAGTACACTTAGTCGTGTATGATCAAGTCTGAATATTCATAAATAATTTTCACTATTTGCATATAACCGTGAAAGGTTAAGGTTGACCATGCATAGCCTTGTACAGTCATGTCTGCGCCAGGCATGATCATGGATAACAGAGCATGCTCAACCATGGCCTTTCTCGAGGGATTACATCTTTGGATACAATTATTCCTAACGTAAGTAATGAGCAAGTCTGATTTAGAATGAGCTATGCATGATCATGCTTGATCACGAATGAGTCATGCCTGGCCATGAATGAGTCACGCAGGATCAAGCATGAATTATGAATGAATCATGTACGGTCAGGCATGAATCCTGCATGATCATGCATGGTGATTTTTTCCCGGGTATCATTATCGTTAAAAAACATTTTTAATTCTCGGAGATAGGTTAAATTCATGAAAAAATAACAAAAATACAAATCATATCGAAAAAAAACATTATTTTTATTGAAATTTTTCCTTTATTAAACGTCTCAAGTATATATCACATAAGTTTTTTTTTTTTTTTAATTAACGACAGTTACATTTGACACTTTCAAACGATTTAAAGATAGCCGTTATAAAGTGGTGCTTGCGCTGATTTCGTTAAACGTATATTTGTATCTAACGAAATTTTATTAAATACTAATATAATTTAATTATATACTAACGAATTTTTATTTTTGGTAATACTCTCATTTATTTCTCTGCAATCAAATTTATTGTTAGAAAATAAAATTCATATTTATATATAATTAATATCTAGTAATATGGAGTGGTGTTTTGGAAAATATTCTAATCCGCGTTTTTATTCCTGCCCGGGAAAAAATGATCAGACCTGACCATGCCTATTCATGTATGATCAGGCCTGAAATTAGACATGATCAGGCCTGATAATACCTTTCGATGCCTGTTCATGTCTGATCTAGCCTGATATATGGGATGAAATTTAAAATTTTAGTTATAATTAAATGTAACTAACTAAGTTATAATTATATATAGCTAACGTAGTTATAATTATATATAACTTATATATAATTTCATATAACTATAAATCAATAATTAATATATAAGATATAAAATTTTCTTGACCAAGAATCCATCACGTATAAGATTTTTATTACTTGAAGTTCAAACGAAACTTTCTTTTCAAGTAAATCTCTTAGGTCAACGGTTAGCGGGTTAAATTTTCGGGCGCAAGGTTCACGGTTCAACTCCTGCACACGCCCGAATTTTCTTTTTTTTTTTTTTTATAGAAATAATTACTTATAATTGTATATAGTTATACATAATTATATATAATTATATAGGGCCATTTTTTATTTATAATTTTTTTACCTGGATGGGTATGAACAGACATGAACATACCTGATCAGACCTGAACATGCCTGGCCAGATCTGGTCAGACCCGGTCATTTTTCATATCTGATCAGACCTGATCATTTTTTCCCAGGTAGTGAATAAATTTGTCTCTCAGTGTGGTAGCAAGGATTTTTTTATTCAATTAAAAATTGTATGTATAGATGATTTGACCATACGGGAATGGCGTATAAGTCTATGTCAGTGTTACGTCCCAGCCTGTACCTCAGATGACGTGGGCATTTACTTCTCTAATTACCGACCTGAAATCTAACTAATTATATCGAATATCGATAACTAAGTAATTTCCATAGTATTTAATTAATTATATAAAATAATATAATATAATAATAGAATAATATTATTTAAGATATTTGAACGTTAAGGATATGAGTAATAGTTGATAAAGTTATTTTTCTATATTTTATCAAATATAAATAAGCGCTGACGCCTCGAGTTAATCCTCGAGACGTGCAGCTGCACAAACATCTATTTTGTTTAAGATAACTTTTGTTAATAGATAAGTGACTCATTTGTTAGTAACAAAAGCGGAGAGATCGTGAGAATTAAGTATTTTCAATAATTATTAGAATGGATCATTCGAGAACATGCGTTATCTCGAATGACCCCTCCATATGAATCGATGCGCGAATCTGATGCCCAAACGTATTGATAAGAGTTACGCTAGTTTTCTCGTTCAAGAGAAGTCAGTCTGAAATAAAGAATCATTGAGAGCAGTCAGGCTCAATATTAAATACTCAACTTCTTTCTCACCCTCTTGAAGTTATTGTTAGGAGAACTTTAACAAATTTATAAATTGATTCAATTGTATATTTCCACATTATTCAAATTATTCTTTTGCAATTGAATAAATCGGATTGAGATATAGAATAATATATAATCAAACAACCAGTTTATTTCAACCACCAAATGGTGGCTGTTCAACCCCTACTTAATTATTATTTATAATTATATGTAAGTTTTCATTACGTCCAATTTAAATCGACCGCTCAACTACGCCAGCGCCAAAACATCAACCAGGACGTAACATCAGTATGGGCGTCAGGCCCATACTGATTGGTGATATTCACAATGGTCCTGGTAGATAACCCTATTCAATATTGTAAAATTACGTATGCTTATATTCCAGTAGTATCAAAGTTTATTGAAGTCAAAATATAGGTTATGTTTGGTTATAGTTTTAAATATATTATCCATAAATATTATAAGATTAAACCCAATATTTATAAGCAGAGAAATATATAAGAAAATAATATTAATGATAAATTTATATTATTATTAATAATATTAATTATTTTCAGTATAAATTATATAATTTTTTTTTATTCCCGATTAAAATCAATTCATACCAATTAAAAATTCTTGATGGGATTCAGTGGAAATGAAAATATGATAAAAATGTTCTAAAATATATTGATTGCGTTGAATAATAAACATCTATCTTTTAGAAAAATTAATTTTTAAATCATAAGGCATTCTTTTGTAAAATTTAAAAGATGAAGAAGAAAATAAACTATGAATTTCTTTTTCAAATTTATTTATTTATGATTTCTTTTTGAATTTGATTAATGTACAGCATTATTGATATTAATGAATATTATATAAAAAAATTAGCAACTACATTTACGCAGTATTGATGGTAATCCGATAGCGTATTGACTACTCCACAAGGATCTATTGTGACTCAGCCTATAGTTGCATTGCCATTTCTTCAATGTAGTAGGACTCAAGCCCATACTGATCTAGTCTATCCCGCTATACAGACATGTAAACTACGCAAAGATTTTTGTACTATACAGTATAGTAGATAACGCCATACTTATGGTACTTGCTGCAATACTATGATAAGAGTATGGCCCTAAGCACCATACATTTCTTTTCGTGTATGTATGTATGTATGTATATATGTACGTACGGATGTAAATGTCTGTAACTTTTGAACGGATGAACCGATTTTAATGGTGAAAGTATCATTCGACGCGGCTTGATACTATCTAAAAGCTGTGAAAAATTGAGCTCGACTGGTAGGGTGCGTCCGGATATATTCCAAAAATAAAATTTTTTCAAAAATGTTTTTTTTAGATAACTTGTAATGTGCTCGATGGATTCATTCCAAAATCTAATCAGCTCTAAAACTTTAAAAGCCGCGTCGAATGCCATCTTAAATATCGAAATTGGTTCATTCGTTCGAGAGAAACCATTGTCGAAAGAAATAAAAAAAATTTTCTTTTAATTTTTTTGAAATTTCTCAAAAAGGACCAAATAAATCAATTTCAATATCTGATGAGCTTTAGAACTCAATAAAACGTGTCGATTGCCACCTTAACCGTCTCAATCGGTTCATTCGTTCGAGAAATATCGTTGGAGAAAAAATGGTAAAAAACGTTTTTTTTCGAAAACAACGGCATACAAAAGTATTTTCGAAAATGTATTCACAGCCATGTTTTCGAGCTCACGGAGCTCAAAAATAGCGGGAAGTTTTAGGGCTGGCCAACGTTTGTTTTCTCATTTTTTATGAAATATTTTTAAATAATTTACATTATTCTTTTCAGATAAAAAAAAAAATTATGTTTTTTTTTAATTTAAAGTTAGATTACAGGCATATATACTGCCAAAAGTTTCCGACTAATTATTACAAATATTACGAATTTTATTAAAAAATTAAGTAAAGACGAAAAATTTTGTACTATTTCAGAAACTGGATATTAAGTGCTAATGTATGACGATAAATTTGGTTTTTCATATGCAATATTTTTAAAGATATTCGTTAAATTACAATTTAATATACTTTTGTCTCTGATTGTACCTCCAAAATATCCTTAATTCTCTATAACTCAGCCGCATTTCAAGTTATCGCCGCTTTTGCGGCATTTGTAACTAACGGTGACTGACTGACTCATCCCTTAATTTTATTATTTAAAACATATCCGAATTTATTAGATTTGGTGTGTACCATTTATAATACAACCCCAAACAAATATTGAAAAATTTTTTTATCACAAATATTCGACTACGGACACGCCAGAGGTCTATAGACACCTTAATAATGACAAACCTGAACATTAAATTCGATAATTTAAATTTAAATATATTTTCAATTAATTTGGGATAATACCCCAGAATATAACACCACAACATACCTTTTTTTTCTTGTTACCTTGCAATAAACTTGATGTTTTTTAAAATGATATCAAATACTTACCTTCTTGTTCTCTTTTTATTACTTTATAATTTATTGTAAACGGTTCTCTGAATTTTTTTCGGATTTTTACAGTACGGGGTTCTAATCTAACTTAAGAAATTATTTCGGTTTAAGTGGTAAAAAGGCTATTTTCATTAATTTGTTTAGAAAGGAATTGTCATCAATATTGATAAAAAACTTATTTGGGCTGACTAATACCTTTAAATGGCGGGTGAAGGTAATTGCGTAAAAAAAAAGTAGTTTGCTGGTGGCAGTGATATTTTGATAATGGCTCATCTTAAATGAAAAAGTAAAAATTATTTACATTCAGTAGACGTGTAGCTTTCGTCTGAACTACGGTTAAATTTAAATTTTGATTGGAACTATTTTTTTGGCTCAAAAACGGATGCCACAACCGGTGCCTAACGGAGGTTATACAAAATGCACATTTGCATCAAAATTCAAAGTGTGTTGCGACACGTATGAATAAACGAACGACAGTTAAAAGTTACGTTTGGAGGAACGTAGGAATGAAGAACGTGATGGATGTATAATATCCGTTCTGATGAACGTAATCTCTAAATAAAGTTCCCTTTAATAAACCGAACGTTTGATTAAAGAAAGATTTGTACAAACGGAAGAACGGAAAATGAGACATTTGTAGGAGCGGAGGAATGAAGACCGATATGTTTGAATAAACGCGGGTAACGGAGAACTAGACGTTTGTAGAACGGAGGAATGAAGAACGTGACATGTGGACAGCGTCGGGAACGGTTTACGTGAGGTTTGTTAACAATGACGTACGTTGAAAAAAATCATTTGACAATACTGACCGACTGAATGCAGTCAATGTAACGGTTGGTGTGGTCAAATAATTTTTTTCAACATACGTCACTGTTAACAAACCTCACATTAACAACTCAGCTCGCTGTCCACATGCCACGTTCTTTGTTCCTCTGTTTCTACGAATGTCTAGTTTTCCGTTCTTTCGTTTCTACAAATCTTACTTTAATCAAATGTTCGGTTTATCGAACGGAACTTTATTCAGAGATTACGTTCTTCAGAACAGACATTATACATCCATCACGTTTTTTATTCCTACGTTTCTCCGTATGTAACTTTTATCTGTCGTTCATTTATTCATACGTGTCGCTACACACTTCTACTTTCGATGCAAGAGTGCATTTTAAAATTTGAAATTGATTTATTCAGTCGTTTTTGAGAAATTTCAAAAAAACCAAAAAAAAATAAAATCTTTGTTAATTCTTTCGTTAACGGTTTCTCTTGAACGAATGAACCGATTTTGATAGTTGAGGTAGCATTTGACGCTGCTTATAAAGTTTTAGAATTGATTAGATTTTGGAATCGATCCATCGAGCACATTGAAAGTTATCTAAAAAAATTTTTTTTTTTTTAATTTTATTTTTGGAATATCTCCGAACGCAACGTACCGATCAATCTCAATTTTTCACAGCTTTTAGATAGTAACAAGCCGCGTCGAATGATATTAGGAGTACAAATAAGTTTCCGCCGTTTTATTGTAGATGGCGCGGCACGGAGTTTCGGTTAGTTTTCGCAGATGATAACCGGCTTAAAAAATAGTTTGGACATTCAAGCAGGGGGTCCGCACTCAAGTGGAGGGAATCGAAACAGATTAGTTCCGCGATGAGGTCTCTTAACCGTGGTGGCGTAGCATGCGCGCTAAAAAATATGTATAATGTAGGCTCATCATACTATACCTCGTATATAGTTCATAAAATAAAGTTCCTTGACTTAAAAAATTCAGCTTCGAATCCTGCAATCGGCAGTATTTTTTTTTTCTTCTTATTTATTATGTATTACCATTATTATTTTCTTATTTGATAAATAAATGATAAATCCATTAAAATAAGTAGATTATCAAGCCAAATAATATCAACAATCATTATTCATAAAATTTCTCAAATGCAGTTTAAATATATAATTTACTTCTATTTAACATTGAGCGCTCTAGCGATGTCGATAGAGCTTCAAATTACTGAACCCGATGTCCCGTGTTCGAAACCTAGTCACCTGCGTATTTTTTTTTTATTTTATATTTTGAATAGTTAATTATTTTTATGAACATTAAGTATGAAACAAAAATCAGGCAATGTTTAACAATTTTTTTATTCTTTTTATTAATTAAATTAAAACTCAAAAATTATATTCGGGAACTGTATTTTTAGTCTTTCAAATCTTTTAAAAGGGAAGTTTTTTATTTCTAAACTTTTGTAATGATTTTTTAGCAAATTTGAACAACCAAAAGATCAATTTTAGAAAAAAATTTTTTTAGTTTTAATTTAATTAATGAAAAAAAATAAAAAATTATAGAACGTCGGAAATTAGTATCACTTTTTTTCATTTTTCATATATAAATAAATATATGATAAACTTATAACTATAAGTTAATTATTACACCAGATAATATTATTGATCATTAATTAAAAAACTCAAATCCAGTATATGTAATTATTATTATGCAGGTAAGTGCAATTATTATTATGCAAGTAAGTATTAATAAGAAGTTGAATAATTTAAATTAAATATTAAATATTTTTTTTTCTGTATAGAAAAACTTGTTGAAAAAAAATTATTTAAAAAAAAATTTTTGTTACTAAATTTCATATTTAGAGATAAAAAAAAAATAAAAGTGAAAATTTTTGGAAATATTTTTTTTTATTATCATTGATTTGTTATTAAAATTCTAAAAATAATTAGATGTCTGCTCTGGTTTCAGTATCATAATTCTATTTGTTTTCTATCTTAATTAATAATTCATTTAATTAAAAAAAATTGTTTTATTAATTTCGTCGCAAATTTAAATTATATCTAGGTACATATACTTGGCGATAATATTAAAATGTCTAATTGGCTATGTGATGGTACTTTTCTCCTACGCGAAAATTTACATACACACATATTAATATGCATATATGTATACTTACTCGCCGCGCTGCTGGAGATCGTTATTTGTTTTATTCCCGAACAATAGACAAGTCCAATTGAATCTGCGTCAACGCAATCTTACTTTCCTTACGTTTTCTTTTATCTTAAGTTTAATATTATTGACAATTACTTTATATAATTAAATTATCTACAATGCCGTGGAAGTGTTCCGCGTTGGGATGTTCATCTGGAAAAAATCACCAGGGTCATTGTTTTCCAAAGGATGAAATCCGTGCATTGACATGGAGGGATATGATTAAATGCGAGCCTTATTTGTATAAAGTTTCATCTGAGAATCTTTATAAATTCCGCCTTTGCTATAAACATTTCTCAGATGCAATGATTAAATTAAGTGGTACACGTAGGTGTCTAATTAAAGACGCTTACCCTGATGTAAATGTCAATTTCTCTGCTCGTGACATTAATGAAAATTTTACTGTGTAATTTCGTGATTCAAGTGAAATTTCTGACACTAATGTTGCTGATGTGGAAGTGCGTGTTTCTGGTGCTAATAATTCAGATGTATCTATGATGTCTATATCTCACGATGACATTGCTGAAGATGATGTCTGCAGTCGTGATGATTTTTCTGGCGTTCAGCATGATGAAAACATTTCAATGACATCAATCGTTGTTGACGCTGATTGTGCTAATAATGTATGTGATGAGTGATGATAATGGTAATCCTAGTAGTGTAAATAATAGCAATAATAATATTAATAATAACATTGTTGATAATAGCTCAACTATTGACGCTTATCAACTTAAAATAGCGAGACTAACTGAAGCTCTCCGTGTGCAGAAAATTAAAACTTCTGCAGTAACGTGTAAATACAAAAAAAAGTGTAAAGAATTTAAACGATTAAAAAAATCTTTATTGTTGACCAGTAATTCATCGCTGTCAGCGATTCAGAACATTTTTATTCAAATGCAGTTTGAAAATACAGGAAAAAATCCACAGGTAAAGTTTACGATCATTCTAATGATAAAAATTTTTACACAGAAAGTAAAAAAATCTTGACTCAAGGATAAATTTTCTTCGCCCATGAAAATATTTAGAATGAAAATTTTTTGAATAAAGTCAAAATTTCTGAAACGAAGTCAAATTTTCTTGAATTAAGAAAATTTCTTCTTGCTGCTAAATAACCGGTCTTCTTCAAAATTTTTTTTTCTGTTGTTACGTTCTGGCTCTAATTAAATTTACATAAAAATTTTAGAAAATTTTTTTTTTGAAGTCTCGAATTATTTATTCGCCACGGTGGGCGAATAAACGGTTCGACACTTTTTAGAATCATAAATAAATAATAAATTAATAAATCGTTACTTTGTTGGCGATAACATTTTTATTCATCACCAACAATGTAACGGAAATCTCTTGCGATAAGAGAATCGCCGTGGCTCGCGGATAGTCTAAACAGATGACGACGCATGAGACCCGGGCCACGACGATTCTCTCATAGGAAACCTGAGATGCAACGTTAACACTTTGACGAATGTACTTAGTCGAGGAGCTGAAGAATCAGGGCAGTCGATCGCGAGATCTCAAAGAGCACGAAACTCTGTACAATTGACTGACTGATTCTTCTGTCTCCACCGGTTTAAAGGAATAAAACCTAAAATTTAACCTTTACATAAATCTTTTGTCTAAGAACCTTAAAGGGGCGAGCGCTTACTAGCTGTTCCACCCTTCCTTTGCTCAGAGCGCTAATCAGCAGTTCGGGCTCCTTCACCACCTATCATAACAACCTTTATGCCTCGAGGCCGACGAAGCAGGAGATCAGGACGTACTGTACATCTCGGTCGCGTAATTCAAGGCGTTATCGCGGACCTTACACAAGGTCGACCGAGAATAAGATCTGAGGAAGTCCTTATCGAGCCGGTAACGCTAGTAATACCGCGAGTGGTCGCCAACGATTCGATTGAGATATCAAAATCATGTGCTGTTGAGCTTCCGAGCTCGTGTGTTGTTGAGCCTTCAAGCTCGTGTGTTGTTGAGCCTCCGAGCTCGTGTGTTGTTGAGCCTCCGAGCTCGTGTGTGGTTGAGCCTTCAGGTTCTGGCGGTTTGATCGACCAGTTACAATCACTTGTCCTCGCGGAGGAGTCGAATCTCCAGAGTTCAGCCTGTTCGACCTCAGACGAGGCACCGAAGGAAAACCCGGTCTTCTGGACTGGCATCAGCGAGGGTTGGCAGTTGGTTTCTGTGGATGTTCCATCCGTCCATCCACTCAGTGGAAGCATCCCATTCCACGACCCACGGTACGGATACTATTCTGAGGCCTATTTCAAGGCCACCGGCAGAGACGCATACGCACCGGCGGAGGAGAAGAAGTTACTCAAGAAAGGGATTATTTGGGCCGACTTATGGGGCCCATAATCTCCACCATGGTAAGTGACTAAACTTTTTGCATAAAATAAAGGAAGGTCAACAGCTGACGCACCTGGGGTCTATCGACACCCTAACGACGTCAACCTGGTCAAATAAAAAATTATTCTGTCTGATAACAGATAAGCCAGAATGTAACACTGTGTAGATTGTTTCTCGTACAATTTTATATTTACTAGTCTCTTTTACTTTTTTAGGCAAGACGTTTTTCAGCACCACAGAAACTGTTGTCATTGATTATACATGAACGGTCTCCGACGGCCTATAAGCTATTGACCGATCTCTTTGTTCTTCCCAGTCCTGGAACTTTGAAAAAAGTTCTTGACAGGATGAACTTTGACACGGGAATAGCTCCAGTTATTTCACGTCATCTAAATAGTGAAGGTGAACGTCTGGCATCTTCATTGGATAAATATGTTTTATTAATTTGGGATGAAGCTGCAACGGCCTCACATTTAGAGTACGATTATTCAAAAGACAAAATTTTTGGATTTGAAGATTTTGGATATAAGCGCACGATTAAATTTGCCGATCATGTTATTGTGGTTGCTGCTCATTCGGCAAATCGTGATGATTGGTTCGTCCCAATCTTTCATGGATTTTGTGAAGGTCAAACTAGTCCACCCGAATTAATTAGGATTATCAAATCAGTGCTTGATAAGGTAATTAATTGTGGACTAGTTCCCGTGGCGACGGTTTGTGACCAGGGAACCAATAATGTTAAGGCTATAAAAGACTTAGTTTTACAGTCTTACAGATTAAGGTTCCAACAGAAACAAAACCCAGGTAAAAAAATTCAAGCATACTTTTTTCTATACGAACTTAATTGTTATTATCTTGAATAATTATATATAATTTCATAAATATCACTAATTTTTTCCAGATACTACGATTCTATGGCGTGGTTATGAAATTGTTCCATTGTTCGACAGTCCTCATCTCACGAAAGGTTCTCGCAACAACTTGCTAACGAAGAAATTGGAGTATGTTCACAAGGCTAAACTGAAGTATGAATACTTCAAGCTATTCCAATTTATAAACGTGGATGTGTCAGCCACTCACTACGCTCAATGGGATGATGTCGAAAAAGCCTATAGAGTTGATAAACACCGTACAGTTGGTTCTCGAGTCACGAAGCTGACCGATGAGCATATTTATGCGAAAAAAATTAAAAAAATGCGAGTCCGTCCCGCTGCTCAAGTAATGAGTCGAACTGTCGCAAATTTAATAAAAAGTGTAGTTGAATCTCCAGGTAAATTTTCATTTACTTTGTGCTATAAATAATTATTTTTTATATTTTTTCCTTCTGTTAAAGTAACGTACTAATGTGAAGCGACTGAATTTAATTTTCAAATGATTTTAAAAACCTGTTACGCGCTGAATCTCTCCCTACTCTCTTTCAGACCTTCCAATCAAATACACGTAGCTAAACTTTTCTCTCTTTTAACGCATGCGCTCACGTTTCTGGTTCCTTGCGCATGTCACTCTCATTTGAATATCTACTATAAGTTTACATATCTTTATTAATAATTTTACTAGAATAATTTCTTTTAAATTGTTAATTAATAATCTGTTTGGTTATAGATCCAATTGAAACAACAGAAGGAAAAGTGTACCTGGATCAAAAGTCATTATTTACAGCTGAGATTCTGAACTTTTTTAATGACTTGTTTGATTCAATGAATGGCTCACCACGTCATCTGAAAACTACAGCCCCGTTGCGAGCTAACGTTACTGCTGACAGTCTTCATCATGAGTTTTGGGCCCGCAGCAAGTATTTTTTGGGTCAGTTACGATTTCTTGACCCTAAAAAAACAAATCGTAAAGCTTCAGTTCCGACTCGACAATTGGAAGCTGAACGTAGAGGGCTTTGAAAAATTGTGGAAAATCCTGTCTCGTTACGAGTTCCAAGAGTTCTCTCCCCGAAATTTTAATCAAGACGATCTTGAAAGTACCTTTGGATGGTTAAGGCAAAGGAGCTGTAATAGGAAACCGTCTTGCAGATTAATCACCTCGCACTTAAGGAGTTTTCTAATCGACAAAGTAGGAAGATTCAAGGTACGCCATGGGAACACTGAACTTGATGATTACGAGAGTGTCGATTTTTCGGATATAATTTCTACGTTCAACAACTTTTTAATTGATCTTGATTGTGTTGATAATGATGGTGATGAAAATAATACTGACGATATAGATAATTCTGCTGAAACATCTACTATCGAAAGCAGTATTCCATTTTCTAAAGCTGAATCGACAAAACCAAGACCAAATATCATTCAGCATTTATCTCGTCATAACGAGATAAGTCAGCAACTGATGAAAATCGTTGAATGTAAAAATTGTAAAATTTCTTTTGTGCGAAAGACAGCTTTCATTACGTCAGACTCATTATTTGACGTTATGTACTTTCAAGTACTTGTAGCTATTGAACAAGTCATGGTCACCCAATGCTACAAGTCTGACATCAGTAAGATTTTAAAATTGAGGGTTGAAGAACTTATGAATCGTAATGCGATAACCAAACAATGGTCGTCTTGTTTAGAGCATCAGGATCAACTAAATGAAACAGCCATTGATTTAATAATTAGGAGATTCCTCATTGATTGGTGTGCTGCAGTAAACAGTCATTTAGAGGGTAAAACAGACCACTTAAAAAATACCAATTTCATTTTTTATAAGGCTTGGATGAAATTCCAAAAGACTAAACTAGTTGCGCAACGAGAAATTTGAAAAACAGTTTTTTTTAATTATAGATTTTTTACGTTTGTATATATGTATATGATGAGAAATAAATTATATATTTAAACTGCATTTGAGAAATGTTATAAACAATGATTGTTGATATTATTTGGCTTGATAATCTACTTATTTTAATGGATTTATCATTTATTTATTAAATAAGAAAATAATAATGGTAATACATAATAAATAAGAAGAAAAAAAAAAATACTGCCGAATGCAGGATTCGAAGCTGAATTTTTTAAGTCAAGGAACTTTATTTTATGAACTATATACGAGGTATAGTATGATGAGCCTACATTATACATATTTTTTAGCGCGCATGCTACGCCACCACGGTTAAGAGACCTCATCGCGGAACTAATCTGTTTCGATTCCCTCCACTTGAGTGCGGACCCCCTGCATTCAAGAACAACATAACCTATTAATATCATTGATTTTATATTGGTAAAATATAATTTTTATAAGTTGAAAATGTCAAAATTTGAGCCAAGTAAGCGTCATTTGCGGGAAATATTAGTTTACTTCTTTAATTTAAAGAAATCTGCTCCTGAGGCGCATCAATTGCTCGTAGAAGCATATGGTGAGGGTGCTTTGAGTGAGAGCACGTGTCGAGAGTGGTTTCAAAAGTTTAAAAACGGTGATTTCGATGTAGAAGACAAAGATCGCAGTGGAAGGCCAAAAATTTACGAGGATGCAGAATTGGAGGAATTATTGGAGGAAGATTCATCTCAAACACAAAAAGAACTTGCTCTAACATTAGAAGTCACTCAGCAAGCAGTCTCACATCGTTTAAAATCATTAGGAATGATTCATAAACAAGGAAATTGGGTTCCGTACGAATTAAAGCCGAGAGATATTGAACGCCGATTATGCTTAAGTGAAATGCTGCTAGCTAGACATAGAAAAAAGGGTTTTTTACATCGTATCATAACTGGTGATGAGAAGTGGATACATTATGACAATCCAAAAAGAAGAAAATCATGGGGATTACCTGGCCACGCGTCTACATCAACAGCAAAACCGAATATTCACGGAAAAAAACTTATGCTGTGTATTTGGTGGGATCAGCTAGGTGCAGTGTATTATGAGTTGCTTAATCCGAGCGAAACAATTACTGGAGCCCTCTATTGAACACAATTGATGAGATTGAGCCGAGCTCTGAAGGAAAAACGCCCGCAATACTATTCTAGACACGAAAAAATTATTCTTCTGCATGACAATGCTCGTCCACATGTTGCGGCTCCCGTGAAAAAGTACTTGGAAACACTTGATTGGGAAGTGTTACCCCACCCGCCGTATTCACTAGACATTGCACCGTCCGATTATCACCTGTTCCGGTCCATGGCACATGCTCTGACGGCGCAGCGGTTCACATCTTATGAGAATACCAAAAATTGGGTTGATTCGTGGATAGCCTCAAAAGACAAGGAGTTCTTCAGACGTGGGATTCGAATGCTGCCTGAGAGATGGGAAAAAGTGGTTGCAAGTAATGGGCAATATTTTAAATAAATTTATATTACCGTTCTTCTATAATAAATATTTAATTTGTGTTAAAAAACGGCGGAAACTTATTTGTAACCCTAATACTTTCACGAGTAAAACCGGTTCATCCTTTCAAAAGTTACAGATATTTACGTACGTAGTTACATTCATATGTACATACACACATGCATAAACACGGATATCATCGTGAAATTAGTCAGAATAGCTTCCTAGAACCGCAAAAGTCCAGATCTGATAGAAATACGGTTTTTGAAAATCGGACCAAAACCAATACCTTCCCGAATTTTTGAAAATTTTCAATTTTTTTAGCAGGAAGTTAAAAAAATTTTTGTTCTATGTACTTTAAGAGTGAATTAGTTAACCTTAATAAACTTATTATAAATACTTACAACAATTCCTTTCCAAACAAATTATTGAAAATATCTGTTTTTGACCGCCTCAACCAGAATGATCCCTTAAAACTCCTCTCATTCGTTATTGGGATTACTTACATTAAGTTCTGTCCATGTCTGTACGTTTTCTTAGAAATAGTAGGGCACTAAAATTTAAAGTAACGCTTTTTTCAAGTATTTGTGTTTTGTAAGCTCAAGAGTTCAAGGAGCAAATATATTCACAATAATGTTATTGAGCTCGAGGAGCTTGAAAACAGCAGCAAGTCCTAGAATTAGTCGGCAGGCCCGGGTCAACCGTTTTCCAGATATTTTTCTGAATGATTATCCTAAAATTCCTTTGATAGATTATTGAAACTTTGTCTAGGTGATTTTTCAGGCTTCTTTACTTTTTACTAGAGTGTAAAACTTCCTTTAACTTTTGTGGATATTTATTAATTCACAGTTATATTATGCTACTTCATAGAATATTATTTATTAAAATTTTGTTAATTTTATCGTATTCAAATACATCGTACTGATTTTAAAAAATTTACTTATGCTATGACCCAAGTAACAGGTACGTAAGCGAGTGGTCTTGTATAAGAGTCTTCTGCAAGGCCCATAGTTACCAGTATTTCCTTCTACGTATGTGCCTTGCGCAAGATTATGTAGCAAGGAGCTGACTTAAAAATTGTGCATGATTTGCTCATGATGTTGTAGGCAAGAATATAGAAGAAATTTCTAACATGGTGCAGCCAAAAGTTTCTGACGCATTTCTTGCCCAAGAAACTTGCAGCAGAGATACTTGCGGATTGCTTGCTCAAGATCGGCTGAAGATGCGTGATACTCTCCATACTATTCCTTCCCTCACCAGTTTTAATTTGAGCAGACCTTGAGTAAGCCATGCACAAGGTAGATTCAACACGCTTCTGGCACCGATTTTCCCTTGGAATTGAACAATCCCTTCACCAAATTTCTTATGTTAGGCTATCATAAGACTTGCAATTCAAATCTCCCCCAAATATCAGGAGTAAGACCTATAAGTGAATGATGACGCTAGCAACTATCGAACTTAAGAGCAAGCTTTGAAAAAACTGTTATATGAGGAGATTCACAGTTTTTAACTTCCCGCTTAGAAAATCGATCATTTTCAAAAATTTCGGGAAGTTATTGTTTTCACCCCGATCGGCGAAAATCGAAATTCTAACAGATATCGACGTTTTGAGGTTCTAGGAAGCTATTCTGACTAAATTCAAGATGATGTCCGAGTGTATGTATGTGTGTATGTCCGTACGTACGTATGTAAATATCTGTAATTTTTAACGGATGAACCGATTTTGATCATCAAGGTGTCATTCGACGCAGTTTGTTAAATACTATAAGCTGTGCAAATTTGAGCTTAATTGGTAGGGTACGTTCGGAGATATTTAAAAAATAAAATTTTTTCAAAAATGTTTTTTTTTAATAACTTTCAATTCGCTCGATGGATTAATTCCAAAATCTAATCAGCTTTAAAACTTTATGAGCCGCGTCGAATGCTACCTCAACTATCAAAATCGGTCCATTCGTTCAAGAGAAACCGTTAACGAAAGAATTGAAAACAAAAATTTTTTTTTAGTTTTTTTGAAATTTCTCAAAAACGACTTGATAAATCAATTTTAAAATTTGATTAGCTCTAGAACTCAATAAAACTCGTCGATTGCCACGTCAACTGTTGCAGTCGGTGAATTCGTTCGAGAGATCGTTGCAGAAAAAATGGTAAAAAACATTATTTTTCGAAAACAAAGGCATACAAAAGTATTTTAGAGCTCGAAAATGTATTCTCAACAATGTTTTCGAGCTCAAGGAGCTCGAAAACTGCGGGAAGTTTTGGGGCTGGCCCGCAGGGTCAACTGACAGACAGATTTTTTTCCTCAAAGTTAGCAATTTATTCAAATCATAGTAAATAATAACAATGTAATTCTTGTAAATTCATATATTTATTCAAATTGTCATATATAAAGAATGCTAGAAACATTTTTTTCTATAATAGGAACGAAGTGATTAACAAGTGTCTTCCCTAGTCAAAATTAAAAATTAAATTTATCCCTTCAAACATGACATGAGAGTAAGGGGTGAAATTATCATTTTAGATTCTGATGATGATTTTTAAATTATCAAATCAACTTCCAGAGCTTACATTTTCAAAGTGAAAAATATTATTATTGGATCGCATACGATAGGTGAAGGAAAAGAAAGGAAAAGGAGGCTACTAATTTTACAAATATTTTTTTAGTACAATATGTTTTTTTTTGTAGAAACAAATAATAAGCATCTTTGACTTATTAGTATCTTATCATTAACTTATTGTTTTATGTAAACAATGAATACGAGTGATATACTGGAAAGCAGAAACTGCTAAAGAATTTGAAAAATACTGCTGAAAATATTCTGCTCACACTCGGATTCGAAACCAAGGCCTAACGAACATGAAGCCTGACCGCTGCCACACTACTAATAGAACGCTCACATTTAGCTTTGAATATCTTTATCTACTTTTAACACAGCTATTATTGTAATGATAATCGTATGATAAAGAATTGAGCTAATTTGACATTACAAATTAAATGTTTGGAGTGTTGAAATATCATTTCAAAATGATGATTTACGTATTCATAAGCTATTTTTAGAGTATTGAGGACTTCAATATTAATTTTAAATTGTGATTTACTCCCCCATACTCGATTTTCAGGATATTGAGGACTTGAATAACATATGACATTCAGCGGCAAGTACAACAATAAAAATAAAAATTTGAGGCTTTCGAGACTCAGCTACATTGATAATTTCGACTCGGGTTAACATATGCTTGAAATTAAAACTATGGGATCGTAGTTTTATTTAAATCTCCGTTCTACTTATACTACAAGATTTTAAGTTGAGAATTAAAGTTGAACCAGCTTTTCATATGTATATAATATATACAGAACTGTGTGCGTGTGTGTATATATTTATATACAGATGAATAAAAGACATAAAGTAACTTCAAAAGTAGAAACGTACTCTTCAACCAGTTTTATTTGAAGTTTTCCTTCTATTTTTATTTTCTGACATCTACTTTTTCGCTGGATTATAAATTCCGGATACAGTGATGGATATTGTTCGTTCAAGTACTTTACTGATTCTTGCTTTTTATTTCGAACAGTTTATAACACGAGGTAAAGTAATATTGCATCTGAAATTTAGTCAAATTTGAGAAGCCATCGTGAATAAATCTGCTGAATTTTCTCGTCGTATGATTATCTATTGTAAATTCTCAATTATTACACTGATTCACAACTTTTATAATGAATATGAATTCATCTAGTTTTAAGAAAAGTATATTTTTCGATGATACGAATTATTCTGTTTTTTTTTTTGCCTCCTTAATAATCTGTTAATCATTTCCGAGATTGATAAACTTTTTTTTCGTTAACCTTTTTAAATTCATTTTGTTTTTCTAAATTTTGTTCAAATATTATTGGAACCCTGGAATTAATGCAAATAATTAGAAGTTTTAAGGATTCTATTGAGCTAAATTGATATGTTCATTACTATCGTAAAAAAATTCCTAAGATTTTGATAATTTCTAACCTTTATGATTCTATACTTCGAAATTAAGCAAATAAATAATTATAACGTTCGAAAATCAATCTTTATTAGTAATTTTGTCCTCATTCATCATGATTGAATTATCATGAAAATCAAAAAATTCCCAAATAAAAGCGTTTTTATTATTTTTTTTTTTTTTTTTCATGAACATGCCATCAAGGAAATTTGATGTATTTTTTTGTTCATATCAATGTCTTGAATCCGAAAACTTTTTTGCAAATTTCAAAAATAATAAACTTTTAAAATTTCTAACCATTCATAATTTAGTAGATGCAAATTTTTGTCATTAAATACAAAAAACAGTATTAATCAGAAAATTATTGCAATTAATTTGCATATAGAAATCAACTCGGTATTAAAATCGAATCTATGTTTATTCGATAAACTCTAGATTTCATCTGGTAATATCGTAGAAGTTCAATTTTTATGGGATATTGGTTGGGTCAAACTACCGCGCAATTCAGGATAAGACTTTCTTTCGGGTAAGAGATATTGAATAACAGGAGTATGCTCTGGGTCTCGGTATCTTGCTTCAGCTTGCGCACGAGCCACATGCGTTGCTTCATTCTGGGCTTTGACGTGAGCTGCACGATGAGCCTTGTATAAAATTACTGCTTGAGCATTAGCGAGTTCTTGTGCTCTTGCTTGTGCATTTACTTGATTTCGTTCGAAGTTAAGAGCGAAAATGTGAGCATCTTCTTGAGCCTTAAGATGTGCCGCCTGTTGTTTTTGAAGAGCAATAATTGCATCAGAATGAGCTTTATGTTCCGTAGCTTCTTGGTTCTTTCGAGTCTCTGCGATTTTTTCCGATAAGTGATTTATTAGTTGTGCTTTCTGAACTGACTGAGGATCTAAATATTTGGAGTTTTTTTCAATGTGTTCTCTACCAGCCTCACTAACATCACCTTGATTGATTTGATCGAGAGCAGTTTGTTGTTCATGTCGCTCTATGCCGATACGAATCTGATTAAGGGCAGCTCGTTGATGCTCCAAATGAGCGGAATGAGAAAATTTTTGGAATGCTAATGCTTGAGCTTCTGCTTGAGCTTGAGCAGCAGATACCAAATTTTGTTCTGATTGAATTTTGCCAGACCCGGAATTAGATTTCACATATTGTGACTGTGGTATGTATGGATTAGGAGGAGTCTTCACTAATGGCACTGATTGATGATTTGGTATATTCTGTAACAGGTGCTGAGGAGAATGGTGCACATGTTTTGGTGCTGTTAATTCAACGTGGTATTGGCCGTACTCTGAATTGTCTTGATATGATTCAGTTGGTGAATTTTGGATTCCGGAATATCTTGCACTTGAATAATCGGTTCGTTCTAATTTTTTTGGAGATAAAATATGACCTGTAGTTTGTTTATTATTTGGTGATATCGAAAAATATGATTTTAAAGTTTTTTCTAAATTTGGATCATTATAGACTAGAGCGTATGCTTGATTCCTCGAAATAGGCAACATACTTGCAGAATTGTGGGCAGGTAATTGATTATGAATATTTATTTTAGGTAGATTTGATGAATATCCGATTTGAGAGTTTGGCTCATCGTATAAAAATTTCTGTTGTCGATATTGATCAATGGGGCGTTCCTGTTCTTCATTGCCGCTTGTGTAAAATTCACTATATTCTGGCCTGTTGTTTATGGATGCACTTCGCTGTGGAGCTTGTATATTTGCATAAAGTCCCGTATATGTATCATAGTCACGAGATTGCTATAAGCAAAAAAAAAAACAATGATTTTTAATTTTTACCATATGTTTATAATGCACTTTGAAATATAGCGTGTTAACATTTCCTGAATTCGAAATACGATTAATGAGGATTAAAAATGTTTTGAGTAGTTAACTCATGAATCAGAAATTGTTGATTAATGAGTATTTAAAACGATTCAAAATTTTAATCATTTCGAATCCTTATGGCTGATAAAAGATTATAATATTATTTTATGACTTGAGATTAATAAGTACCCATATAACAATCTTGTTCAAGGCTTGAGCAAGCTTGGTCTCAAGTTCGATGCACGTTAGTGTCTTCTTCTAACTATAGGTCTTGCTGCAGATATTTGTAGCAAGATTTCAATAACAAGTCTAGTGCAAACCTTATACAAGAAATTCCTGCCAGATTATAACTTAATTCTAGAGGAAAACTATAGTTCAAAATAGTTGAACATGGTTTGCTCAAAATCTGTTCAAGGCTCAAAATCGACCTTGAACCTTGAGCAGATCTTGAACAAACCATGCGTAAGTACCTACCGTAAGTTACTAGTGCAAGAAATGCGCCGTAAACTTTTCAACTGCACCGTATCTAAGTCATCTCTAATGTTCTTGTGTACAATGTCTTGAGGAAGTCATGTATAAGTCTTCATGGCAATTACTTGCTACATGATCTTACACAAGACCAATACGCAGGAAAAGATACTAGTGACTAGGGGTTTTGCTCCTGGCACTAGAATCTTGCTCAAGCATGTGTTACTTGGGTACTAAAGAGAATCAAGTATATTTAATACTCATGAATCGGTTATAATCAGAAAATGGTCTGTACTTATTTTAGGATTGAAGGTTATTGAATGTTAAAAATGAAAAGTACTATAAGAATTGAGGAGCGTAAATGGATATTAATAATATAATCGTTTTTAATCCTCATTAATCCTATTTTTTGAAGAGGGTTTTCACAAAATCAGGATAACTATTTCAATTTAATAAAAAAACTAAAAGTGATAATAAGGGGTTTATTAAATTGACTATTTCTAATTAATCAAACATTAGTAACAGAGTAATAGAAGGAACCAATATTTTTAAACTTCCCAAGCCCAACGATAGTTTGTACCAGAAATAAAAAGAACTAGAAAACCGTAACAATTTATACGTAATAAAATATTGAACGAAAGGAGAAGTTTTCTGTCTTCTCAAAAGTCAACATGAAAGGATGCGAGTAAAACGCGGTTGCGGCTGTCACAATGGTAGATACATTTTCAGCAACAAGAGCCATAGTTACAACAATGATAACAACAACTCAGTTTTTTCTAACATAGATATTTTTAAATTACCCTTCGACAACTACAGTAGGAATATATAATCCATGAGTTAGATCTGCACCCGGGTGGTCGTACGGATGTCCCGCGTGATGTCTTGGGATATATACGTCAGCATGACACATATGTATCTTCACGCCGTGTGTATAACTCCCAAATCCCTTTTTTGCCACACTTTACGCTTGTCGGGTCGCCCCGGTCAAACTTACAATTTTTTTATTTATCAAATATTTCTATTTTATTTTATACTTTTATTTTTAAATATGTGTCTTCGGTTCTCTAGATTCCATAAAATAAGATAATGTCCGTTTTACGATCTAATAAAGATAATTCGAAAAATTTTGAAGGTTTATTTCTTAGATGACTGGGGTGACCCCACACTCTCCTATAACAAATAAATTTGGTCTCTTCTTGTGAGCGTTCTGTTATCAGTAAACTCGGTTTTTCTTATCTTGCGAGCACTCACAATGAAAGATTATTTAATTTGGCTATACGGGTACAACTGCATAAGGCGATCATCTGTTGTTTTCCGATTTTGAATGAATTAAATTATTACGGTAATCAGATTCTTCAGCTGCGTTCTTTTACCTGCAGCAATCCATCATATAATAACCCCATATGTACCGAGACTTACTCGCATCCGGTCCTTATAAAATTCAAACCAAGTATACACTATTCTTTTCTTTCTACAATGCTTGTTTTAGTTGTAGATAATAGCTACTCCGCATTTCGATGGTGAGATATATAATTTATAATATTACCGCGGTACCGATTCTCCGAATTAAAGAAAGACGTTACCCAGCAAAAGGCAGCTGTGTAAACTTCAAATACAAAACCGAGATTATAATAAAAAATCTCTCGTAAATTATGATGTCCAGAGTAGTCATCGTTATCCCCTGACTCGCCTAGCGAGGCCCTTACTCTACACTCTCCAGCTCACCAAGTACACATTTTTGTCCTATTCAAGTCTAGTCAATTTGTTGTGAAGTAAAGTCCATTAATTTATTGAAAAAGTTTATTCAGTTTATTCATTGTAAAAATCTAGTTAGTTGATAACCTGCATCTTTAATCTGTGTAATAAAAATCAGTACCATAATGTCGAGTCGTCGCCAATAGTCTTGTCAAAGAGTCAATCAAATATGTTGCAGTCCACGCTTAGGATGTCCGATGTAATTTAAGAGATCATCGATGTAAGTCTACATGCAGTTAATTATAAGTTTGCCAAACGCGAAGTTATATATATTTAGAATTTTGATAAATTTTATTTCTCTTAAATTGTTGAACATTATGAATTTTAGAATTTCATTTATAACCATGTGATAAAAAATGATTAAGATAAATAATTTAAGCTGTTAAATTTTATCACAAGAAATAGTAATATTGTATAAAATAAATTTTTCAAATCAATTACATTTCTCATGAGATCAGACTCAGGATCTCCTATTTACGCACTAACTATAATAATTCTTCAATATGTTTCTAATATACAATCACATTTATTCAGTCGCTTAGATTTGTTAAGTAAAGAGAACATTGATTTAATCAATAAAATAATATTATAATAAAGAGAATTATAGTATAAAATCAATTCATTACATCATTCCCCCCTATCCTGTAATCAAACTGCGTACTCAGTCATACTAGGTATTTCAGAACCCAGTCCCTCATTATCGGAGCAGCCGGACAAGAAGGATTGCTTAAACTTCCTAGTACGAGGAAGCAAGGGCATATCCTTACAACTTATTTGAAATTTGATTGTAAATAGGGGGCGACACGAGCCAGCAATGTCAAATTTTTGATCTAGTATGACGTTTCTTGTAGTTTATTATAAGTTTCAATAATTATACGCAAGGATAAAAATAGTAATAATTAGTATTCTTAGAAACTTTCTGTAGTGACATCTCATTAAAATGAAAGCGATCAAGCTAAAGTAATTAATTAATGAAACGGGACCGAAGTCCACCTCCATTTTACTGAAGGCGGTTTCCACGCTCTTTTGGGCATATACGCGCTGCGAGGTTATCCCCATCTTCCAAAGTTGATGACACACTTAGTCGAAAAATATAATCGAGTGACGACTAAGGTGGACATTAACCGGAAGTATAATCAAAATTCCTCATTGCGCGTGGTATCTAACCACAGCCACCATAAGTCCTACCTCTGTGAGCCAAATACTTTTACCATCTCAGGAAATAAAAAGACTTTCGTTGACGCAGGCTTGGTAAGGCCCCCCTTGTTACCAGCTCCCAGTGCTGGTGAACATGGTTGATTATTGATAAGTGATTGGACACAACTTCTCCCCATATCCTATGTAAAGGGCTTCCTCCACTTGTTATCTTTCGGGTTCCCAACAAGCTATTTTCTATTATTTCAGTCCCTGATGAGTTTTCTTCTCTTCAAGCTGTGAGGCGCTCCAATTATTTAAGCCAAATCAAAAATGGAGGGCAGCTCGGGAGCGATTAAGTAAAACTAGGGCAGATATCATCAGAATACACCTTAAAGAAAAATATAAGCCATTGATTATCGTTCGATTTCCAAAAATGTAGATTTAAGACCCTTGCAACTTTTTGGCGAAAAGTAACGAATCTGGTATTATCTTTGTTCCACTAATAAAGTAATCAGGAACTTTAGCCAATTTTTTCTCATGAACAACCGATTTTTATCGAAAAATTAAACTGCACTGTGCTAGACGAGACAGTAGTGCTTTAATTTGCAGTCTGTAGTTTGTATTTACCGATTTTGTTTCCAGGAAAAACTTCGCCAAAATTAAAATAGCTCAGAACACTATTTTTTTAAGAGCTTGATAGCAAATGGAAATAACTCGAAAATTATGCGGAATTCAAAGAAACTTTATCGCAGACTATTTGTAGGATATACAATAGGGTGCTTCGTTTTCGGCGAAAGTATTTTTTTCGTTGCTCATAAAGCAAAATATTGTTTTTTATGCTGAAACAAAAATTCTTGTCAAGTTTAAGCTCTTAATTCCAATCCTAAGTACGTTCCATTTGATTCCAAAGATTTCCCATTTAAAATACATGTAAATTAAATTACTTTTTTTTTTACTTTCTAATACTCAACTGCGTTTTATAATATCGACGTGGTTTTGGTCGCCGATTGTAGGGCATTAGGTGTTCTTCAAAAGTGCCCATAGCAACTTAGTTGTAATTCCAGCTGTTTCACTTGTGTCCGTTGCGGAAGTCAGTTTTCCTATGAAATTGACCTTTATTGGCTTGCAGAACGTAAACCAATGAAAGTACACTGAAAATGTTGATCGGAATTTTATAGCAAATTTTATTCCCTTCAAAAAAAGTCATATAAGTCAAGTCGCTAAAGTCCATAATTTCCGAGTAATAGTAATTTTAATAATTTGAAAAATATAATATAAAAAAAAAAAAAAAAAATGACAATTGATATTTTATTTTTCAAATTATTAAAATCACTATAACTCGAAAACTATAGACTTTAGCGACTTGACTCATATGACTTTTTTTGAAGGGAATAAAATTTCCTATAAAATTTCGGTCAACATTTTCAGTGTACTTTCATTAGTTCACGTTCTGCAAGCCAATAAAGGTCAATTTCATAGGAAAACTGACTTCCGCAACGTACACAAGTGAAACAGCTGGAATTACAGCTATAATAATTTGAAAAATAAAATATCAATTGTCATTTTTTTTTTTTGAAATTATATTTTTCAAATTATTAAAATTACTATAACTCGGAAATTATGGACTTTAGCGACTTGACTCATAGGACTTATTTTGAAGAGAATAAAATTTCCTATCAAATTCCCACTGACATTTTCAGTGTAATTTCATTGGTTTACGTTCTGCAAGCCAATAAAGGTCAATTTCATAGGAAAAATGACTTCCGCAACGGACAAAAGTGAAACAGCTAGTATTACAGCTAAGTTGCTATGGGCCCTTTTGAAGAACACCAAACGCCATACAATTTGCGATCAAAACCGCGTCAATATCATAAAACGCAGCTGAGTATTAGAAAGTTAAAAAAAAAGTAATTTAATTTACGTGTATTTTAAATGCAAAATCTCCGAAATCAAATAGAAAGTACTTAGGATTGGAATTAAGAGCTCAAACTTGGCAGGAATTTTTGTTTTAGCATAAAAAACAATATTTTGCTTGATGAGCAACAAAAAAAATACTTTCGCCGGAAACGAAGCACCCTAATATACAATTGTTTACAAAAAAGACCATATGACAATTTATAATAAGTCTGATATTCTCGCCGTAAAAGTAAAACGATCTCAAAATTTACTATGACTCAACTTCAAGCACCAATAACTTTTGAACAGGTGGATTTATCGAAACATGATAAGAGACGTTTTTTGTAGAGCGTTAAATTGCCTAAAAATGTATCCTGGGCTTATCTGTACAATGAGCCGTTGTCGAGGAACAAAATTTCAAACTAAAGAAATGTTTTTTTCCGTGTTATTTAATTGGGAAATCAAAAATCGTGATGAGCTATCTCTTAAACCTGAATTTAAGAGCTGATCTTTTGACAAAATTTTTATTTTGTCATTTACTATCGATTTCTGGTGGTGTCAAAAACAAAACAGTTTTTCAACACACCCTAATATATATTGGGGTGCGTCATTTCAGAGCAACATTTGTTTTTATGTGCTTGTGGCAAAAATTATAATTCACCCCATAAGAAAAATTTTTGCGCAAGAAAAAAAATTTTATCTTGATTATAGATCTTGCTCATTGAAAAATTCGATTACCCATTTAAGTAACATAGGAAAATTTGTTTACAAGCTTTGAATTGGTCAAAATTGTTAACCGATCAATGGGTCGAAAGGACTGATACATTTTTTTTTGAGAAAATTTGACGTTTTACAAAAAGGGTTTTTAAAAATTATTTTTTGATAAATTTACCCGTTGATAAGTATTTTTAAGTTGAAGTATGAAGTACAGTTAATTTCGGTATTATTTGTAGACCATTCCATCTCCTACGAATAATCTCCAAAGTTTTTTGGAATTTTGAAACACTCTTTAGTTTGTTACATTTAAACACCATTTTCTCGTACGCACTCAAGTTGTGGAGAGAAATGGAGGGCAATGAGTCTGTATAAGGAGTGCGGAGAAAACATTACTCAGGTGCAGGTAAGAAAGGTTCCTAGACCAGTTTTCCAGATCCGAACTGCTGGAGCTAAATAAATTGCCATCTAGATAATGTAAATGGCTTGAATCCGATGCGTGACGGTTTTGGAATGGCATTGAGTTGAAGTCCAATAAAGAAGTGACCTGAAGTACGAGCTTCTAAGTCATCTTGATTCTCGAGGAGTAGGTCAAGTGGCTTAGAATTGAGTACGACTCCTACTTGTGTAAGAAGAGTTGTAAATTCTTCAAATATGAATGCTGATTCTCTAACAGAGTGTGATAGATAAGTTTTGACTGATTTAAGTGCCAGTTACAACTTTTCGCCGATGCGTAGGGCATCAGGGGGTTGAAATGCTAGTGAATATGATTGTAGCACGATCACTGAGTTGATGAGCTTTCTGAATACCTTGAGTTAAGATTCATCGCAGTTCTAGGTTGGCACCCTCAAAATTTGTGCCGCAATCACTATACTGTGCTACGCAGACACCTTCTCTTCCAATTAATCATCTGAGTGTAGTGATAAATCCATCAGTTGTGTAATCACTGATCAATTAAAGATGATTCACTGACTTAGATAGACAAACGAAGATGCAAACCCATACCTTTACAGACTTTTTTCCTCGTTCCTTCCATGTTTTCAAAGTGATTGGTCAAGCCCAGTCAATCTCAGCATGAATGAACGCAAATGATGAAGTTACTGAGACTTACGGCAGCTGTCCCATGAGCTGATGAGCTTGTTGTGATACACCGTGAAACCTGGCGTATTTTACGCATTTGAGTACGAATAATCGAGCTGTCTGACGTCCTCCAAGTATCCAACATTCTAAATGAATGTAAGCCAGTGTTAATTGACTTCCATCGTGCATAGTACGCTGATCAGTAACAGAGATGATGAGTTTGGTGAGTGGTGCATGACGTCGTAAAATTTCAGGATGCTTTACTTCTTCAGTGATTAGAGCATTTCCCAACCGTCCTCCTGCTCAAATAATGCCGTTGGTGTCGAGACGTGCTTTGAGTCGTTCGAAGATGTAGACAGGAGGCCGTGTCACTTTTTATAAGATGATTTTACGTTCTGACGCAGAGTAGAGTATTCTTGATTCAGAAGTTGAATGAATGATTGATCTCGGGTTTTGTGAGTGGTATTCGGCACTGTCCTTCAATTTTGTCTAGGTTTCTGAAACAAATCGCTGTGACCCGCAGCATTCTGGTGACTGAGTTTGAATGTTCCATCAACGTCCAAAATGAGTTTTCGGAACAACTTGAAGATGTGGGTGATGGACCGGATTTTTCTTCGAGTTGACTTTTTGCATCAAGTTTTAATATTTAATTTGACCAGGGCGCTGAGTCGCTGAGCGGCCCTTACCACCATAGATCATGAGATTTAAATTGAACTGGCGTTCATCCCCGAGTAGCACAATCCGCTGGGTTTTCATTGCCCGGTATGAACATCCTCTGGCCGTGTGGATTGCGATCGCGAATCGTTGACACTCGATTCCGAACAAAGCCTTTCAAGCGTGAGGGGTATGATTTAATCCACGTGCGTGAAACTGCTGAATCTGTCCACAGATACGTTGGCACGTCAGTGAGATTGAGTAACGTCTGGCAACGACAAATAAGATTTGCCAACAAGAATACTGCACTGAGCTCAAGTCCCTGAATGATGAGACGCTTGAGTGGTGTGACTTTGGTTTTTAGCATAAAGCAGCGTAATCTTTGTGTCTGATGAGTGAGTGTAGGCCTTGACATACACAGCGGCCGTCAATGCTACTTGTGGTGAGTCAGAAAATTTATGGATTTAAATTGATGAGTTTGGGGAATGATTAGTCTATCTCGGGATTTAGATAAGAGGCAGACTTGACATTTTCTTGAGCTCTGGTGATTGCGACAAGGTACTTCATGAGTTCTTTAAATTTGGGAGACGTTCTGGTATCACTTTGTGTGAGTTGTTATTGTTCTTTAGTGAATGAGTCGAGCTTGCTGACGAGTAGGTGGATCGGAAGTTGTTGATCGCCCTCCCTACGTGGTGAGTTGAGCGGCTTGAGTACAGTTCTTGCATCATGACCTACCCCCAAGAACGAATTGAGTTGTCGAGCTGATCGTTTCGAGAGTGGTGGAACACGAATGAACTTGTCCAGTTGAGAGCTGATGAACAGACGGTCGTTGTTGCAGCGTTTTCCAAGCAAGGTTGAAATTGTTACTAGTGAAAGTAAAGCTTGAGATGAGTTGAGCAGTTGAACCAGCTATTTTTTAAGTTGTGCAGCTTCTCCACAGGGCTCAGACCAGGCCGATCAATCATCAATGATTTGCATACCACAGAAAATTGCGTAGTCACAGTCAAATGAGGTTAGTTCAATGCTCGGCAAAGGATGAATCGACGGAGTTCTCTGCTAAATAGCCGGTGTTGATGATTTGGGAGCTGAGTTGTTAAGTGCCGACTTCAGTCTAAAAAGTGAAGTCCTAGTGTCAATGCATTACCAAAAGGTAATTTCAAACACTTCGTCGGTCATGCGTGAGTGTTGCAAGAAGTCCTCTGTGCAGATCATCCTTATAGCATCATCAGTCTGCGGGAACTTAGTTCATTTTGTTTCAAGGACGGTGAGTCGTGGCTCTACTCCAGCCAAGTCTAACTGACCTACGTCAATGATAGCTAGCATTTCTGATGAGAGGTCCTGGATGAGTTAAAATCTCACGCTCTGACTGTGAACCAGAACTGCTAGTATTGAGACAGGCTGATGAGTTAGCTGAGAAATGTTGGTCTTGTTACCTTCTTCAAGAGGACATGCACAGTTCTTGTGTTAAGGAGTTTCAATTTCAGTAACACTAGAGTCACTAAAGTGACCGGTTCTGGCTGGTGGTATTAGCAGCGTTTTGAATGAGCTTTTGGTTTGATCAACCACGACTGGTGAGACTGACAGAGTGTTGGCTATCGTCGTCTGAGTATACCCGGGAGTGGACTGAGTAAGAGTAGACTGCGTAGTAAGTTGAGTAGTCTGAGTTATTGATTGAGTAGTCTAAGTGGTCCCAGGAATCATATCTCTTCTATCCTTGGGAGATAAAGTGTCCTCGAACTTTTTGGTGTCTGACATCTGCCTGGACCATGCAATGACTTGCCTCTATGAGGGATGTAGATGAGTCAGTAGGAAGCTTATAAAATTTAATAATCCTTAATCTGGCTTGAAGGACCATAAAATGTGAATTTATTAGCTTAAAAACAAATTAGGACAGCAGTGACGGAATCGATGAACATTAAAAGATGTTGATCTACAACAACTCGAATATTTTTTATTTAATTGTCACAGCCAACATACACTGGTACTTGAAAACTGGTAAGTCGATTTATTTTTGCATTTGCAAACACTGAGTTTACTAAATTATTTATCTATAAATTTTAATGACACTTGAGTTTACGGAATTGATTTAATTTAGCAAATGCTGTAATTGTGTCACCTGCACGGAGTACGCTAATGTTTGCTCTGGTGAACGTTATCACGAATTATTATTTAAACTTAAATTAGCATACGTAAAGAGGAATCTTTCTCTTTCAAGGCCATTAAAATTTATAAAAAATAAATAAATATAAACTTATTCCATTATGTGAATCAGCCACCCGATGCCATTGGTCATTGCAAACTACAAAGATCCACGATTTGAATTTTACTCAAATAAATTCCTGGCAGATCTATCCATGGAGGTCGTGCCTAGGTTTACCTAAGAATAACGTTGAACTCATTGTTCTTGATTAAAAATTCAGAAAAGATGCCGATCGTTTTTAATCGTAAAATATTAAAAATCTTCTGATGATTAGAGATAATTAAGTATAAAACTATGAGGATTAAGAGTATTAAAGATGATTGATGATAGTTAATTAATTGAAATTTATTGGTTTCAAACGGTTTCGTAACAAAATATCAGAAGACAAAATAACCGCAACAAAATATCCGCGACAACATATCCGCAGACAACATAACCATTTAACAAAATATCGGTTGCCAAACAACCGTAAGAAAATATCTGTACAGTATAGCAGTGCTACGTATAGTTTAAAAACTATAAAAAAGTGTGCCCATTTTTTCACGAATTTGTGTGCGTGTAATTACATAAATACACCCATACACAATAAAGTGTGAAAGAGTGCGCTCTTTTTTCATGAATTTTTGTGTGTGTAATTACAAGAATATACCTCTACACAATAGAATACGAAAATGTGCACCCTTTTTTCACGAATTTTGTGGGTGTAGTTACAAAAATATACTCATGCATAAAAAAAATGTGAAAAATTGCACTAAAATCATGAATATGTGATGAAGGTGTGACAGAGTGAACCAATATTTTTTTGAGATTATTATTACGATTATTACTATTATGACTATTATTATTATGATTTACTATGACTACTATAACTAATATTATTTTGATACTAATGCTATTTGAGATTACTACTATTATTTTCTTATTACTATTCTCATAACTATTTTTACGACTAATACTATTGTTATTTTCTTACTTCTATGACTATGACTTATGTAATTATTACTATTATTGTGACTAAATCTAGACTTAGGGCTATACTAGGGTTATTACTATTGTTACTATGACTAATTTGCTTATTACTATGATTATTACTACGTCTTACTGCTATGTATTACTATCACTATTGTTATTATTATGGCTAATACTACTACTATTATTATTATTATAATTATTACTACGACTATTGTGATACTATTTTTATTTTTATTTAACTATGACTATTGTAAATTAATCCTATACTTGAAACTATTGGTATAACTATGACTATTTTAAATAGAACTATACTTATAACTATTACTAACGACGACGGTGATGATTATTACTGTTATTATCATGAATATATGAATGCCCGACCGAGTGAAATTATTTTAAGTCCCGAACAATAAAAATCAAAGAGAATCGGAAAAAATAATTTTTATTAAATGTAAAGGTGAAATGAAAAAAAAAAGAATGAGTTTAAGAGCTTAAGTAAATACTAACTACTTAGAATTTGGCCGGTCGAGCAAAGTACTCGCGACGGCGAACAAACGAATAAAAGGATAATGAGAGAATGAGCGATCGGGACTTAGTAAGATTTTAATTCTCTCAACATTATATTTCTCTCATTTCACGTTTATTTTTATTTCCTTTATAAAAGTTGATCGGGACATAGAATAATTTTTCTTCCACTGTATTTGCGCGGGCGACGCTAGAGGGCAACGGAAATTATTTTTTCCACACTTACAGCGGAAAGGCCAGGTAATAAGATCGATCTGAAACGCCCGTAGAGGCAACTTAGTCTCCAGAGAGGTTCTCTAGTGGAAGACCATTCCCAGACAACTCAAGGAAACTCGTCTACCCCGAGTCCGACTGGACCAAGGTAAGTGAATTTTACTCTCTCTGGGAGGTTTGGGTGTCTCCGTACTAAGGCGTTCTGCGGAAGTACGGCAGGTGAACATAGTCGAGTAGGTGGGGGCGAGACGGGGAAGTTCATCTAGGGCCGAGGGAAAGTCGACCAGACACCCCAAGGCACCCGGGGAAAGGTAGAACCGCGATATTAGTCCGCGAGATTTTGTTTGTGTGTGTATGTATGCTTGTAGACGACGGGGAAGTCGCTGAGTGACCGCGTAACCGTTATTATTATTTATCGTATTTATATTTGTTGTAAAGGTAGTAGAAAGAGCTCTAAGCCAATTCCCCATGTAAATGATTGTTAAATAAAGTTTTGTTGTTACGTGGTTTGAAATCTGTGTCTATTTTGGAAACCCCTTTTCAACCCTGGACTCCGGCGAGCTAAATCCAAGTAAAAGGGGTAGTTGTGTCTAAATTTTTTAATAATTACTTTGCATATTCAAATAAACCAATTTTTAACCCGTTGTAAATAACACTGCAAATGTTATCAACTAAAGTAACTATTAACTAAAGTTAATTTAACTTTTTCTCAGTAAATTAAATCAGAAGAGTAGTAAATCATTTTTTATTTTTTCAAACAGCCAGAAATATTGAAAACGCCTTACAAAAAAAATTTCGAAATTTTTTTTTTCTGCTATTGTTTTTACAGTACATAGTCGAAGGAGATAGAAATAGAGAAATACCTCCCCGTTAAAAAATGATTAGATCCAAGCATATATGATTGGATCCAACCAGTCAAATATGCTTAGATCCAAATTTTGGCGTGATCCAAGCGGATCCAAACAGATCTAACAATATCCAAAGAGATCTCACTATATCTAAGCATATCCAAACAGATCTTAAAATATCCAAAGAGATCCAAACAGAACTCACTGTATCCACGAATATATAAGTGTATCCAAGCAGATCTGCGTAAATGTCAATCTTTAAAGAAATCTGCATAGATTTAGGCACATATATCTAAAGAAGGTTCAGTACATTCTAAGGAATGCATGTATAAATATATTATACTTTAGACCATTATTAAAATAATATCTACTCACATCTCGGATCTCATTGCTATTACCTCTCAATGCTTTTGATGAACCTATGTATAACATATTTCAAAAGTCAATTGATATTTAAGTAAAGAGAATAGATGAATATTTTAGAAACATTGATCAAACTGATTTATTGTATTTATTCATTACAATATCAAGAATATGATTTAAATAACGTATGTATCAAAATCAGTAAGAAAAGAAAATTTTTAATTTTCGTATATAACTCAGATATTTGTGTATAATTAGACAAAAAAACTCTGTATTTAATGTCTTATTCGCAGTAGAACCCCGACAGTTCGACGATTCAGGAGCCTTACCTATATTTAAATATTGTTGGATCTGACCATATATGATTACATAAAGACACACATTTATGGATATAGTCATAAATGCTTGGATATACGTATATCTGCTTGGATATCAATTTTAATACATCTCTATATCTGCTTATATATGATTGGATCTAAACAGATATAATTATATATGTTTGTATCTAGCAAGATCAAATATTTGGATGTATTTAGATATAACGAGTTCCAGACATATCTGTTTGGATCCAAACGTTTTTTATCGGGGCATTAAAAATATTTTTGCAACCATGATTAATGTAGGAAAATAATTTTTTTGATTTATTAAATTTTTAAACTGCCATAACTAATAGAAAAATTGGTTTTTTTTGGAAGTTATTTTTTTCGTCACCAATCTGCTGAAGAGTAGAAGAATAATAAAAAAATTGAGAAATTTTTAATACAAGTATTTTTATGGCCAAAAGTAAGTAGAACCCCATTACCAATATGTTATAAATTTTTCTTAAGGATATTCTCTCCTCGGATATTTTGTCCGCGGATATTTTGTCCCGCAGTTATTTTGTCCGTGAATATCATGTCTGCAGTTCTTTTATCCAGCATATTTTGTCGCAGTTTTGTCTGCGGATGTGTAGTCACGGCACCGTTTCAAACGGAATTATCAATCTGGTTATATAATAATTGACCAAAATCTTTGTTTCACATCGGTTTCTTGGTGCTTTACTAACCAGACCCAACTCCTTTATTAATGATAGTTTCTTACAATTTATCGAATTCAGACACAACGCCTCTTGGATAATATTAGGGTTACAAATAAGTTTCCGCCGTTTTTTAACACAAATTAAATATTTATTATAGAAGAACGGTAATATAAATTTATTTAAAATATTGCCCATCACTTGCAACCACTTTTTCCCATCTCTCAGGCAGCATTCGAATCCCACGTCTGAAGAACTCCTCGTCTTTTGAGGCTATCCACGAATCAACCCAATTTTTGGTATCCTCATAAGATGTGAACCGCTGCGCCGTCAGAGCATGTGCCATGGGCCGGAACAGGTGATAATCGGACGGTGCAATGTCTGGTGAATACGGCGGGTGGGGTAACACTTTCCAATAAAGTGTTTCCAAGTACTTTTTCACGGGAGCCGCAACATGTGGACGAGCATTGTCATGCAGAAGAATAATTTTTTCGTGTCTAGAATAGTATTGCGGGCGTTTTTCCTTCAGAGCTCGGCTCAATCTCATCAATTGTGTTCAATAGAGGGCTCCAATAATTGTTTCGCTCGGATTAAGCAACTCATAATACACTACACCTAGCTGATCCCACCAAATACACAGCATAAGTTTTTTTCCGTGAATATTCGGTTTTGCTGTAGACGTTGACGCGTGGCCAGGTAATCCCCATGATTTTCTTCTTTTTGGATTGTCATAATGTATCCACTTCTCATCACCAGTTATGATACGATGTAAAAAACCCTTTTTTTATGTCTAGCTAGCAGCATTTCACTTAAGCATAATCGGCGTTCAATATCTCTCGGCTTTAATTCGTACGGAACCCAATTTCCTTGTTTATCAATCATTCCTAATGATTTTAAACGATGTGAGACTGCTCGCTGAGTGACTTCTAATGTTAGAGCAAGTTCTTTTTGTGTTTGAGATGAATCTTCCTCCAATAATTCCTCCAATTCTGCATCCTCGTAAATTTTTGGCCTTCCACTGCGATCTTTGTCTTTTACGTCGAAATCACCGTTTTTAAACTTTTGAAACCACTCTCGACACGTTCTCTCACCCAAAGCACCCTCACCATATGCTTCTACAAGCAATTGATGCGCCTCAGCAGCAGATTTCTTTAAATTAAAGAAGTAAACTAATATTTCCCGCAAATGACGCTTACTTGGCTCAAATTTTGACATTTTCAACTTATAAAAATTATATTTTACTAATATAAAATCAATGATATTAATAGGTTATGTTGTTCTTGAATGTCCAAACTATTTTTTAAGCCAGTTATCATCTGCGAAAGCTAACCGAAACTCCGTGCCGCGCCATCTACAATAAAACAGCGGAAACTTATTTGTACTCCTAATAGTATTATCAAAGACTAATAAATTTAGTTCTATACGTAGAAATTCAAGTGATTTAATAATACTATTACGAAAAAGTTAAATTTATTTAGAAAATACTGATTTTTGAAGTTTCATTGTTTTACTGTTAATTGAAGACATGCAAAATTAGTCATAGTTTTCTTTTACCTCTGACTGTCGAATTTTACGAATGATGCTATGACTTGGTCCGTCAAGTTCAAACTCAAGTAGCATGACATCTTGAATATCGTCTATTCTATCTTTTAGTGGAGATTCCTTCAGCTCTTCTCCAATAATTGTACTTATCAAACCTGATGAATAATATTAAGATTAAATAAAAAAACAACGATCACATAATACATTATATCACATCTACTTAAACTTTTTATTAAAAAATTATTTATTTTTAATGTAACTCAATTTTAACTTGAAAAAAAGGTATTTTAGACTGTTTCTGAAAAATTGAGCTGAAATATTGATATTTGTAAGTTTTCTGAAGCATTCTTGGAGATTTAACCAGCTTGAATTAAAAAATGTATGCTAATATTCTATTTTTCTTAATAATATTAACCTATTAGGACTTGCACTACAATTATAACAGTTAATCTTGACTTATTTGAAGCGAAATTTACAGATGATGGATTGAATAAAGTCTATATACTATAACTATAGTTATTCCTATCGATTGTTATTATTTTGATGTATTAGATACATATGCTGCAGATCGAATGTTCCATTTTATACAGTTTATATTTGTTATTTTATGAAAGTATTTCGATCTATTCAGAGATTATATCAGTTCATTTAATAATTCTGTCATTGCAGTCGTACAGAGAATGAAATCATATGGGCAGTGAATATTATACACTAATAAAAGAAGGTAGAATGAGAAAAAAAGTTTAGTCGAATCGAAGGGGGTCGGATTCCCTAGTATTCAATTTGGTATGGAATGCCCCATAACTACAAATTTTTTGAATTTTCTACTCGAGAGCAAAGTACATTTAGTTCAATGTTTGTTATTATTCATTTACTTCAAAGAACTAACATTCGAACCCATGACGTATCTTACTTTATACACCCTTACTAATCGGTAGTCCCACCCTTAAAAAAACGATTTTGAATAGTCAGCAATGTTCCAGAACATTCCACAACATTCGAGAGTGTCCTGGAATATTCACAATGATTTGGCATGTTCCGGGATGCCCCGACCGTTTGAGACTATTCCCCAGCATTCCGCAACATTCCAAAATGTTCGAGATATTCTGGAATGTGAAATGCTCTCTAATACTCTTAAATGATCTGAACTGTGCCAGAAATTTCTAGAGGTAAAAATTTCAGTCCTTGGATCTTCAAAAGCACGCCTCTCAGGTAACAACGAGAACCTTCTTCATGGATGGGGCAAAGAGGGCTACCACACCATATAACTCCCTTGATCATTCTGGAATGTTCCACAATAATTTGGAATGTTCCGGGATATTTCGGAACGTTCACGACTATTCGCAAACATTCAGAAATGGTTTGAGATGTTCTAGTATATTGGAGAATGCTTTTAAATACTCACAAATGTTCAAGACTATTCTAGAAATTTCTAGTGGGGCAGGGGGGGGGGATTCAAGCCCTCATACCTTTAATAGCATGTTCTTTTGATAAAAACTGAAGCCTTCTTCAAGGATGGAATGCTCGGGAACAGCCCAGAACAACCCAGATCGTTGTGTAACATTCCAGAACGATCATTGAAGTTATATGGTATGGTAACTTTCTATCCATACTAAATGTTTTGGGATGTTCTGGAATATTGTAGAACGATCTCGAATGCTCTCAAATTAGCTGGGCTACTCTAGAAATTTTTAGAAGCCAATACTTCCAACCCTTATATCTTTAATAAAGCGTCCTACCGGTATAAACGGAAACGATCTTGTCCGAAAGGGAATAGAGGGCTACCACACCATATAACTCCCTTGATCGCACCGGAACTCGTTTTTGAATTTTAGAGGTCTGCACATTGTACACTTTCTTTTATAATGTTCATTGGTTATATATAACTACACTAGTTACAAAAATTAAAAGATATTAAAAAAAATCCAAACTTTGAAGTGATTTTCCACATGTTGGAACACAGAGGAAAATGGTCGTATAGTAAAACCGAAAAAAGCAAATTGTAGCTTTAAGTGTTTAGTTTTGAGATCTGGACTCGATAATTTTTATCATGCAGGGTTTCGAAATAATCCTAAGAAGACCAATGCAAAAAAAAATTTCCAGAATTTTTCTGGCCTTTAAAACGGTCTATGGGTTGTATAAATTTTTTTTACAATCTTATATTGGAAATCGTTTAGATAATTTAATGCTTTTCAAAAAGTCTCTACGACAATTTTGTGCGATAAAGTGAAATAAAAGTATAAATAAAACTGAAAAATTATAATCCATGTTTTTTATTGGATATCATGTCCAATCCACTTTAGTATTCAACAGGTTATGGGCTCAGTTGGATTGTAAAACATATATAGAAAGATATCGAATAAAAATATAACAAAGTTGAAAGAAAAAAAAACTTGTTTTAAGTTTGAGATTAGTCAAACACGTATAACAAGTACAATCATCTAAAATGGAAGATAGTTCAGAAACGAAGACAATTAAGCTACGAGGACCCGAAAATTGGGCACTCTGGAAATTCCAAGTCTGAGTCGCTCTGATGGCTAAGGAAGTGTTTGAAGTGGTAACCAGAACAAATCAAAGACCGGTGGAACCCATTGCAGTTGTGGGCGTAGAGCCAACTCAGGAGGAACGAGCGTTATATCAAGCCAGAATATTACAGAGGGAGCACAAAGAAGCTAAATCCCAACACTTGATTAGAACCAGCTTGACTGAGAGCCCAATGCTGCATATTATGACATGTGGATCTGCGAAAGAGATGTGGGATCGACTGCACGAGGTATTTGAAAACAAAACTGAGACAAATGTACATATGTTAAACCAAAAATGGTATAGAATGGGTATGGATTCCTCAGACAATATAACTACTCACATTCAGAAGGTGCAGGATTTGGCACATCGACTTAAGACAATGGGTGAGAACGTTTCTGATAATCAGATTAGCATGAAAATTTTACTTACTTTGCCAACTACTTTTAGCCATTTTCGTACGGCCTGGGAGTCGACACCACAGGTTGATCGAACTCTGGCGGATTTGACCGCGTGGCTTGTTATGGAAGAAACAAGAATGGGAATGCGTGAGTCAACTGAGGATGGTGAGACACTTGCTGCTAACGGGGGACATAGAGATGACTGCAAAAAACGTGATAGATATCCTCCAAGAAGAGGAATTAGTAATTATTGCAGGAAGCCTGGACACTGGGAACGAGACTGTTTCGTGAAAAAAAGGAGTCGGGCCAGAACGAGAATACTTATAAAATTTTCAGCAGAGACAAGAGAGGTGGTGCGTTCATTGATGAGATGTTGTTGTCAACGCTTGAAACTCAAGCAATGAAGAAAAGATGGTGTTACCAGCCACATGAGCGGAAGAAAAGAGTGGTTCTCTGAGCTGGTGAGTCTTAATCCTTAATTACCAATTAGAGTGGGAAATGGAAAGATAATCTATGCTGTTGCTAAAGGTTACATTAATATTCGCGTGTTTGATGGGAAAACTTGGGCTCATAGACATCTAGATAACGTATTATATCTACATGACCTCAAATATAACCTATTCTCCTTGAGTTCTACACTAGACAAAGGTTTCACTATGACAACAGACTCTATCAGTTGCAAGATAAACAAAAATGGCCGCATTGTTGCAGTGGGAAAAAGAGTAGGACAGCTATATCTGATAAACTTCAAAGTGGTAGCTCCAAGAACGAAACTCGCATGCGTTGGGGAAATTATAAATGAATTGAGTTTAAAAAACTGGCATGAGAGACTGGTGCATCAGAATTTTACACATGTCAAGAAGATATTAAACGTGAGAAGTATCTCAGTAACAGGTGGAAGGAAGATATATGAATCATGTGTCCTGGCAAAAATGAATCGCAAACCACATAAAACAAGTATGAACAGAGCGACCAAAATTACAGCTGTTATACATGCAGATGTCCGTGGGTTAGAATTGACGTTCAGAATTTCATGAAACTTGGCATATTAGTACATTTTTATGAGATAATGAACCAGTTAAATCGTTAGAGGTCTACAGAGAGCTGAAAAAATGATATTAATATTAAAAAGTGTTTGTCTTTACCATTGACTATTTGGGAAATCACATAGCTTGTTTTATTTCATAAAATGTGACATCCAGATTTCAATGAAAGTGGTATCAAAGGAAAGAAAAAAATGCTTAGAATATTTTAGTCAATCAGAATTTGAGCTTCAGCGCTTGTAATAAGAGTAATTAGTAAATAATTAAGTAACTTGTGGTATTAGGGTGTCCGTTATTTCCCAAAACGATTTTTATTTACCGATCGCCCCCTGACTCTTTAATTTATGACCTAAAAAAAATATCCAACACAAACAGGCTCTTAATTTTCACATTAAACCGTGCCGGAATCATTTTATATTTCTCATTTAAATAAAATAGGGTTTTTAGACTTTCGATTTTTAATTTTTTTTTTCAGAAACAAATGAGAGTAAAAATCAGATTGAATCCTATTCTAATAGAGAATTGAACGCTCTACAAAAAAGTTCTCTTATGAATTTTCGATAAAATTACTCCTTCAAAAGTTATTTAACGTTAAACTTGTGTTTGTTATCCATTCTATAATATTTTGAAGTCTATTTTCATTTGTACATTTTTTGGCTATAAAATCGTTGAAACAAAAGATAATTATTATTACCACTAGAGTACTGATGATAATTATTTATGCTCATTTCATGGCCTAAACAGAAAATCAAGGAAAAAAAAACATTGTTTTATGAGAAATAAAAGAAATAACATACCTCTCCTCATACCGACGAACTTTGAAATGAATTAATGGAAAATGGTAAAATGAAGATGTAAAAATTTGTTTGTCTATAATATTATAAGCAGATTTATTATTTTTGCTTTCTTCATAATTTTTTCGTTGAGCAAGCTTTGGTCGCATCAGGATATTTTGTTTACTCACTTACAACTCGTATCAAATATTGTTTTTGGTCTTCTCTTGTTATTAAAATGTTGATATAATAAAGTCTTGAGTTAATTCAATCGCTTTTTCGGCAACATCATTAATTACTTGTAAATTGTTAACAATTCGTAAGCTTTCTAAATAGTCGTTATTGCCCACCAACGTTTCAATATCTAATTTCAAAAAATTTTCATCAATGTTAAATCTTTCAGAAAATTGTAAGGAATCCGAATTTACTTACGGGTTTTTAACAATTTACAAGTAATTAATGATGTCGCTGAAAGAGCAATTAAATTAACTTAAGAGTATATAAACATTTTAACAACACGAGAAGACCAAAAATAATATCTGATACAAGTTGTAAGTGAGTACAAAACAAAATAACCTAATGCGACCAAAGCTTGCTCAACAAAAAAAAAAAAAGGCCATTCGGCAGCCGAAATGGAAGGTAGATTTTTCAATTAATTGATATAAAAAAATAGTTTTATACATACATATCTTGTTAGTGTATAGTCATGATATGAAATTAGACTCGTTTTCTAGGAGTGAGGGTAAAAAAAGACAACGATTATTATTGATAGAGAACTTCAGATAGTTGATTTGACATAACATTATACAGGTAATGTACAAAACTAACCTTCACATAAATAAAGTATTGAAAATTTAATTAGTATGAGATCATAATTGTAATCGCTGTTACTATGACAAGCCCAGTTAAAATAAAAATAATTCTTTCAAAATATAAAATAGCTGTGAAATTAATAGGTTATTTTGTTAAAAATAAAATACACGTGACAAAATTGTATTATAATGGGAAATTCATAAGTTATGTGGAATGAAAACCATATTTTCAACATTTTTGATTTCATTAAAAAGTTCAAAGGTATCAAATTATTGGAAGAAATAGTCAAAACATAAAGCTTAAGGTCATTAATGCGAGATTATTAGTCAAGCTTTTAGATACTTTTTACGGAATTTGTGTATGAATATTAGTTTTGAAGTTATATGAGCTTTAGCGTTGATTAAAAACTGATTTTTACGAAAAATCATGAAAATTTCAAACAGCCATAATTTCAAAACTATTTGAGGGATTCAGCCCATCTTCGAACCTGATCAAGGTAATCGCCTATAGAATAAGTGTAAAAAATTTCATCAAGATCCGATAAGAACTGTGGGTGCTATCGTAATGACAAGACAAGTGATAATCATGGGGAGTAGAGGTACGTTTGATACACCATAAGTAATAAAAGAAATACTTTTAATATATAAAATAGCAGTGAAATTTACAGGTTATTTTGTGCACAATGAAATACAACTGACGAAACTGGATTATAATGGGACAAGCATAAGTTATGTGGAATGAAAACCATATTTTCAACATTTCTTGATTCCATTAAAATTTTCAAGGCTATGAAATTATTGGAAGAAATGGTCAAAATATAAAGTTTGAGTTCATAAATTAAAGCTTATTAGTCACGCTTTAAAATACTTCTTGCAGAAATTATCTATGAGTTGTAGTTTTAAAGTTATATGGACTTGAAAGTGATTAAAAATTGATTTTTTCGAAAAATCGTTGAAATTTCAGATAGCCATAACTTCTAAACTAATCAACCGAATCAGCCCATCTTCGAACTTAACCGTGGTAATCACACATAGAATAAGTGTAGGAAATTTCATTAAGATCGGATAAGAATTGTAGACGCAATCGTGTCCTCAAAAGTCGGTTCTATTACATAAATATATATATATATATACATATATAAATTTTTCAACGAGTGGTATTTTTGAACTCTACTCAACTAATTATGATAGTTTATGACGAAATCCCTTGTAAAATCGACCATGAGGACAAATACAATAGTTAGATTTTTAAAAAAATCTACCTAAAAAGGCCATTCGGCAGCCGAAATGAAGGGTAGATTTTTCAATTAATTGATGTAAAAAGTTAGTTTTATTCATATATATCTTGTGATATATGTTAGTGTGCAGTCATGATATGAAATTAGACTCGTTTTCTAAGAGTGAGGGTAAAAAAGGACAACGATTATTTTCGACAGAGAACTTCAGATAGTTTATTTGACATAACGTTATAGAGGTAATGTACCAAACTGACCTTCACATAAATAAAGTATTGAAAATTTAATTAGTATGAGATCGTAATTGAAATCGCTGTTACCATGGCAATACAAGTTATAATTATAGGACGTACAGGTACGATTGAAACATCATAAATAACAGAAGAAATACTTTTAAAATATAAAATAGCTGTTAAATTTATAGGTTATTTCGTTCACCATAAAATATACCTGACAAAATTGTATTACAATGGGAAATGCATAAGTTATGTGGAATGAAAACCATATTTTCAACATTTTTTGATTTCATTGAAAATTTCAAGGCTAACAAATTATTGGAAGAAATGGTCAAAACATGAAGCTTAAGGTCTTAAGTTAAAGCTTATTAGACAAGCTTTCAGATCATTTTTACGGAAATTGTCTATGAATGTTAGTTTTGAAGTTATATAAGCTTTAACAGTGATTGAAAACTGATTTTTACGAAAAATCATGAAAATTTCAAACAGCCATAATTTCAAAACTATTCGTACGATTCAGCCCATCTTTGAACTTGATCAAGGTAATCGCCTATAGAATAAGTGTGAAAAATTTCATCAAGATCCGATAAGAATTGTAGACGCAATCGTGTCCTCAAAAGTCCGTTCTATTACATAAATAAATAAATAAATAAATAAATAAATATATATATATATATATCTATATATATATATATCTATATATATACATACATATATAAATTTTTTAACGAGTGGCATTTTTGAACTCTACTCAACTAATTGTGATAGTTTATGACGAAATTCCTTGAAAAATCGACCATGAGGACAAATACAATAGTTAGATTTTTAAAAAAATCTACCTGAAAATTATAAAGAAAGCAAAAATTATAAATCTACTTATAAAATTATAGACAAAAAATTTTTCCATTTTTATTTCACCATTTTCCATTAATTCACTTCAAAGTTCGACTGTATGAGGAAAGGTATGTTATTTCTTTTATTTCTCATAAAACAATGTTTTTTTTTCCCTTGATTTTCTGTTTAGGCCATGAAATGAACATAAATAATGATCATCGGTACTCTAGTGATAATAATAATTATCTTTTGTTTCAACGATTTTATAGTCAAAAAAGGTAAAAATGAAAATAGAATGTAACATATTATAGACTTGATAAAAAAACACAAGTTTAACGTTAAATAACTTTTGAAGGAGTTATTTTATCGAAAATTCATAAGAGAACTTTTTTGTAGAGCGTCCAATTCCCTATTAGAATAGAATTCACTCTAATTTTTACACTCATTCGTTTCTGAGAAAAAAAATCAAAAGTCTAAAAACCCCATCTTATTTAAATCGGAAATATAAAATGATTCCGGCACAGTTTAACGTGAAAATTGAGAGCCTGTTTGTGTTGGATATTTTTTTTAGGTCATAAACTAAAGAGTCAGGGAGTGATCGGTAAATAAAAATCGATTTGGGAAATAACGGATACTCTAATGTGGTATGTTACCTAAATGTAGCAACGCCGCCAAGAAGGTTATGACGCGCGCAAAATTTAAAATCCATCAAATGCGGTATGTGGGATCAGTGTCATAGACATTTTTGAGTACAAACCATGCGACATATTTTTAACTTCCCGCTAAGAAAATTGCAAATTTTCAAAAATTTGGGAGGTTATTAGTTTCACCCCGATTTGTGAAAATTGAAATTCCAATAGATGTCGACGTTTTGAGGTTCTAGGAAGCTATTCTGACTAAATTCAAGATGATATCCGTGTTTATGCATGTATGTATGTACGTACGTACGTATGTAAATATCTATAACTTTTGAACGGATGAACCGATTTCGATCGTCAAGGTGTCATTTGACGCGGTTTGTCAATATCTCGAAGCTGAAAAAAAATTGAGCTTGATCGGTAGGGCTCGTTCGGAGATATTCCAAAAATAAACTTTTTTCAAAAATGTTTTTTTCGGATAACTTTTTACGGGTTCGATGGATTGGTTCCAAAATCAACTGGGCTCTAAAGCTTCATAAACCGCGTCGAATTCCATCTCAACCATCAAAATCGGTTAATCCTTTCGAGAGATACCGTTGTCGAAAGAATTAAAAAAAAAAATTTTTTTTAGTATTTTTGAAATTTCTCAAAAACGATTCGATAAATAAATTTCAAAGTCTGATAAGTTGTAGAACTCAATGAAACTCGTCGATTGTTACCTTAACCATCTCAATCGCTTTATTAGTTCGAGAGATATCGTTTGAGAAAGAAGAGCTCGAAAATGTATTCACAACAATTTTTCGAGCTCGAGCTCGAAAACGGCGGGAAGTTTTGAGGCTGGCCCGCAGGGTCAACTGACAGACCGATTTTTTTTTTTGTCATCTACAATAAAAATTTCATATAGACTAAGAAAATAAAAAAACAAAACTTTTATGACAAACTACTCATACTATATGAACACTGCAGTGTTTAAACATGTTCAAATTGAAGCAGTTTTATAATTTTTATATTATAAAATAATTTTAGTTGTTAATATTGATCCTAAATGGATTTCAAAATTATTTGATGTTTTTGCAAATTATCATAACATATAGAAAAAACAGTTTACGCGGATCAAGAAAAAAATTCCTAATTCAAGAAATTTTGTTTTAACGATTCGGAAAATCATAATTTTCTGGCACCAAGTAAATATTTATCATGAAATTTTTATCTTGAATCAAAATTTTTTTTCCTCGTCAACATATTTTTATGCTTAAATAGAAAAATTTTTACTTGTTTCAAGAGTTTTTATTTTTTAATATGAGAGATATGTTTTTGAAAAAAGATATTTTTGAAAGTGAAAATGAATTGTATTTTTTAATCGAACAGTGAAAGCAGAACATAATGCAAATATGAGACATTTAACAATGTAAGTAGTAGTAAGACACATTGTATCTGTTACAGAATCTGAGGATTGCTTGTTAATAAAACTGAAAGATATGAAAAATATTTTTTGCCTTGTAAGAGTAAGAGACGACATAAACGCCGTATGAATGCGGCATAGTCACCATATTTATACGACATAGCAACCGTATAAATACGGTATAACCAACGTTTAAAAATAGCGTAAAACCATATAAACGGAATATAATCATTGTACAAATACGGTATTGCGAAAGTGTAAATACAGTATAACCCAAGAGTATATACAGCGTAAATACGGTATAATCCCTATATGAATTCGGTATAAACACAATATACTTACGGTATTAATACGGTAATAAAATTCCACAAACATCGAAAAAGTAGCCTACATAAATAAAATATTGATTCAATAAAGCTCTTTAATTTTGCATAAAATAACATCATCTGATATTCGAACCAGTAGATATAGAATTTATCATACATTGAAATTTACAATATAGTTCAAATAATTCAGATCTAAGAATAAATAACGAATTTTACTTAAATCACGATATTGATGTAACATTATGCAATTAAAAAAAACAGTTTGTCTGTACTAATTATTTCATTAAGTCATTTTTAACTGAAAACGATATTAGATATGGGGTTATTAATCTAAAATTTAAACATATTCACTCGTGCAGAATGGTCATGATTAATAAGAATCCGCGAAGTCAATATTAATACACAAGTGACTTTTGTAATATTATATTTTTTTTTTGCAGCGCAAAAGTGAATAGCTAAATGCGAAAAAAAATGTGTGCAATTGCCATGAAGTACTTTTTTTGTTTATAACGAATGTACATTTTAAATGCAATCACATATGTGAAATTGAAACAGCAAACAACAGAGAAATTGTGATAGATATTAAACTGCCATATTGTACTAAACTAATTGAAACTGAGTTAATCTCTTCTGAAATAAAAGATGAAATATTGAATTTCGTTTTAAACATTTTATGTAGGCAAGCAATAAGAAATAATAATATCTAAGAACTTTCATGTAATTAGTGAAAATATGAATAAATCGTCTAAGACCTAATGTGAATGAGAGATCAAATAAGAGAATGCTGAATATACACTTACAAATGAAAGTTCACATACTCCCAGCGATAAATTTGATCATATTTAATTTATCGCGAATCGTAGAATTGATTATAAGAACCGAGAAAAAAATGACTCATCTGTTCGAACGCAAATGAAAGGTTCTACTATTTTAGAGACAAAGCCTGATATACTATGATATACGATATGCCAGGCAGTGAACGGCACAAAAATTAGTATAAGAAGTTTTATCAAAAATAAAACGGTGACAAAAAAATTGATATCAACTATTGGAAAGTGCAAACAAAATTAAAAAACACCCGTCAAAAAAACTCGAGTTGGTTAAGTAATTTTACAATAAATCTTATAAAAAATGCAAATCGTAGATTAATAGAGCCATAAGTAGTATTAGTTACTTACCGAAGAAAATATAAACCCGCATGACGATCGAATGAAACAGGAACATACAGAGAATGTCATGAGAGAACAGTTTTCACATGTTTTATAAATCAAAGAGAAAGGCTACGACTGATTCCGCATAGTGGGATTGTTCCGGATTTTCCCTATCACACTCCCACTTGATAATTAAAAGTTACTATAACAATAATAATAATAATAATAATAATAATAATAATAATAATAATAATAATAATAATAATAATAATAATAATAATAATAATAATAATAATAATAATAATAATAATAATAATAATAATAATAATAATAATAATAATAATAATAATAATAATAATAATAATAAAAAATAATAATTATAATAATCATAATTATAATAATAATAATAATAATAATAATAATAATAATAATAATAATAATAATAATAATAATAATAATAATAATAATAATAATAATAATAATAATAATAATAATAATAATAATAATAATAATAATAATAATAATAATAATAATAATAATAATAATAATAATAATAATTATAATAATTATAATAATAATAATAATTTTAATAATAATAACTGTTTATTGCTTTTGCTTTTGACATGCACAGTAAAAAATATTGTGTGTCTGTGTTAAAAACGGTCCGTGTTAAATTTTTTTGTGTTGATTCTTTTGTGTCAAATCAACACAATTCCAGGAAAAAAATGTTTTTATAAATGTTATAAGATTGAACAGCAAAATATTACAGAAATTCATACAACTTTATAGAATTTTATAAAGTAAGATCTGAGTAAGGAACGCAATAAATAAATGTAATTTTATAAAATTGCAGAACATTTTATAAAATTGTGTAAAATATTTTAAAATTATATGAAGTTTTACACAGTTTTATAAGATTTTATACAATTTTATAAGACTGTAAAGCGAAATTTGATAGAATTTCATATAATTTTATAAAATATCTTAGAATTTTATCAAATTTTATATAGTAAGATCTTAGTAAGGGACGTAATAATTGAATGGAATTTTATATAATTGTATAAAATTTTATAACATTTCATAAAACTTTAAAGAATTTGATGTCATTATTGCATCTAGTATGAGGTAGCATTTTGTAAAATTTTATAACATTATAAAAATTGTCATATGACAACTGTATGCATACAGTTTTCTCTGATTTTGCTATAAAATTTACTTAAATGTTATCGAAACATTGTCCCCTGGATCTTATTGAATTTTAAAAAATGTTCTAATCTGATCACACATGACTGATTCATATCATAGATATGAGTTCATACTCCTATCTAGTTATGTCTATATATGATTAGACCTGACCACGCTCAATTGATATATGAAACCTTCATATATGGTCGGGAGAGGCGAAGCTGGGTACTTAAAGAAATACTAAGTTTTTGAGGACTCAAATACTTTAAATCTTTTTTTTTTGTCTAATGATATTCAAAGTAAATAGAAAAAATTTTCAATTGCTATAAGAAAAAAAAAATTTTCATTTTAGTGGGCCGAACGGGATACCTAAAAAAAGTAAAAAAAAAAAAACTTGTATATTAGATATTTTGATATCATTTAAAATTTTTTGTAAGTAATTAACATTAAGAAAAATTACATCTTACACAATTATTGGATGCAAAGGAAGAAAAAAAATGTTCAATAGTTTTTATCATAAAACAAAAGTCATTAAAATTTTTCTACCGACACTCGATTTTTAAAAAAGTAACAAAAACAACTCAAAATAATGCTCAATTATATTTACAAAAGTAAATTTGGAATGCTTAAAATACATATAAAAAATAATATTTTCTTTTTATAAAATTTTGGGTGTACCTCGTTCTCCCTACCCCACCCCTTCCCCTACATATATATATGGGTCATTTCATGCCAAATCACCTGATTTTGAGAATCACATTTTTTAATCCGGTTGAATTTTTTATATGCTTTTGTACATATAAAAAGACACCTAATCCTAAACTTTGAGCTCTTGATTTTCAAAAACCTTGGAGATATGAATTTTTGGAAATCACGAAAAAATAACGATGAGGTAATTTTCGAAAATTCATAACTCCTGATTATATTATGGTCATTTCATTTCGGCGGTGGCTATTTTCTTCACGTTCAAATGTAGTTTTCGAAAAAAAAAGTTAAAAAAAAAAATTTTTATCTTTTTCACCGTTTTTTTCTTACATTTTAACTCAAATTTTGACTTTTTTTAAAGACGGACATTTTTTATTTTCTTGAAGAAAATATATGTTTTACTAGACTGTAAAACAAATTTTTTTAGCCCATGTTCGAAGTGGGATTCGAATATCATCGATTTTGTAAGCAACTTTTTCGCATTTTTTTCATCAAAAATTGGAGTTTTTAGATTTTTTAATTTTTCACCTAAATTTCAATGTAAATATAAATAAATAATATTTTCCTATTGTGTCAATTATATTTATATAATTGGCACAGTAGAAAAATATTATTTGTTTACATTTACATTGAAATTTAGGTGAAAAATTAAAAAATCTTCTAAGAACTCCAATTTCTGATTAAACATAATTGGAACAGTAGGAAAATATTATTTGTTTATATTTACATTGAAATTTTGGTAAAAAATTAAAAAATCTTCAAAAAACTCGAATTTTTAATTAAAAAAATGCGAAAAAGTTACGTAAAAAATCGAAGATATTTGAATTCCACTTTGAACAAAGGCTTAAAAAATTCGTTTTACAGTCTAGTAAAACATATATTTTCTTCAAGATAATTAAAAATGTCCGTCTTCAAAAAAAGTCAAAATTTGAGTTAAAATGTAAGAAAAAACGGTGAAAAAGAAAACAATTTTTTTTTAACTTTTTTTTTCGAAAACGAGATTTAAACGTGACGAAAATAGCCACCGCCGAAATGAAATTACCATAATATAATCAGGAGTTATGAATTTCTGAAAATTACCTCATCGTTATTTTTTCGCGATTTTCAAAAATTCATATCTCCAAGGTTTTTGAAAATTAAGGGCTCAAAATTTTGGATAAGGTGTCTTTTTATATGTACAAAAATATACACCCATATATTTTATTTTTTAACATTTTTTAATTTGTTAAAACGTAATTTTTCAAGTAAAATTATCTTTCTATATAATTAAATAATTATACATGATCTAAACTGATTTTTTTATAGATTTTCATCTGGCATGATGATGTCTTTTAAATTGTCATCAAGATCTACATAACATAAAACAAACAGATTGATCAGAACCAAAAATATATTATATATTTTACGAAAACAATTTAATCATCATATTCTTATTGTGTGTAAAAAATATTAATACTTACATTGAGGATTATTTAATGTATGTACAATTATATTTTGTAAGCTGGGTGTGATTGCGGTTTGCAAATATTTAATCATTTTGATTGTACCACCATCTAACTCATTCAATTTATTTATAATATGTTGATTTATCTTTATATGAGTCTTATTCTCATAAGATTTACAATTAGCACCCCTATCCATTAGATTCCATATCTTATCATATTCGTGATTAAGCTTAGTAATTTGTTCTACAACAATAATTTAAAAATTATCTGTGAATCATTGTTTTTCGATTATTATTAAAAAGAAAAATTCAATTTTTATAATACCGGCAAATTGAAAGATGTCCAGATGTAAATTTCCCATTTCACTCCCAAGATGCCGGTTAGAATATTCTGAGATATCGATAGACAAGGTAATATTATTCAAGAATGAAATTGATGTTGACGCAGGAAGCCACCATTTTTTAATAAATTCCATGAATAATATCAAATCATCTAACGAGTTTTGGTGATTATTTTGGTTATCGAAAATAGAAGCAACAATCTCGTCGAAAGAATTTCCAAATTGAGATGCAGGTAACGTAGGAATAAGAAACGTGTACCATCAGGATATCGTGATACAGATCATTTTTTAAATTTCAATTTCTCCATTTTCTAGCTGCTATCTACTAAGATAAAAAAAAATCAATTAGAACACCAAAAAATGGAATTATGAACACTCCTATGCTTTAATGGCATAAAACAGACCGTTTAATCATAAAGGCAAGGATAACAATGAAGTAAAAATTGCGAAGGATAAATAAGATAACTATTATTAAATAATAATAATTACGTTGATCTGTAGTAAATTTTTTAAATTAAACAAATGAAAGAATAAATAAAAACACGCATCAATTTGTAATATACTTACTCTGATATAGTTGAGCCAACATCCCCTTAACGTAACGCCTGGCAATTCTTTTTTTATCGACTTCATCGTAGGTAAATTGAAGTCACAAACAATAGATTTTAATTTTTCTTTTATGGACAATACTCGAAAAACAATTTGTTTTATTGAAGCGGTGTATAATGATTCAGTGGTTGAACCACATACAACGAAAAGACAAGGTATACCCTATAAATCAATGAATTTCAAATGTGTAAGAAAGTTAATGTAACACTATTGTTAATTAATATAAAATAAAACAATAAAAAATATTTACATTTAAAATACTTACAATATTATTGTAAGTACTTTAATTATTCATTTATTTTATTTAATACTCTATTTTAATAGTATCATAATTATTTTTTTTTTATTATTTATTCATCAAGTTGGAAAAATAAGATGATCCAACTCTTCGATGTCTTCAATCGTATCAGGTTCTAAAACTCAATTAATTATTTGAATAATGTATTATTATTTAATAATTAAGATTAATAAATAATAATAATAGTTTATACTTACCGATCATAATCCCATTAATATTAAAAGTTATTTGGTCATATGAAAATTGGACGATTAAGTTATTTTATTCATCCGATAATCGGACGACTAATTTATGTTATTCATCCGTTTAGCGGACGACTAGACACTTCGTTAAAGAAATTTTGAATTTTGATTATGAAGCTTTCAATTGCTTTTTTTACCTCATTATTACAACTTTTTTTTTAGTAATTCGAAAAACTTGAAAACCTTGAAAAAATACCGAAAAAAAATTTCTGCGGCTTTAATCTCAGAAAAATTTTATATGATACGGCTTAATGAAGTTCTGTTACATGTATGTTGTCACTTACGGAATATATTTCAGATAACACTATTATAACTTCAGCGAGAGATGTATCTTTTGTTTTAAGCGTGGTTACATATGCATGTGCATAGTTGGCGTTATACGCCGATAACATTTTTACGGAGCGTCTGTAACTCATTATGATTTTCGATTTATAATAAATTTTACTGCGTTTATAACAATTCAAAATTTTGAGAACGTATTTAGAAAAATCTACCTTTCATTCCGGCTGCTAAATGGCATTTTTCCATATTTTTCTAGGATATTTTATCTATTAACGTTCTGATCTGTGTCAAAACTCATTTAAATAATTTTAATCACTTACATTGATTTCTGCCTGAATACATTATTTTTATTGATCATCATCAGGAATAAAAATTTAAAAAAAACTTGTTCATTAATTATTTTCGATTCTCAAATTTTTAATCTTTAACATAAACCGTTATTTATTTGAACTTGAAAAGCTTATAAAAAAAAAAAACAGTTGCATGCAAGAGTGTTTTCGAGCTTGAAGAGGCTGAAAATGTATTGACACTAATGTTTTCGATCTCAAGGAGCTCGAAAACAGCGGGAAGCTATGGGGCTGGCCCGCAGGGCCAACCATTGCCTATATTTTTTAGTTTGTGTTGCATTTTAAGTAACCATATTGTTATTGTATATTTTTAACTTAGATGATGAGTGTTGCGATCTTGACCATGCTCTACGGAGTACAGATCTGGAGAGAGACCCTCAAAGTAGAGAAAAATCGTAAGCTACTTGCATCAGTACAACGGAGAAGTGCGTTGAAGATAGCTCGTGTTTATCGAACGGTATCCGAGGCAGCCGTGTTGGTCAACGTGGGTGTGATTCCAATCGACCTTCTAGGTTTTGAGTGGAGACGCATCGATGATGCTCAGTGGACTGATGAGGGACTTTGACAGACATAAGAACGCAAGAGCTCTGGGCTTCTGTTTTGACGGGGCGGTGGACTATAAGGCGCATTGAATAGGTCAATGCCTGGACTTTTAGGAAACATGGACAGGTTGATTATTATCCCATCCAGTTTTTGGACATAGCTAGTTCAATGCCTACTTTCATCGAATGGTAATCCGCGTAACTAATATATATTGAGATCCTACAGCACTATCAACTTGAAAGATTGAATATTTAACAATGGGGTGATTCATAGTTTTATTCATTTGTATTTCAGTTCTTATTTTATGCAACTTGAAAAATTATTTCTTCTATATTTTGAATGATCAACTTTGTTATTAAATCTTTATTAAACAATACACAACCGAATTTAAATGATTATCTTGATCCATTTATGTTGTAGATATAACGTTAGTTATGAAAATCCCAGAATTTTTTTTTCTCTGTTAATTGGGATCAGTGTTATTTTTTGAATTTTTTTTGAAGAATTGGTTAATGTCATCTAATGCAATGCCTAACTCAGTTTTAATTTGATTGAACTCCTGCGTAGTTATTGAGAGGCGTCCGAGGAGATAGCTTAAATTTCCATCAATTTCAGTGATTTTTTTCGAAATTTCTGAGATCTGCAAAAAATATATTCAAAATGAACGTGTACTTTGTCATTTTCAAAAAACATACTTTGTAATTCATTCTGTTTATCGTGACCGCAGTTCCATTTGCAAAAAAATCAGTCTGATTATGCAGTTGGTGTAGAATATTTCCATTTGAATTCATTTGTTGATATATCAAGTTCAGCTGTCGCCATACCTAAAAAAAAAATGTATTTAAGAAAAAAAAGTAGTTTTAAAATTATATAAGCTATTATGGTAAAAAACTGTTTTTTTCGATAAATCATAAAAATATTCAACAGTCATAATTTCTAAACTAATCGACCTATTCAGCTCATCTTTGAACTCGATCAAGACAATTGTCCATAGAATAAGTTTGGAAAACCATTAGGATCCGATAAGACATACCAAAGGAGAAAAGTAGGGCATTCCAACCCATGTGTATAATTGACTACCCGAACCTAAGGTGAGGGTAGCAAACACGTGGATTGGGATGCCCTACCTTCTTCCGTGGTGTGCATAGGATTTCCCACCAGATCTACACCTAAAAGCTTAATAACATGCCTTAAGCGCGAACGCGCTTAGGTATGCTCTGCTCGGCCCTAAAAATCGTGTTTTTGCCTTTATTTAAGGGAAAAATGGTGCGTGCGCTAATTTTTATCATTTGTTTTCTTATAAAAGAAAAGAATTACTTTCGTCTCTCTCCACAGGGCAGGAATGTAAACTTTCGGTGCAGGTATGATGAAATAGTTTTTTCTCGCCTCCGGGCGGAAAGCGTCAACTTTCCTCCCGCTGTGCAAAACGAAGTTGCCGCTTTCCGCCTCCGTCGAGGAGCAAAATAGTATACACTCCTCGGGAAGTAAATAAGAAAGCCTCAGATCACATGTTTGTTGACCTCGGCTTCGCCTCGGCCAACAATTACATGCGATCTAAGACATTTCTTACTTTACTTCCCTAGTTGTGTAATATACTATATTTTTACCACGCAAACAAATATACAGATATTAATAATATAATATAATAAATATAATTATGTGAACTATTTCAAATTGATTTAAGAAAAATTCAGAGTAATTCAAGACAAGACAAGACGATATAATGAATTGACTGATTTTCGAGATCAATAAGAGACTTACATATTGAGTTCGAGATCAAGATGAGAAGGAAAGTATAAAGATCGTACCAATCTTGTCTTGTCTTTGCTCGAGTGCAGCCCTAGTGCTGCTTTAATTTTTATAGTTATATAAAGTATGATTATTATAAGAAACTTTGTACATCTTTGTAAAAAAAATGAGAGATTATTCCGAATATCGTTAGAATTCAGGAATAGTAATAATAAAGGCTACCTGAGACATTTCTCGCTCCATTGTATCTGTCAAATTATTTTCCATATTGTTTTGACTATTGCTTAAATTTGTTGCGAGAAAATTAAAATTTGTATCAAGAGTATTGTTGATAATGAAACTTTCACTTTTCATCGAATTTTCAACTCCAAGTAAAATTTCATGAACACTATATTCAACCGTCTTTTTTGTATTCAATATATCATCAGCCATTGCCAAAATAAGAGCTTGAGTTTTATTGAGCTCTAATAGTTCTTGGTTCACGAAGCGAGATTGTTCTGCAACATCTATCCTGTAATAACATACGAATTCAGTTTATTAATTGGGATGCAAATATCATTTCAGAAGATTTGAATTCTTTTATTAAAAATCTTAATGCTTTAGTCATTTCAATATCTGTGCTTGTTTAAAAAATACAGTTCACCCGCTTATGCTACATGGGCAGGAATTTCTCGTTATTCTAATTTCTGGATCCACTTAAAAAAACACGGGTCACCTGTTTATGGAATGTATTATAAATTAAATTTATATATTATAAATAAAAAATTTTTTTACTTAAGAATATTTTGTATAGTACTCGGTATATCGTCAACCATATTCATCAATTTATCTATCATTTGAGTTTGTTTTTCGACTAGTATATTGTGGTCGAAAAGTTTTTCCTCCACATCATCTTGCCATTTTTTGAAATGAACTTTTAAAAATTCCGATGAACCATCGATAGTAGAGACTTGTTTTGGAAGATTTGAAACCTGCAAAATAATTTTGAAATAAATGATTCATACGATATTTGTAATGATTTTTCTTTATTTTATGGTTATAAAATATACTGGCAGTTGGAATTATCTTTAGTTAAATCTTTTAAATTTTGTGAATGTCATTCATTAGAGAAGTCTCTATAAACGAGTATTTTTCTACTTCTTTTGGAAGCTTAGAAACTCAGGTAATGAATCGATTTTCATAAAACGCATGCTTTTTTCTCTGAGTTATCCTACTGCTCTAACGAGATTTTTGTAAGTGTGAACATCATAATTTAGACCAATAACTGTTATTTTGATTGGACCTAGTATATTAATTTTCATACATACAGTAGTTTTTAAGCCATTATTTAACACATCTGATAAATGTATGCATTCTTCAATCAAATAAAGGCTAACTTGCAATCTACTATCACACATTAGTTGTTTTAATACAAATTCTTCTTGCTACTAAAATTCAATTATTACGACTGGAAATTCAGTCGAAATTTCAATCACCTTTCAATCATTAAGAATTATAATTTCAACACAACTAAAGTATTTCATCTCTTCATTAACATTTATTAAAGACTATTCAACTCCATTAGTTTATTGTTCAAATTATCATAGTTCAATTGGTTCACTTGAATTATTTAACATAATTAACACACACCCACACACACATCCACACACATACGCACACTCGCAAACACACACACACACACACACACACACAGACATGGTCTTAAAAATAGTCTGAATAGATCCCTAGGATCTCAAAGCGTCGAATCCTGATGAAATTTCGATTTTCGAAAATCGGAGTGAAAATAATAACTCAAAATTTTTCGAAAATCGTCGTTTTTTTTTTAGCGGGAAGTTAAAAATAGCGAAAAATCCATGTATTCTATAGAATGGATAATTTAAGTAGTGAACATGTAAAGAGTATAATTTGTAAATGTGTAATTTTTCTGCTTCTTGAATATTGTTCCCCGAGTTACTCAAAACTGTGATGTGGCTTGAATTATTAGAGTACGTCCCAGCTCGGGAAAGTAAAAAATCTATCAGGGGATGAACCAGCGGATAATTGCTTGTTGGGAACCTGAACGAAACAAGTGGAGGAAGCCCTTTACATAGGGTATGGGAAGAACTTGCATCCCATCACTAATCTTATGCAAGCATGTTAACCAGCATTGGGAATCTGGTACCACGGGGGGCCTTTCCAAGCCCACTGTGACCAGAGTCTCTTTATTTCCTGAGATGGGAGCAGTGTTTGGCTCAAGAGAGGTTGGACTCGTGGTGGCTGTGGTTAGATACCACGCGCAATGAGGATTTTTGATTATATCTCCGGTTAATGTTCACTCTTGGTCGATTTTCGACTAGGAGTGTCGTCTGGGTGGTAAATGGGGACACCCCGCAATGCGTGTATGCCCAAAAGGATGAGGAAACGGCATTCGGTCGGCGGACGTAGACTTTGGTCCCGTTACATTAATTAATTAATTCTTGAATATTGTCCCGAGTTGTGCGTAACTTTGAATTGGCTTGAATAAACAGAGCCGCTAAAGGCTCGAAAAGTAGAAAATTCATCAGAGACTGAACAAGTGGATAATAGCTTGTTCGAAACTGAATGGTGACAAGTGGAGGAAACTCTTATTCGGGTATGTAGGAGAAGTTGTGTCTCACCATTTATCTCGACGCAACTCGATTACCATCGCAGAGAGACTGGTACCACGGAGGACCTTTCCAAGCCTACGTCAACAAAAGTCTCTTTATTTCCTGAGATGGTAGTAGTGTTTGGCCCAAGACGGCCTTCCGAATAATGGAAGTAGACTCCGGTCTCGTTATATTTATTAAAGTTCGTAAATATTGTAGCACAATACTGGTAAACTATAATATCGAAAGACTAGAGGTTTTTTAAAAGCATCAAAATCAAGCAATGAGAATTATAGTAGGTGTAAGTAGTGAAATAAAAATAGAAGACATGTAAAATTATTTGAGTTCGACGTCGATCAGACAACGAATTGTGTATCGTTATTGTATATGAGTACATAAACTGATAAACAAAAGTAAACCATAATATTTATCATATCACATCGTTGGTCACGATAATCATTATAATACAAGGAACAAATTTATACTGAAAATTCGACATTCTCGGGAAATAAACTGGAAAAAGTTAGTAGATTAATCAATATGGGGATTTCTATAAACTCTTAATAATTCGTTACGAGACATTTTAAAATTATTAAATTCAGAAAGCAATGGAATATTCAATAATTAATCAAAAATTTTTCAACGGTAGCTGCATATGAATTCAAATAATTAAAAACTTATTGGGAATCGTTAAGAGTCAAAATTAAAAGCTAATAGGGACTTTTTTCGAGCATGTTCACCAATATTTTACGTGATTGGGGAAGAAAATTAACTTCCATGGAAACCTGAACACTTTAGTATTTAAAGAGCTAACCTGAGAATATAATTGTTCGAGCTCTGTAATCCTTTTATCTGAATCTATGAAATGGATTTGTATCTCTTCGACAGCATTCATTTTTTTAGATAACAATCCAATAGCTTTTTTCATTTGGTCACCTAATTGGCGTTCTCGAACCTCGTGTCGCTCTAATTTTTCTGTATTTTCCCGCATTAGGTGGACAAGACTCAGCATGGCATCTTTTATATCTTCATGGCTAAAAGTGTAAAAAATTATATAATTCATATTAGGAGAATGTTTAAGTATGTAATTAACTTGGTTAGCGAATAATAAATATAATCTTACGATATTTCTTCACCTTCACATATAGAAAAGTAATAAATATTCAACCAGAGAACGTAAATTGAGAAAACTCTAGATATATTCATAGTATCAGTGTATTCAATTTATTAAAAACTTCAAATAAGAACTTCCACACTTAGTAAATTCATGAATGTCATAATTTATAATTTTATGTAGAGTTCTCTACACTGAAAGAAGAAAACACTTATTTCGGATCGATTGTTAAATTTCATTCAATCAAGATTTAATCTCGTAACTAAGCTGAACGTTATAAAGTTTATGAAGTGAATTCTTAAATTTATTTTCCTACAACTCTAATACACAAATCGATATAGTGTCAATTAAGATATTATTCATTCTAATTTATTAATATAATAAGATAACGAGCTATCTGTCTGACCTTTCACATATTGAATACTGATCAGTAAGAACTGCTCGTTATTATAATCAATCAATTTGGAACTTCCGGATAGTAATATTGAAACTTTGAAACTATACGAAATAATGGGTTTCATTCTGATTTTTAAAATCCAGATGTGTAACAGATGTCCACGCTTTAAAGTCAAGAGCATCGTTTCCGACCGTTTTTGAGAGGCTGCTCATTTGACTGTGTGTGTGTGTGTGTGTGTGTGTGTGTGTGTGTGTGTGTATGCGTGTTTGATTAAACGTCAGAAAAGGATTTTTACAACAGTGTCATATTTAGAGTGAAAAACCAAATTCTAGTTTGGACCTCAAAAAATTCAATTCCTTTGATCTTTTATTTACCGGACGAAAAATGATACGATATTAGAACTCTAAACCCTCAGTGAGAATTATGAAGTCTAAATGCAAACTTTTCATCGGTTTTAAATTCTAACGAAGCTCTCAAAATCCTCAAAAAATACATTATCGTTTTTTGGACTTAGAAAATTTTTGAGCTGAAAAAAAAATCTGAGTACTTACTAAATTCATATGGCAAATAAAATAAATTCCTTAATTTATTATTATTATTTGTTTTTATATATTTCTGGACAAACTTTTAATTGGTATCAAAACATTTTTTTTTTTAAATGTCCTAAATAATATAGAATACAATATCAAACAATTTGTCCTCAATGAATTTCTATATTTCGATTGAAAAAATGTATACTGAATTTTCTTTAGGTTCACTATTTTCTCATAGTAACCATTAAATTTTTTTTGAATGGATATAAGTAAAAAATAAATATCCATTTTCATTTGTTATACTTTATAGAGGTTCCTGTAGTTTTCCTGTAAATTTTTAATTGATTATTTATTTTTGGGTCAATTTTTTTAAGATTCTTGGTCTAAAGTATTTAGTTCTTACGAAAAAAAGTGAGGGAGTCTACATAGGTTACGTCATTTGAGAAATTGAGGCCTAAATCTGAAGCAGTCAATTTTTTTATATTATGAGGATTTTGAGGCCCACGCAGAATTTTTCTAACTTCCCGCTAAGAAAATCGATGATTTTCAAAAAATTTGGGAAGTTATTGTTTTCACCCCGATTTTCGAAAATCGAGTTTTCATCAGATGTCGACGTTTTAAAGTCCGAGAAAGTTATTCTGACTATTTTCAGAATGATGCCCGAGTGTCTGTAAATATAAATATATATGTGTGTGTGTATGTATGTGTGTGAACGGTCTATAACTTTTTAACTAACGAACTGATTTGAATGGGTCTTGCAGCAATCGAAAGAGCTTGTTAGCCGTCAACTTTCCTGAAAATTTCAGATCATTTAATCAAGTAGACTTGAAAATATTTTTGAATTACAAAAAAAATTTATTTTGAGTTTTTTATTGATTTCTCAGAAACGAGTTGAACGGTCGACTTCAAAATCTAATCAGCTCTAAAACTTAATGAAATGCGTCGATCGCTGTCTTAACCATCTCAATCGGTTAATTCGTTCACGAGATATCTTTGAAGAAATAAATGGTACAAAACGTTTTTTTTTCGGGAAAAATCACACATAAAAGTATTTTCGAGCTCGAAGAGCTTGAAAATGTATTCAAAATGTTTTCGCGCTCAAGAAGCTCGAAAACAGTGGGAAGTTTTGGAGCTGACCCGCAGGGTCAACCGATAGATAAATTTTTTGTACTAGTTTAGCCGTCAATTATGTAAAATCGCCCGTAACTTCAACATTGAGGCCTAGACTGGATTTAATTTCCACACAGTTCTCAATCTCCAAAGTCCAACTTGTCCCTCAAAAACTTCACGTAGTATTTTGAGGTTCGAACTAGAATTGGTTTTTTGACTCGGGATAACTCAAAAACCGAAAAACAGTTTTATTTTCAATATTAATCAGTACTAGAACTTAAAAAAACCTTTTTTGACACTCGAAAAAAAAAAAAAAAAATTGAATTAGTTGTCCAGTACACAAAAATAAGAGACATCGATTTTTTTTCTTTTGATTTAATTCTTCGGATCACTAAGAAATCAACAGTTTTTTCAACTGATAAATATTGAAATCATCAGGTAACTAAATAGCTATTTCGGAATCTATAAAACTAAATGAATATGATCATATCTAATTTAATATTGTTCTGAACAGCGATACACAATTTCCTAGCGGATCCAAATTACGATAATTACCGTGATTCGCCGTAATTTACGGTACTCGAAAGAAACACTGTAATTTACAGAAAAATACAGTGTTTTACGGTAAAATACGGTACTTACGGTAAAATATGGTGTTTTGCGGTAAAATGACGGGCCCTGGTTAAAAAAGTGAATTAAAAAGGATTAAAAAAGCGCACATTTTTAATACTACTTAATACTCTCTCATACTCTTAATTCTCCAGAGAATTCAGATCGAACCTAAAATGAATCCTTTTTAATTCTCCTTCAACTAGCGAAAGAATTATTATCATTTTAGGATTAAAAAGAATAAAAAAGGATTAAATATTTTTAATCCTAACTTATCCTTTTTAATTCTAAAAAAATATTGCAATTTCAGCTCGCGCTGAAGATTCAAGAGAATAAAAAATTTGGAAAATCCAAAAGTGCACGACTCATAATGCTCATTTATTATGAAATAATAAAATAATATTAGGAGTACAAATAAGTTTCCGCCATTTTATTGTAGATGGCGCAGCACGGAGTTTCGGTTAGCTTTCGCAGATGATAACCGGCTTAAAAAATAGTTTGGACATTCAAGAACAACATAACCTATTAATATCATTGATTTGATATTGGTAAAATATAATTTTTATAAGTCGAAAATGTCAAAATTTGAGCCAAGTAAGCGTCATTTGCGGGAAATATTAGTTTACTTCTTTAATTTAAAGAAATCTGCTGCTGAGGCGCATCAATTGCTCGTAGAAGCATATGGTGAGGGTGCTTTGGGTGAGAGAACGTGTCGAGAGTGGTTTCAAAAGTTTAAAAACGGAGATTTCGACGTAAAAGACAAAGATCGCAGTGGAAGGCCAAAAATTTACGAGGATGCAGAATTGGAGGAATTATTGGAGGAAGATTCATCTCAAACACAAAAAGAACTTGCTCTAACATTAGAAGTCACTCAGCAAGCAGTCTCACATCGTTTAAAATCATTAGGAATGATTCATAAACAAGGAAATTGGGTTCCGTACGAATTAAAGCCGAGAGATATTGAACGCCGATTATGCTTAAGTGAAATGCTGCTAGCTAGACATAAAAAAAGGGTTTTTTACATCGTATCATAACTGGTGATGAGAAGTGGATACATTATGACAATCCAAAAAGAAGAAAATCATGGGGATTACCTAGCCACGCGTCAACATCAACAGCAAAACTGAATATTCACGGAAAAAAACTTATGCTGTGTATTTGGTGGGATCAGCTAGGTGTAGTGTATTATAAGTTGCTTAATCCGAGCGAAACAATTATTGGAGCCCTCTATTGAACACAATTGATGAGATTGAGCCGAGCTCTGAAGGAAAAACGCCCGCAATACTATTCTAGACACGAAAAAATTATTCTTCTGCATGACAATGCTCGTCCACATGTTGCGGCTCCCGTGAAAAAGTACTTGGAAACACTTGATTGGGAAGTGTTACCCCACCCGCCGTATTCACTAGACATTGCACCGTCCGATTATCACCTGTTCCGGTCCATGGCACATGCTCTGACGGCGCAGCGGTTCACATCTTATGAGAATACCAAAAATTGGGTTGATTCGTGGATAGCCTCAAAAGACAAGGAGTTCTTCAGACGTGGGATTCGAATGCTGCCTGAGAGATGGGAAAAAGTGGTTGCAAGTAATGGGCAATATTTTAAATAAATTTATATTACCGTTCTTCTATAATAAATATTTAATTTGTGTTCAAAAACGGCGGAAACTTATTTGTAACCCTAATAATAAAAAAATGGCAGGAAGCACGAATAAATTTAAAATATATACAATTTTCTTTTATTAAAATTTATTGTTTTTTTTTTAATTATATCAGTATTTTTTTTATAATTACAAAAAAACCTACTCAAAATATCTTGATTAATAACAAAAAAAAAAATATATGTAAATATACAAAAATTTAATTAAAAAAATTCAGCCTTACCAATTAGCAAAAAAAAAAAAAAAATCAGCTTTACTAAGGATGCTCAAGCGCCCCTGGTGGAATAAACGTACGCATAATGTATAGGTATAGATAAATCACCATCCATGTTAATTTTACATACTAGATATATATAGATATAGTTATACAGCTTTTTTATTCTTTTATTAATTGTAATTAAACGGCACTGAATTACCTAGCCATTCGCAATAGGAGACCTACAAATTTTTCAAAGAATTTAAAAAAAAAAAAAATTGATTCAATTACTGGATTTTTTCGCAAGTTATTATGTATACGGAATTCGTACTCGACGGACAGGAAATTTTTTTAAACTATTTTCATGTTTTTTCCTTTTTTATTGAACTAAATAAATTTTTGAAAAGTATGGAATTAATCTACTTTAAATTATCTTCAAAATAGTATGCAACATATCTTAATTCCGTGAACTAACAAAGGTATAATAATTGAAATAGTTGCCGAAGTGAGGCGAAAAAAATTTTTCGATCGTAAAGCACACTCTGATGCTTCGCATCATGAGTCGTGCAATACTTTTGATTGATAAATTACATATTGCGAAAATATATAAGTAGATTTATATCTCTTAAATATAAAATATTAATTTTTTATATGAAATACACTTACATTGATTATTTGAGAGAATCACAAAAACTATCACACCATGACTTGGAAGTTAAGAAAAATTATATATTTTATTATCATTATTATAATTATTGCAGTCTCTAAAATAATATTTTAATAGTCAAAAATTATGTAAGCGGTTACTTTGATAAACATTATTATGGAATAAACAGCCGACAGCCAAATCTTGATTTCACACTCACGAATTGTGTAAGCCCATAGTTGATAAAATATTTAATCAAAGTAAACTGACGATAAATTTTGTGAACAAAAGACAATCCAAGTGATCGAATTTATTAAGCCGAGCACACGCGACTGCACTTATTATTAACACACATTTTTTTAAGTTAATGGATTTTCATTTTTTAGTGTATTGGACGGCGATGACGTCCGAAAATATACTCAACACCAAATACAATAACCGCCAAGAACTGGAAAAATGCCATAAATACATATAATGCCATAATAGTCCTATTTATACTTGTTTCAGTAAGTTTGTACGAAATGTTGGTTCCTAAGCTATTGGTAAGTAGGGTCTGAATTTAATTATTTTGTTCATTCTTAATAACATTGTTATTCGTTTTTTGTTTTTTTTTTTAACTAATCAGACCCTTAGAAACTCGAGTCAGCAATTGCAAAATGCCTTTCCACGCTATTTAGGTTCACGCTGTACCTTTGCAGGCCCATTTCCATCGAAAAATAGCTGAATTTAGTATTATTGTTCAATTACTAGGGACCCAGAGTTAAATATTAAATAAATTTTATATTTAACTTTAATATTTTATTTTAAAGTAAATTCAAATTCAAATGTGTGACGATCAATACTATTACATGTATTTGCTTTTAGTTCTACGGATTGCCAGTTCTTCTTGCTTCTGACTTTGGCCTTCGAGCTAAGCAATTATTTCTAATAGTATTGATCTATACAGAAACTAATACTGCGTTTAATAACTCATAAATAATAATACAAATTTTTGCAAAGCTTATCAATCTATTGAAGTTGACACGTTGACGAAAAGTTTATTGTAGACACAATGACTCCATCTTCTTCGTCATGACCTAAAAATATTTCGAGGATAAATTTTTTTCTGTTCACTTTGCAGTAAACGAACCTTTTATTCATCAATTGGACATTAAATTACTGATATAACCTCTATCGAGTAAATTTGAGGCTATAATTAGCCTCGAGATTATAATGGAAAGAAATATTCAGATAATAGTTTATAAACCGTTATATATTACCATCATTTTATTCTTCTCTTTTTCAAACCACCATTTTTTTGCATGCAGCCGTAAACTAAAAGCCTCGTGATTGTTATAAATATTATCGATTAATATATAAACCTGTCGTGTTAGTGCATTTTTGCCATGACCGAGTAGAATAAAATTTTATTTATAAAATAAAAAAAAATATGTTCCATCATCTAATTATCGGTGCAGTTTTCCATTCATTGGTCGAGTTATCCTAGTCTTCTAATTCTGTAATTAATTATTTCCTGTAAATTTTATTTCGATGTGCTGTACATTCAAAAATTGTTTTCGACAATATATCGTCTCTTAACCTTTTATCTACACCAACACTAAGTGTTATGCTTTTAGGTCAGTTATTAATTGTGTTTTTTTTTTTTTTTCGACAACATATTCTATTGGCTAATTCAAAACTTCATAAATATTTTGCTTCGAAAGAATGTCTTTTGGAGAATAGCTCTGGCTCCCATGAATTGAAATTTTGCTGCCATCTGTTGAAATTCCCGACGACTTATTGCCAACGAAATCACATGGTCAGGATAAAATTCGATCCACCGTAAAAATGTGAACAACACCTAACATTATATTGCATTTGCGCGTTAAAATTTTTACAACACATGCGTGAACTATCACAAAAACATGAGAACGCGCGTACTAAGCCTCTCATAGAAAATTGAATTTTCTACAAAAAAGGTTTTTTGTATTTTGTTGTTAAGATCAAGAGAAAATAAGATACAGCACTTGGAAGTTTGAAAAATAAATGTCAAAAATTTTTTATAAACTTCGAAAGCCATAACTTTTTTTTTATCGGTTTACGGACTTGACTCTCAGGACCTTTTTTGTGGGGCATTAAATTTCCTACAAGTAGCTATTTGTCAATTCTAAAAAAAAAAATTTTTTTTCCTGCACTTATAGATAAAAAACACAAAGAAATTTTAAAACGCCCCCATACTTTCATAAAAAAATATATAAGTATATATTAATTAATTCATTTAAAGTGCGATAAGCGAAGGCTACTAGACCAAGTACTAATTGGTGGTACCCTATCCAAAAATTCCCATAGAATCCACTCAACTGCGACAAAAACCGCATAGAAACCAATAGAGTCTATAGGATTCTGAGCGGTTTTTGTCGCAGTTGAGTGGATTCCATGGGAATTTTTGGATAGGGTAGCATCGGATTAGATACATCTAAATTCGAACCACTTGACTCTGTATGTCGTTTGAATTCAAAACCAGGTAAAGTTTCTTTTTTTCTGCTGCTCCTCTAGAAACTATTAATTAAATATTTATACAATAATTCCCTAGATCGTAATTATAAGCTAAATGGATGTGGCGTGACAGCAATTCGATTAATATCGAGTGGACTTTTTGACAACTCAGTCAGCGTCTTCGTTCGACCGGCCGTCGAAGAAGAAATTCTCAATTCAAATTTAACTTGCGGTCTTCCAGTACTTGATGACGGTTAGAAAAATATGAAAAATAACGTCAACAACACTAAATAAACAGAAATTAACTATACGTATATATATATATATATATATATATATATATATTAGATTCTAAATATTGATAAAAAATTTCTATTCATTTGATTAACTGAAAAACTAAAAATATATGAATCTTTGTACTCGATGTTTTTATTTATTTGATTAGTATATTTATCAAAAGTATTAATATTAGAGTAAAAATAATGAACTTTTGTTGATATAAACTAACTGAAAATATATGAATAAAATTTTTAAAATAAGTTGTTTAGATTTTATTATTTAATTTGTACATTTTTTCTTCATGTGGTTAAAAAATTTCATTGTCCTCAGTTACATTTTTAACTACTTTTGTTTGATAAATTACAAATTGCGAAAATTTATAAGTAGATTTATATCTCTTAAATATAAAATATTAATTTTTTATATAAAATACAATTTACATTGATTATTTGAGAGAATCACAAAAACTATCACACCATGACTTGGAAGTTAAGAAAAATTAGATATTTTATTATTATTATAACTATTGCAGTCCCTTAAATAATATTTAAATACTTCAAAATTAGGTAAGCAGTTACTTTGATAAACATTATTATGGAATAAACAGCCGACAGCCAAATTTTGATTTCACACTCACGAATCGTGTAAGTCGATAGTTGATAAAATATTTAATCAAAGTAAATTGTTGTTAAATTTTGTAAACGAAATACAATTCAAGTGATCGAATTTATTATGCCGAGCACACGCGACTGCACTTATTATTAACACACATTTTTTTAAGTTAGTGGATTTTTATTTTTTATTGTATTGGACGGCGATGACGTCCGACAATAAACTCAATACCGAATACAATAATTGCCAAAAACTGGAAAAATGCCATAAATACACATAAATACGTTAAATCTACAGCGTCAACGGTTAGATAATCATTGATTTTTTTAATTCTGTCCTTAACTTTTTTTTTCGCCAGTGGTTTCTTCATTAAAAAGTTATCTATCATAATATAGTATCCCGATTCAAATAGGTTTAATGCTTTATGGTAAAAGCGATCCGCCAGAGCCCAAAATCGTTGCGTATGATGAAAATCTGATTTTTTCAGCATGAAACGTTTTGATATATGCAAATTATGTTTAACAGCGTAGTCAATTAGTTGCCAATCTTGGAATATACACGCGACTGTATTATTTACGATAACTTCTTTGCGACATTCTTCTGGGCCGTAAAATGAGTTTGTGGAATGTAAATATTTCATATCCTCTTCACTTTTCCATAATTGCTCTTCTAAAATAGTTTCATGGATCGCCGTGGAGTAATACACATGATACTTATGATCGTACAAGTCTTTAAGGGATTCAATGTTATAAGTTGGTGGGCGAGTTATTACAGCAAATAACTGTCCCATGAGTGTTGGACTAAAAAAGAAAACAAAAAAAAATCCCGTGAAGAAGGTGATTTTCATGGCGAGTCGGTCGAGAGGTGCATCGATCCCCATATTCATCAGCAGTTTCAAGACATCCAGAACAGCCAATCCGATCTGATATTTATTGTGCAATATTATCAGGATAGTAATAATAAAGAGAAGAAGAATTATCGCGATTGCTCCATTAATATCGAGTACATTATCGATTTGATAAGATGCTGATTGAAAATTTGCCTTTTGTGTTACTATGATGAAAGAATTTTCGAACACCAATGGCAACGTGTGCATACCACGAGGGTTGTGATAATTCATTAGTACCGCAAGGAAATCGTAAACGTTTTTTCCTAATGCCACCAATGCATCCGACATATTAGCGATTTCAAAGTATGTATTTTGTTGAGTCATCTTTAAAGAACTAAATACCACATTTAAATCGCTATGAAATTTTCCGCCTACTAAAGCAATTTTAACGGGATGGCCATCAAGAATTTTCGTTTTATTGAAAAAGAGAGTCTCACATATTTTATAATCTGAAAAAAAAAGAAACGTTCGTGTTTTATTAATTATGGTGGTAATAATATTAATAATTATGTTAATAAGAATGGGTGTTTACCGTTTGTGAAAGTTTGATTGTAGAGGGCCACTGGTCGATTATGATTGTCAATAAAATACATGTTAATATCGACCCAAGGATCGGGTGCTCCTTTTGTGAATGGATTATAAGTATATAAGCTGGTTTCATTACCGGTTCTGGAGCACACTACGACACATGATAACAGTTGACCTCCCCACAGCACCCTGAGAATTTCCTATGAACGCTCGCAAGAGTTTTCGGTTTCGAAGATCACAAAAAATATAGATTTTTGACTTCATATGTTTGACGGTGAAAAAGCCGATTTAAAGAGAAATTCGTACACTTCTATATCACTTGAAAATGATACAATGTACATCGGATAAGTTGGATAATACAGTTGAATATCTTTACCAACGAAATCCTTGTTGATGATAATGACAGGCGCCTTTGTTGTAAAGGTTAAATCTTTGTAAACCGTATCTACCAAATTTTCAGTTATGACTATCGGATTGGATGTATTTGCGTAACAAAGTTCAAAGAGTTGAGCCTGTTTGGAAACGAAAAGAAGGTTTATTGTAATTATTATAAATAATAAAAATAACGAAGAAAAAAAAAGGTCAATAACAATAATAATAATAAGATTATGAAATACTACAAAAATTTAAATACCATATTTGTGTGTGTTATTGGAGTGGTTTTTGGTGATAAATTGGAGTATTTCGATTCGTAGCACGAAACACTTGCGAACAATGCACTTAAGATAATATTCTTTATTAACATCATTTTGATTATTTTTATGAAGTTTTCACAATTAAACTATTACATTGACTCGAAATAAAATTAAAAATAATTAAATTATTTTAACTTTACAATAATGTCTAAATAAATGGAATAGCTGATATTTCTGAGACAGCCGTTTGATCACTTTGTTCGAACAATTAATTATTTTATTTAATAGTGACAACTATGTGTGACGGTTTTTTTCGATTTAGTGATTTCTTCCTGTCGCGGAGGCCTATATATATTGTCGAAAGTTCGACCTGCGCGGAAACGATATTCGCATACTTTTCCATCATCACGAAGATACTATTCGAGAAGAAGGGACTGGAGAACAAAGCTATTGGCTACTATAAGCTTACGTGGTATAATCAAAAGCTTGCGCACAATTTTCGATCAATTACGGTCGCCATTTTGGCTTTAGTTTGCCACATTACCGTTTCTTCTTGCATATAATTGTAGACTAGAAGTTTCATAATTACTGGGAATGATATTGATTTATGAAAAATGTAATTCTGGTAAAACGTATGTATCTATAATAGTAAAAAATTATAGATATTAAAAAATGGCCATAATAGACATATTTAAATTTGTCTTTGAAAGTTTATACGAAATGTTGTTGGTTCCTAAGCTATTTGTTAGTAGGGTCTGAATTAAATTATTATGTTCATTCTTAAATACATTGTTATCAATTTTCTTTGAACTAATTGGACCCTGAGGAATAAAAATCAGCAATAACTAAATACCCTTCCACGCTGTTTGGGTTAGCACCGCAATATTAAAGGTCCATTTCCGTAGAAAAATGGCTGAATTTAGTATTATTATTCGATTATTTGGGGGCGAGCAGCGTTGAATGTCAAATAAATTTTATATTTCAACATTCACTTAACGCAATAGTTAAAAAGTAAACTCAAATTGAAATGTGCGAAGATCAATAGTATTACATGTATTTGCTTTTAGTTCTGCAGATCGCCAGTTCTTTTTGCTTCTGATTATGGCCTTCGAGCTTAATAATTACTTCTAACAGTATTGATTTATACAGAAACTAATGCTGCATTTTATAACTCGTAGATAATTATAAATATTTTTTCAAAGCTTATAAAAATATTGAAGTCAATTCGTTGACAAAAAGTTTATCGTCCCTGATTAAAAGAAACGATTCGAATTTAAATGCCTGTCTACGTAAACACAATGACTACATCTTCTTCTTCATGACCTAAAAATATTTCGAGGCTAAATTTACTTCTGTTCCTGAGATTACAGTGTGGAAAGAAATATTCAAATGATAGTTTATAAACTGTTAAATATTTCCATCCTTTTACTATTCTTTTTTTTAAATCGACAGTTTTTTGCACGCAGGTGTAAAACTAAAGGCCTTGTAATTGTTATAAAATATTATCGATTAATACATAAACCAGTCGTGCAAGTGTATTTTGCAATGACCGAGTA